>OY725344.1:30524537-30944252 GCA_963243735.1 Neocrepidodera transversa | reverse complement strand
TCATGTATTATTATTAATTTTAATTTATCTTCAATTATTTTCATTGACTTTAATGTATTTACATGTATTTTCAATTATTTTTATTTATTTACATGTATTTTTATTTATTTCAATTTACTTTCATTTATTTACGTGTATTATCATTTATTTTAATTTATCTTCAATTGTTTTCATTTATTTTCATTTATTTTCATTGACTTTAGTGTATTTATATGTATTTTCATTTATTTACATATATTTTCATGTTATTTTCATTTCCTTTCATGTATTTACATGTATTTTCATTTGTTTTCATGTATTTTCATTTATTTTCATTTATTTTCATTTGTTTTCATTTATTTTCATGTATTTTCATTTATTTTCATTTATTTTCATTTATTTTCATTTATTTTCATTTATTTTCATTTATTTTCATTTATTTTCATTTATTTTCATTTATTTTCATTTATTTTCATTTATTTTCATTTATTTTCATTCATTTTCATTAATTTTCATTTATTTTCATTTATTGACATGTATTTTCATTTACTTTCATGTATTTTCATTTGATTTCATTTATTTTCATTTATTTACATGTACTTTTATTAATTTTCATTTCCTTTCATGTATTTACATGTATTTTCATTTATTTTCATTTGGTTACATGTATTTTTATGTATTTTCATTAGTTTTCCTTTATTTTCGTTTATTTCCAATTGTTTTCATTTATTTTCATTTATTTTCATTCATTTTCATTAATTTTCATTAATTTTCATTTATTTTCATTTATTTTCATTTATTTTCATTTATTTTCATTTATTTTCATTTATTTTCATGTATTTTCATGTATTTTCATTTATTTTCATTTATTTTCATTTATTTTTATTTATTTTCATTTTTTTTCATTTATTTTCATTTATTTTCATTTATTTTCATTTATTTTCATTTATTTTCATTTATTTTCATTTATTTTCATTTATTTTCATTTATTTTCATTTATTTTCATTTATTTTCATTTATTTTCATTTATTTTCATTTGTTTTCATTTATTTTCATTTATTTTCATTTATTTTCATTTATTTTCATTTATTTTCATTTATTTTCATTTATTTTCATTTATTTTCATTTATTTTCATTTATTTTCATTTATTTTCATTTATTTTCATTTATTTTCATTTATTTTCATTTATTTTCATTTATTTTCATTTATTTTCATTTATTTTCATTTATTTTCATTTATTTTCATTTATTTTCATTTATTTTCATTTATTTTCATTTATTTTCATTTATTTTCATTTATTTTCATTTATTTTTATTTATTTTCATTTATTTTCATTTATTTCATTTGTTTTCATTTATTTTCTTTTATTTTCATTTATTTTCATTTATTTTCATTTATTTTCATTTATTTTCATTTATTTTCATTTATTTTCATTTATTTTCATTTATTTTCATTTATTTTCATTTATTTTCATTTATTTTCATTTATTTTCATTTATTTTCATTTATTTTCATTTATTTTCATTTATTTTCATTTATTTCATTTATTTTCATTAATTTTCATTAATTTTCATTTATTTTCATTTTTTTTTCATGTATTTACATGTATTTACATGTTTTTTCATTTATTTTCATGTATTTTCATGTACTTTCATTTATTTCATTTATTTTCATTTATTTTCATTTATTTTGATTTATTTTCATTTATTTTCATTTCATTTATTTTCATTTATTTTCATTTATTTTCATTTATTTTCATTTATTTTCATTTATTTTCATTTATTTTCATTTATTTTCATTTATTTTCATTTATTTTCATTTATTTTCATTTATTTTTATTTATTTTCATTTATTTTCATTTATTTTCATTTATTTTGATTTATTTTCATTTATTTTTATTTATTTTCATTTATTTTCATTTATTTTCATTTATTTTCATTTATTTTTATTTATTTTCATTTATTTTCATTTATTTTCATTTATTTTCATTTATTTTCATTTATTTTCATTTATTTTCATTTATTTTCATTTATTTTCATTTATTTTCATTTATTTTCATTTATTTTCATTTATTTTCATTTATTTTCATTTATTTTCATTTATTTCATTTATTTTCATTTGTTTTCATTTATTTTCATTTATTTTCATTTATTTTCATTTATTTTCATTTATTTTCATTTATTTTCATTTATTTTCATTTATTTTCATTTATTTTCATTATTTTCATTTATTTTCATTTATTTTCATTTATTTTCATTTATTTTCATTTATTTTCATTTATTTTCATTTATTTTCATTTATTTTCATTTATTTTCATGTATTTACATGTATTTACATGTATTTACATGTATTTTCATTTATTTTCATGTATTTTCATGTACTTTCATTTATTTTCATTTATTTTCATTCATTTTCATTTATTTTCATTTACTTTCATTTATTTTCATTTATTTTCTTGTATTTTCATTTATTTTCATTTATTTTCTTTAATTTTCATTTATTTTCATTTATTTACATGTATTTTTATTTACTTTCATGTATTTTCATTTGATTTCATATATTTTCATTTATATACATGTACTTTCATTAATTTTCATTTCCTTTCATGTATTTACATGTATTTTCATTTATTTTCATTTGGTTACATGTATTTTTATGTATTTTCATTAATTTTCCTTTATTTTCGTTTATTTCGATTTATTTTCATTTATTTTCATTTATTTTCATTTATTTTCATTTATTTTCATTTATTTTCATTTATTTTCATTTATTTTCATTTATTTTCATTTATTTTCATTTATTTTCATTTATTTTCATTTATTTTCATTTATTTTCATTAATTTTCATTTATTTTAATTTATTTTCATTTATTTTCATGTATTTACATGTATTTTCATTTATTTTCATTTGTTTACATGTATTTCATTTATTTTCATTAATTTTCATTTATTTTCATTTATTTTCATTTATTTTCCTTTATTTTCATTTATTTTCATTTATTTTCATTTATTTTCATTTATTTTCATTTATTTTCATGTATTTTCATTTATTTTCATTTATTTTCATTTATTTTCATTTGTTTACATGTATTTTCATTTATTTTCATGTATTTTCATTTATTTTCATTTATTTTCATTAATTTTCATTTATTTTCATTTATTTTCATTTATTTTCATTTATTTCATTATATTCATTTATTTTCATTTATTTTCATTTATTTTCATTTATTTTCATTTATTTTCATTTATTTTCATTTATTTTCATTTATTTTCATTTATTTTCATTTATTTTCATTTATTTTCATTTATTTTCATTTATTTTCATTTATTTTCATTTATTTTCATTTATTTTCATTTATTTTCATTTATTTTCATTTATTTTCATTTATTTTATTTATTTTCATTTATTTTCATTTATTTTCATTTATTTTCATTTATTTTCATTTATTTTCATTTATTTTCATTTATTTTCATTTATTTTCATTTATTTTCATTTATTTTCATTTATTTTCATTTATTTTCATTTATTTTCATTTATTTTCATTTATTTTCATTTATTTTCATTTATTTTCATTTATTTTCATTTATTTTCATTTATATTCATTTATTTTAATTTATTTTCATTTATTTTCTTTTATTTTCATTTATTTTCATTTATTTTCATTTATTTTCATTTATTTTCATTTATTTTTATTTATTTTCATTTATTTTCATTTATTTTCATTTATTTTTATTTATTTTCATTTATTTTCATGTATTATCATTTGTTTTCATGTATTATTATTTATTTTAATTTATTTTCATTGACTTTAATGTATTTACATGTATTTTCAATTATTTTCATTTATTTACATGTATTTTTATTTATTTCAATTTACTTGCATTTATTTACGTGTATTTTCATTTGTTTTCATTTACTTTCATTTACGTACATGTATTATCATTTATTTTAATTTATCTTCAATTGTTTTCATTTATTTTCATTTATTTTCATTTATTTTCATTTATTTTTATTTATTTTCATTTATTTTTATTTATTTTCATTTATTTTCATGTATTATCATTTGTTTTCATGTATTATTATTTATTTTAATTTATCTTCAATTATTTTCATTGACTTTAGTGTATTTATATGTATTTTCTTTTATTTACATGTATTTTTATTTATTTTTATTTACTTTCATGTATTTACATGTATTTTCATTTGTTTTTATGTGTTTTCATTTATTTACATGTACTTTCATTAATTTACATTTCCTTTCATGTATTTACATGTATTTTCATTTATTTTCATTTGGTTACATGTATTTTTATGTATTTTCATTAGTTTTCCTTTATTTTCGTTTATTTCCATTTATTTTCATTTATTTTCATTTATTTTCATTTATTTTCATTAATTTTCATTTATTTTCATTTACTTTCATTTATTTTCATTTATTTTCATTTATTTTCATTTATTTTCATTTATTTTCATTTATTTTCATTTATTTTCATTTATTTTCATTAATTTTCATTTATTTTCATGTATTTACATGTATTTACATGTATTTTCATTTATTTTCATGTATTTTCATGTACTTTCATGTACTTTCATTTATTTTCATTTATTTTCATTTATTTTCATTTATTTTCATTTATTTTCATTTATTTTCATTTATTTTCATTTATTTTCATTTATTTTTATTTATTTTCATTTATTTTCATTTATTTTCATTTATTTTCATTTGTTTTCATTTATTTTTATTTATTTTCATTTATTTTCATTTATTTTCATTTATTTTCATTTATTTTCATTTATTTTCATTTATTTTCATTTATTTTCATTTATTTTCATTTATTTTCATTTATTTTCATTTATTTTCATTTATTTTCATTTATTTTCATTTATTTTCATTTATTTTCATTTATTTTCATTTATTTTCATTTATTTTCATTTATTTTCATTTATTTTCATTTATTTTCATTTATTTTCATTTATTTTCATTTATTTTCATTTATTTTCATTTATTTTCATTTATTTTCATTTATTTTCATTTATTTTCATTTATTTTCATTTATTTTCATTTATTTTCATTTATTTTCATTTATTTTCATTTATTTTCATTTATTTTCATTTATTTTCATTTATTTTCATTTATTTTCATTTATTTTCATTTATTTTCATTTATTTTCATTTATTTTCATTTATTTTCATTTATTTTCATTTATTTTCATTTATTTTCATTTATTTTCATTTATTTTCATTTATTTTCATTTATTTTCATTTATTTTCATTTATTTTCATTTATTTTCATTTATTTTCATTTATTTTCATTTATTTTCATTTATTTTCATTTATTTTCATTTATTTTCATTTATTTTCATTTATTTTCATTTATATTCATTTATTTTTATTTATTTTTATTTATTTTTATTTATTTTCATTTATTTTCATGTGTTATCATTCATTTTCATGAATTATCATTTATTTTCATTTATTATATGTAATATCATTTATTTTCATAAATTATCATTTTCGTTTATATTCATTTATTTTCATCTACTTTCATTTATTTTCATGAATTTACATGTATTTTCATTTTTTTTCATTTATTTACATGTATTTTCATTCGTTTTCATTTAGTTTCTTTTGTTTTCATTTATTTACATGTATTTTCATTTATTTTTGGTTACTTTCATGAATTTACGTGTATTTTCCTGTATTATCATTTATTTTCATGTTTTATCATTTATTTTAATTTATAATCATTCATTTTCATCTGCTTTCATTTATTTTCATTAACTTTCATGTATTTACATCTATTTTTATTTATTTCCATTTACTTTCATTTGCTTTCATTTATTTTCATTTGTTTTCATTTATTTTCATGTATTATCATTTATTTACATGTTTTTTCATTAATTTTCATTAACTTTCATGTATTTACATGTTTTTTCATTTATTTACACGTATTGGCATTTATTTTGATTTACTTTCGTGTATTTACATGCATTTTCATTTATTATCATTTGTTTACATGTATTTGTATTTATTTTTATTTATTTTCATGTATTATCTTTTATTTTCATAAATCTTCATTTATTTTCACCTACCTTCATTTATTTTCATTTACTTTCATGTATTTACATATATTTTCAGTTAGTCTCATTTACTTTCATGTATGTACATGTAGTTTCATTTGTTTTCATTTATTTATTCATTTATTTTCATTTAGTTTCATTTATTTTAATTTATTTCCATTTGTTTTCATGTATTTACATGTATTTTCATTTGTTTTTATTTATTTTCATGTATTATCATTTATTTTCATTTGTTTTCATGTAATTTCATTTATTTTCATGTAATATCATTTATTTTCATGAATTATCATTTATTTTAATTTATCTTCAATTATTTTCATATATTTTCACTCATTTTCATTGACTTTAGTGTATTTACATGTATCTTCATTTATTTTCATTTACTTTGATTTATTTTCATTTATTTTCATTTATTTACTTTTATTTTCATCCATTTTCATTTACTTTAATGTATTTACATGTATTTTCATTTGTTTTCATTTATTTTCATTTATTTTCATTTACTTTCATGTATTTACATGTATTTTCATTTATTTTCAGTTGTTTACATGGATTTTTATCGATTTTCATTAATTTTCATTTATTTTTAATTATTTTTATTTATTTTCATTTATTTTCATTTATCTTCAATTATTTTCATCTATTATCATTTATTTTCATTTATTTTCATTTATTTTCATTTATTTTCATTTATTTTCATTTATTTTCATTTATTTTCATTTATTTTCATTTATTTTCATTTATTTTCATTTACTTTCATGTATTTTCATTTTTTTTCATTTATTTTAATTTGTTTTCATTATTTTCATTTATTTTCATTTATTTTCATTTATTTTCATTTATTTTCATTTATTTTCATTTATTTTCATTCATTTTCCTTTATTTTCATTTATTTTCATTTATTTTCATTTATTTTCATTTATTTTCATTTATTTTCATTTATTTTTATTTATTTTCATTTATTTTCATTTATTTTCATTTATTTTCATATATTTTCATTTATTTTCATTTATTTTCATTTATTTTCATTAATTTTCATTTATTTTCATTTATTTTCATTTATTTTCATTTATTTTCATTTATTTTCATTTATTTTCATTTATTTTCATTTACTTTCATTTATTTTCATTTATTTTCATTTATTTTCATTTATTTTCATTTATTTTCATTTATTTTCATTTATTTTCATTTATTTTCATTTATTTTCATTTATTTTCATTTATTTTCATTTATTTTCATTTATTTTCATTTATTTTCATTTATTTTCATTTATTTTCATTTATTTTCATTTATTTTCACTTATTTTCATTTATTTTCATTTATTTTCATTTATTTTCATTTATTTTCATCTATTTTCATTTACTTTCATGTTTTTACATGTATTTCCATTTGTTTTCATTTGTTTCATTTATTTTTATTTATTTTCATTTATTTTTATCTATTTTCATTTATTCTCATTTATTCTCATTTACGTTAATGTATTTACATGTATTTGCATTTGTTTTCATTTATTTACATGTATTTTCATTTACTTTCATGTATTTACAAGTAGTTTCATTTGTTTTCACTTATTTTCATGTATTATCATTTATTTTCATTAATCTTTATTCATTTTCATCTATTTTCATTTATTTTTATTTACTCTCATGTATTTACATGTATATTCATTTGTTTTCATTTATTTTATCTACTTTCATTTATTTTCATCTATTTTCATTTGTTCTCATTTACTTTATTGTAATTATATGTTTTTTCATTTATTTACATGAATTTTCATTTACTTTCATGTATTTACATGTATTTTCATTTATTTTCATTTATTTTTATTTATTTTCATGTATTATCATTTATTTTTATTTATGTTCATTTATTTTCATCTACTTTCATTTATTTTCATTTACTTTTATGTATTTACATGTATTTTCATTTATTTTCATTTACTTTCATGTATTTTCATTTGTTTTCATTTATTTTCATTTGTTTTCATTTATTTACATGTATTTTAATTTATTTTTATTTATTTTCATGTATTTACGTGTATTTTCATTTGTTTTCATTTATTTTCATTTATTTTTATGTATTATCATTTATTTTCATTTGTTTACAAGTATTTTTATGTATTTTCGTTTATTTTCATGTATTTTCATTTATTTTCATCCATTTTCATTTATTTTCATTTACTTTCATGTATTAACATGTATTTCCATTTGTTTTCATTTGTTTCATTTATTTTTATTTATTTTCATTTATTTTTATCTATTTTCATTTATTCTCATTTATTCTCATTTACGTTAATGTATTTACATGTATTTTCATTTGTTTTCATTTATTTACATGTATTTTCATTTACTTTCATGTATTTACAAGTAGTTTCATTTGTTTTCACTTATTTTCATGTATTATCATTTATTTTCATTAATCTTTATTTATTTTCATCTATTTTCATTTATTTTTATTTATTCTCATGTATTTACATGCATATTCATTTGTTTTCATTTATTTTATCTACTTTCATTTATTTTCATCTATTTTCATTTGTTCTCATTTACTTTATTGTATTTACATGTTTTTTCATTTATTTACATGAATTTTCATTTACTTTCATGTATTTACATGTATTTTCATTTGTTTTCATTTATTTTTATTTATTTTCATGTATTATCATTTATTTTTATTTATGTTCATTTATTTTCATCTACTTTCATTTATTTTCATTTACTTTTATGTATTTACATGTATTTTCATTTATTTTCATTTACTTTCATGTATTTTCATTTCTTTTCATTTATTTTCATTTCAACTCCAAAGACTAGCCTGCATTTATATTACAGGTGCCATGAGGATCACTCCAACCGCGACTATGAAAACTATACTAAACCTCCCGCCACTTGTTATTCATATAAAAGCGAAGGCAAGAATGGGAGCATTCAGATTGAAGTGTAACGGAAACTGGTGTCCAAATGAACAAGGACATACCAGTGTAACAAAAGTCATCACAAGCTTGTTGTTATAAATGAGAAGTGATGAAATGATATCAAAAAATAACTTCACGAAGCCATTTAACATTCAATTAACTTGGAAAGGTGAAAACACATCAAACTGGGAAACTACGCATCAGTATTCCAAGCAGATGTATATGCCATAGAGCCATGTCTAAGGGAAAACATTGAAAGAAACTGGTCTGGAACTGTCTACAAATCCTACTGTTTCCAGCAAACTAAAACAAGCTGAAAATTAAATGGGTTTCCAGGCAAAAGGGGATAACAGAACATCAGACCAGCTGGAATCTCGTGCCGGGTCAGAAAATAGTTAACTGATAGTCAAATAGCCATTAAAAACACTGATCAACGATATTCTGCAGCTAAGCAGAAATCAAATAAAGCATATCACGGGACTAATAACTGGACATTGCCACCTTAGGTAACATCTACACAACATGGGCATTTACCAACACAAACCCATCTGTAGACTATGTAATGAGGAGAAGGAAACAGCCTCTCAAATTGTACTAGAGTGTCAAGCACGTATACGCTGGAGGTACAACCTCCTGGGGACAGAAAATACACAGGAGGCCTTCCACAGAGAAAATCTTGTAAAGAGGCTGCTAAGCCTGATAAAGGTAACAAACCTCTTCACTTGATAACAACGATACAATTGGCATAACATAATAAGTCTTAAAGTGTTGAGGCCTAAATCCTTAGCTAATAACATTGATTAAATCAATCAAACAGGTATTCTCACTAGTCACTGTCAAATATGAAAACACCTCAACAACCTAGGGCTACCAGATTTCAGGGGATGTCAACAAGAAGACGCCGTTGTCAACTATATAAAATCTGTAGGCTGGCGGGCGAGCAAAGAAAGGTCTCACTAATTAAGGTTGATGCACAATGGACCTAATGAGGACTGAGTACTGTTATACTTCACTCTGTCGAGCAACCCGCCTTCCTTAATTAAAAATAAATATTCTTTTGCGTTAGGGGAGCGTCAAAGGTTGAATTTTGAAGAGTATATCAACGGAAATATATGGAAAAAAAATCTGAGTCCACGGAATATCCTTCACGATGATACTGTGACGTTTTACTCATCAGCTCATACAACAGGCAATTTGAATATTTAAAATATTGAAATAATAAACTTGGAGAGGAGCATACTACTATGTATAAAATTAAAGACAAAAATTTTATATTTTAGAGATACCATCTTTTGCAAAAATACTTTTCAGATTGGTTCAAACACATTCAAAACTGTATCGATTATCGTGGAGAATATTTTTAAAAAGAATAAAAACCATTTTTGATGATAACTATTTTTATTGTCATTCCGGCTAACCTCGTAGAGCATATGTAGTACGAAAGTAATAAAACAAATCGACGACTTTTGTAGCTGACGTATATTTACAAATAAAAAGTTTAAAGCTATATTACTTCGGTATTAAATATTATTAATGTACAGTAATAAAAAGGAGAAACTAAAAGCAATGAAAAGTTTAATGGAAAAAAGTCTACAATGGCCATTTCCACAATTAAGATAATTTTCAATTAGAACAGCAAAATATTTTCATTTAAATAACACGCCGCTCTTTTCTTGCTGTTTAACGAACTAATTAAGTTAGAAACTAGGTAAGGCACAAACTGAATTAACGAAAGAAAAGAGTGAACAAGATCAAAAAAGTTGAAAGAAAACATTTTCACTTCTTTCTTGGAACAAGATACTTGTGGGATTTTTGTTGGTATAATATATTAGATTACTTTGTTTGTCTTTGCCGCTGAGAACGTCTACAGAATAAGCTATACCACTTGTATCAATTACACTCCCTAAAAATATTAAATAAACCTTCCAAGGTTCGTTTTTAACAAATATAATATATTCGGCTATAGAGCCTCATCATATTAAAGACCTAAACATGAAAGGCCAAATTATAAATTATTGTCTGGTTTGAAACGATTTTGTTAAAATTCAAAATGGAGTGAATCACATTTTCTCAAATACGGTTTAGAGTTGTCAACATTGGTGGAGAAATGTTGAAAAGACACTTTTATATGTATAATTTCATAAGAATAACAGTTTGTTTTTGTTGCACAACCATAACCACTAATTAAATATTTTTACAACTTCTTGTGAACTTAGAGTGTATTTACAAAAATTTTTTTGGAAGTTATTGCATTTTTTATTTTCAACAAATTAACCTTCTTTATTTGTTCCGCTATATCCTTGTAGAGTGATATATCAGTCAATAATTGATTTTTTTTAATTTTTTGTTTTTGTAACAATAATCGCGAAAATTTTTATTTTTTCACAACTAATTAACGGAAAATGAGAGGAACATTTTCTGTATTTCTTTTTTTTTTGGAAGTTTATTAAATGTTGTCGCCCTAAGTTTATATTAGAGATTACTTACCGTTTCCGTTCTCGGATATCGTTTGAATAATTTAATTTTCCGAAATCTAAATATGTAGTATACGGGATAACCAATCAGTTACGTAAATTAGTTTTCTGAACTTAATTTAGCAGGAAAATAATATTTGTCTTTAAGAATCAAATAAAAATCAAAATACTGGAGAACTGATTATAAATTGAACTAAACTTGGTGTGTTAAACAAACTTTACTCATAGATTTTTCCGCTTAATTTCCTGAACATTAAAATATTTGTTAACATCATTTAGACTATAAGAACGACACTAATTGGACGTTGTTGATAAAACAAAGTCACTTTAATTAATGTTTAATTCTTAAAATAAAACTGTTCAATTCCCAGAGATGAAAGAACAGGAAACTCCATCGACATAAATAACACAAAAAACCTCTTAAAGGAATAAAACCCGGAAAAATCGCAATTACAAAAGTTTTTCCAAAGAGCCTTTGAAACACCATTTTAATTAAATATATTTCGAGTCTTAACAAAATTCATTTTAGAAAAGTCTCGGCGAGCTAAGACTGCAAGGCACACAAATTGCACTTTTCTGAGTCGGGAAAAATTTATTTTATTACGGAAAATAAGCCCAACTGAGAGGGATATAAATTGGTGTACTAGTCCAAGTTATAGTCCGTTTAACAAAGGATAAATGTCAAGAAAGTTAAAGTATGGAGCAAAAGTTTTACCCGAGTTCGATATTTATTATATATTAGGAAGGAAGGCAGTCAAACACAGATGCAGGATATTTAAAGAAAGGGATTTTGTTCCCTCGTTAACTCGATCGAGATTTTAAAGTGTTCTTTTCACATAAAAATGGAAGTGTGCTATATAAGTTTGATTAAGAAAGTTTTAAATTTCTTTGTAAAAGAGTCTAATTACTTTAATACAGTACTTTCATAAACTTAGTCGTTTATTCATTTCAACAACAGAATTTTATAGTGAAGATATTGTCTAATAAAATGAGGACTAAAAACATCATTGATCTAAAAAACTTTAATCTATCAACATTTAATATCTTAATAAAAATTAAGAGGGCGAAAAAACATATATAAAAAAGTTGAAGTTTTGATGGATTATTTCATTCAGTTTAATAATTGCAAATTTGGTCTCGTAAAATTGACAAACCACACACTCGAAAAATTGACAACAAAAAATATTTATTCAGTCCTTGTGGTATTGGGGAGACCGGGTTGGTTGAGCGAATTTTCGCTTTTTATTTTTTTACTTTAATTTCCAAGCATATTTCTGAAAATTAATGACAACGCATGAAAGGCTATTCTTTTAGCTTCACTCTACTATTTTTATTTCTCAAAAAATATTATCTGTCAGTAGATAGAACGTCCTTTAACTTTAAAGACTCAGTAAGTAAAGGCAAGAAATATCTATAATTTGTAATAAAAGCTTGAATGAAGTCGATGAGGTTAATTCAATCATGACTCAACCAGCCCCCGTGAAATGGCTCAAGCAGCGCCTCAAGCACATTCCATTTTCATTTACACTTCGGGGATAAGACAAGAAATAATTTTATCACTTTGATTCAATGAAAAATATCACCAGTTTCGTCAAAAACTTTCCTAACTTATAATATCTCTATGCCTGAAGTGCTAAGACATATTCATCACAACATGAAATATTTACTCACCAGTATGAAATATCTGTAGACAAGGATAATTGAGAAAAAACAGAACCGTCGGCCACAGTAGTTAACTCTACACTGTTTTGATGGTGTAAAGAACATATGTGCCTGAGAACAGCTCAAGTTATTGCCGAGATATGGCATATGATCCAATCTGCCCCTGCGCTCAACCAACCCCGGTCTCCCCTACCTTTGATTGTAATTTTTTACATGTCGTTTTCAAACATATATTTTGTGGAAAATATAGTTAGATACAATTCAAATCCTTGCATTGATTGGATCTCAGAAAAAGTATTTAAAAACACTGTTAAAATCTACACTACGGCGCAGACTAGGTACTGGAGATTCCTAGTCTTCGTTCCGCTATGTATAACATGTATAAAGGGAAAGTAATGTTTTCAGATAAAAATTCGATAACTTTGAGTCTAAAAAATCAATTTTTTTATGATGTATCTATGTCTGTACATTATTTTAATATCTTAAAACACCATACCTGGGTAGAGTGGTTTGTTGAATACTATTTTCGATTAATTTTAACACAATTTCCATTCAATTATCATCAAAAATAATTATATTATACAACTGAGGAGATGTCTGAGCTAATTTTGTGCCGTTCTCATTCAGAGGTGATACAATTATTCTATATTTCCTTATATTTTCCATAGTTTTACCAAATACAGCGTTATTCATAAGTTTATAATTTTCGTCTTTAAACTCAATTGAAGTTTACGTTCTCTTTTTTATTATATATAATTTACAATCTACTTTAAAGAAGCTATAAGTAAATAGATTTAAGGCTGGGTTTTAGGCGGGAAATGACATATGTAAAATATAGTCTAAAACACGTTAATTTTACTTCGCAGAGGTTAAACAAACAATAGCAAGTATATTGAAAGTTAAATTAAAAATGTGTTTATAAAGGTTAATTCTTTGCAATGGATGGGTTTTAATTAAATTCTTCCACACATAAAATCGCAAATAAATCCTAAAATTCGCGTAAATTATCGTACTCTTTTGTATCAAAATTTTTATTAAAATAAACCAAAAAAATTGAAATATCAATTTTCCCTTAGTTTGGCTTATCAAAATTGTCGATTAATAAAGCAATTTGAAAGTTATCTGCGAAGTTAAGCATACATAGCTGCTTGAGAAGGCGGAAACTACTTATATTAGTTTGGACATTCACTAACAACACCGTATATATTGATACGGACTACCCGGTATTTCAGATGTCCTATCTATAATTCTCAATCCGGGTTGGGTTCAATTCACTATAAACTTTAAAAATTATAAAAAAAATACAGTTTATTTAAATTGTGCATGTCCTGGTACTTCTTTAACTTCTGTCAGTTTTTCCTTTTCACTAATGTGTCTCCTATCTGTTTCTTGACGTTGTCCGTGTATTACCTCCTACTTTATATTTGTTTGTATATGTATCTTCAAATTAATTTTCTCGTTTCTATCTCTTCATATAATTTAATCTAAATGACTTCATCTCCTTATATTTATTTATTCTATTTCTGTTTTTGTATATTTATTTTTGTATTCCTTTTACTTTAAGTTTTTTGTTATTCTGTGTAATAATAAGATTACCTTGAGTTTAATTTTATTTCTTATAATTCATCTCTGACAATTTCAAACATTTTTTATTATATCAAATATTTCAAAATTGACAAAAGTCATCCTCATTTTTTGTTTCTCACTTGATTAATTTTTTTTTTAATTCCCAGATTGTTAGTCAACCAGGACTGATCATCATAGATATGACATCTGAAATGACCTGGTATCATGCTATTTTAAATTTTCATATCAAATTTTCATATCAATATATATTGTTATGAAATTTGATATACCTGGTAATTTTGGGTAAGTGTTAGGAAATTTGTATGATTTGTTATAAAATATTATATATAGTAAGTAAGGGTTGGTTGAGTTAAAAAAAAATGAATAGTAATTGCAAGTAAAATTAACAGTATTCCTTTATTTTTAACATTAAAAAGAAAAAAGTAAATTAAAATGAAATTTTACTAAATGATATAAAGTACAAATTAATCTTGGTAATATAAATAGGGCTTAAGCTATTTGAAGTTTGAAATTCCTGTGACAGGTTGGATGACATTGCCGATCAGGTGAAATGAATTGGGTTGGGGTCAAAAAAAAATTATAGTTTTTCAAAAAAAAATAGTAGGTAAATTTTTTTTGGGTTAAAAAAAAATTGAAAGATGATTATTGATTGTCAGAGAAAAAAAAAATGTCAATAAAAAATTAATATAAAATTTTGTAAAAAAGAAGGATTGTAATTAAAAATATAATTTGTAAGGTACATGATAACTAGAATGATATTGATTGACTAAGAGAAGGAATAAAACAATTTATAAAAAAAGTAAGCCCTTTTATTTCATTTAAAACGTTTAATCATAAGAAGCTGACAGGAGGCGAGTTTAGAAGAACTACAAATAGATACAGTTGAACGACTATTTCAGAAGAAAAGCATACATTTAAAAATTAGGAGAGATAGAGAGAGGTAAAGAGCAGAAGTGAAATGAGGAGATAAAAGAAATATATTAAGAAAGCTGAAGAAATAGCAGAAAGAAGAAGGAAATTAAAAAGAAAATTGTTATTTGTTTAATTTTTTTTTAATATTATATATTTCATTTTTTTTAAGGCCTTTGAACCTAACCCATTTGAGAATCGCTCTACAGGTTAGAAAATTGAATTCACTATTCAGACAGGAATTTCTTATTACAAATGGCGCCCAACGTGGGGCACTCATAAAAACAGCTTGGAGCAATTTAGTTTGATCGGTGGAAGTAACAAAAATTTATCAAATTTTAAAACGAGAAATGGTAAGAATTTTTTTTTTTTTGTTATATTTTTCTTTATTAAAGGATTATCAAAAAACATTATAAGAAAATGTTCTACATGTCAAATTGTAAAGAGTAAAAATTTTCATAATGAAGGGATTTCAAAGTCAATAGTAGCAGAGAAACCATTGGATATGATAGCAATTGATTTTATGTCAAATTTAATAAAGAGTTATCAAGGTAATAAACATATTTTTGTGATAGTGGATATTTTTTCAAAATTTATTACTGTATATCCATGCAGTAAAACCAATACAAAGACAGTAATCAAGAATTTACAAAATTATTTTGAAGAAAAAGGAAGACCAGGGAAATGTATTTTGGATAATGCAACATATTTTAATAATAATAGATTAAAGAATTATTTTATAAAAAATAATGTAGAACCTAGATACATTAGTATTCGACATTCAGCTGCAAATCCTACAGAGCGATATATTCGAGAAATAATTAAAGATCTAAGAATGTTGACACATAATGAACTTAAGAATTGGGAAAATAAATTGGAAGAAATTAGTATTTATATGAATGAATTACCAAATGTAAGTACACTGGAAATTCCTATTAGGTTAATGGAAAACAAAATGCCTAAGCGACCCTGGATTAAGGAGAAGAACGAAACATATGACGAAATTATGGAAAAAGTTAATAAGAGAATAAAAAGAAATGCAGAAAATTATATTAAAAAAAAGAAAACGAAAATTAAATCGCTGAAATTCAATAAAGGAGAATTAGTACTGGTTAGAGCTTTAAAAATTCCAAATAAAAAAAAAATAAATGTGCAAAGTTGCAATTACCATTTGAAGGTCCGTATTTAATCGACAATGATAAGGGTAATAATAGTTATATTTTAAAAGATCCATATACGAATATAATAAGGGGAAATTTTCATATTAATCAAATATATAGATTTCTGACAGAAGAATCTTAAAGATTATATTAACAGTTTAATTTTTAGTTTTAGTTATGTTGTAGTAGATTAGGAAAATGTTACATTTAAAATTTTACCACTGTATAGAAAATTTTAAATGAAAATTTTGGGAAATTGTTAGGAAATTTGTATGATTTGTTATAAAATATTATATATAGTAAGTAAGGGTTGGTTGAGTTAAAAAAAAAATGAATAGTAATTGCAAGTAAAATTAACAGTATTCCTTTATTTTTAACATTAAAAAGAAAAATGTAAATTAAAATGAAATTTTACTAAATGATGTAAAGTACAAATTAATCTTGGTAATATGAATAGGGCTTAAGCTATTTGAAGTTTGAAATTCCTGTGACAGGTTGGATGACATTGCCGATCAGGTGAAATGAATTGTCATCGGGTTGGGGAAAAAAAAAATTATAGCTTTTTAAAAAAAAATAGAAGGTAAATTTTTTTTGGGTTAAAAAAAATTGAATGATGATTATTGATTGTCAGAGAAAAAAAAATGTCAATAAAAAATTAATATAAAATTTTGTAAAAAAAAGGATTGTAATTAAAAATGGAATTTGTAAGGTTAGGTGCGGAGATAAAAGAAATATATTAAGAAAGCTGAAGAAATCGCAGAAAGTGTAAAGATAAGTCTTTTATAAAATAATATTACAAGTTGAGCTTTACGACAAGTATATTTCTTATCTGAAATTCGTTGTTAACTGACTGACAAAGTGGTCACGTCAAGTGAGTTTACATTAAGGTATGTCTTAATGTTACATCCTCCCTTCGAAGTGAACACAAACTATAAACAAATAAAATATAACAAAATAATTAACAATAAAAACTTGTTTCTGCTAAAGGTTAAACCTCTTCGCTGGTTTTACCACTCTTCCTGATCTTGTAATGTAGTTCTCTTGTGATTTAAATTTAGGTATATCTTGTGGCGGTATGTTTTCCAATTTTCTGTCAGTGTTAAATTCTGAGTCCTGTGCAACCTCAGAAGTGTTATTTCTTTCTTGATTAGGTATAATCACAATTTCTTTGTCTTTTGACAGGTTCGCTTCGGTTTTATGTAAAACTTCAGCGTTTCGCCTATTTAACGTTCCATCATCACTTTTAACGATGACAGATCTTGGATTTTCCTCTAACTCTGCTTCGACTTGTCCTCCTTCCCATTGTCTGTGAGCAGTTTTCAATCTTATTCTGTCACCTACTTCAATTTCATTTTTGTAATTCTTTTTGTGGTAATTACTGTATCTTGCTTGTAGTTCTCTTTGTCTTTTTAATTCACTGGCAACATCGGTTATTATTTTTGGTTTAAGGTTATCCTTTGATACAGGAATTGTTGATTGGGTCATTCTACTATATAAACGTTGGTTAGGTGACCCCAAATTAGTTCTTGGTGTATTTCTGTAATTTAAGAGTGCTAGTTGTATGTAACTTTGATCGATGAGGCATCTAGAATATTTTTCGCTATGCTTACTCCCTTTTCAGCAAGACCATTTCCTCTGCTATGGTGGGGGCTAATCGTTTGATGTTCGAACCCCCATATATTTTTAAATTCTCTGAATTCTTTCGATGCAAAGCAGGGACCATTGTCACTTTCTAATTTTTCTGGGATCCCATGTGTTGAAAACCACTCTTTGAACTGTTCAATTACTTGTCTTGATGTAAAACCATTTATTAGTTTAAAATCCACATAACTGGAATAGCTGTCTATAATACAAAGATATTCGTGTCCTTTAAACCCAAACAGATCTGAGGCAACAATTTGCCAAGGTAATTCTGGTATTTCTTTATTAAGAACTGTTAGTTGTGCGTTAGCCCCTTGAGTTCTTTCACAAGCGGTACATTTTTGGACGTATGAAATAATGTCATTGGCCTGTCCTTTCCAGTATAGAAGTTCTCTAGCTCGAGGCAAGCATTTTTGAATACCTAAATGGCCTAAATGGATATTTTTGAGCATTTTATTTACTTGTGACTTTGGGACAACTAATTTTTCTCCTTTAAACACCATACCGTTATAAAAAGCAAGTTCTTCTCGAAAATTAAAATAGTGTTGAACGATTGTCGGAAGTTGTTCTTTTTCCTTGGGAAAGCCATTTTGAATAAAAGTTATTAAAGTTTGAAGTTCAGAGTCCTGTGCAGTTGATAAAACAATTTCTTCTCTAGCATTTCTGGATATAGACAACACTATTTGTACCTGAAGTTCTTCCTCATCCATGGCAGGTTGTTGAAGGCAATCGCGACTAAGAATATCTGCAATTGGTATATCTGCAGCTTTTTTGTATATTACCTTTGGAGAATACTGTGCTAAATCAAAGATGATTCGTTTTAGTCGTGCTGGTGCTGAATGTATTGGTTTTTTAAATATTACCTCCAGAGGCTTATGGTCAGTTTCTATAGTTAGCAGTTTTCCGTAAATATACTGGTGAAACTTTTCGCACGCAAATTTAATCGCATAAGCTTCTTTTTCTATCTGTGGATAATTTTCTTGAGATTTTGAGAGTGCCTTGGTTTCATATGCTACTGGCTGATTTTCTTGCATAAGTAGAGCTCTAACACTCTTCGAACTA
This sequence comes from Neocrepidodera transversa, assembly GCA_963243735.1. Classification (NCBI taxonomy): domain Eukaryota; kingdom Metazoa; phylum Arthropoda; class Insecta; order Coleoptera; family Chrysomelidae; genus Neocrepidodera; species Neocrepidodera transversa. The sequence continues at coordinate 30,924,784 of OY725344.1, read as the reverse complement.
GCATCTACAGATAACGTCACTTCTTTGTTGACGTCATAGAATTTTAAAACAGGGGCAGTCGTTAATTGTTGTTTTATTCTTGAAAAAGCATCTTCTTGGTCATGGCTACATTCAAATTCTGCGTCTTTTTTCAATAATTTTCGTAAGGGTTCTGTCGGCTCTGACATATTTTTTATAAAATGGTTAAGATAAGTTACCATTCCCAGAAGCCTCTGTAGCTCTTTCTTGTTTGTTGGTTGCTTCAGTTTCTTAATGGCAGCAACTTTTTCAGGATCAACTGACAGTCCTTTTTCCGAAAGTAAATGACCTAAGAATTTTACTTGGTTGGCTTCAAATACGCATTTTTCTTTGTTCAATTTTACGCCTGCTTCTTTGAGTCTTTTTATCACCTGTGCTGTGATTTCGCGCAATTTTTCCTTGGTTTCTGCAAATATTAACACGTCATCCATTGAACACTCTGTATTTTGAATATTTTCAAAAAGAGAAGACATAAGTTCTTGGTATACTTCTGGTGCTGAGGCTACCAAAGCATAGACGAATAAAACTGTATCTTCCCCAAGGCGTAGCAAATGTTAGGTACCTCTGTGTTCTCTCTGTGACTTTAATTTGCCAGAAACCTCTTTTTGCATCTAATAGGCAAAACCATTTAGCTCCATGTACTCGAGTCGAAATTTCGCTAAGCGTTTTTAAGTGGTTATGTCTCCTTAAGATGTTTTTGTTGACATCAGAGGGATCTAGGCAAATCCTAATTTTACCCTTTTGATGTACTATCACCATAGGACTGACAACAGGTGTAGGTTCTTTTATAGGTTTTATCACCCCTAACTTGACCATATTATCTAACTCCATTTTTACGTCATTTCTTATTGCATGACTTATTCTTCTTGCGGACTGTATGTTAAACTTAGGATTTTCAATCAAGTCTATGTCGTATATATAATTTTTTATGCATCCTAGACCTTTAAAGATGTCATCATTTTGTATTTCTCTAACATCTTCTACTCTGACTACTAAACCTAGATCTTGACAAGATTTTCTACCTAAAATAGACGGGACCTCTTCATTAACGACTTTAAAGAGTAGAATTGTCTCCAAATTTTTTATTTTGCATTTGACTAGTGTTTCACCTACGACAGGAATTGTGTTTTCACTAAAACTTATTATTCGTTTGGTTTTGGACGGTCTTATTTGAGACCCTATCTTTTCTGCAATATATTTTGGTAAAACATTGCATTGAGCCCCAGTGTCTAACTTGACTTCAAACTTTTTCTTATTGGCCTTTATTATTTCGTGCCAATCTTCATCTTCATGTATAAGACCTCTTCTTCACTTTCTTCACTGTCTTCTTCATCCAATGAATTTATCTTTTTACCTCTTGGTCTGTTTTTATTTGAGAAGCATTGTTGCGATAAGAGTCCTCTTTTACTACAGGATTCACATTTCTTGTTAAAAGCAGGACAACTTCTTGGTCCATGTATTTTGCCACACCTTCTGCAATTGAAAGTTTCTGTCGAAGTTTCCGAGCCTTTTTTGTCAGCTTTTTTTTGTTTATTTTTTACCAAATTCACTTGACTAACTTCTGAACTCTGGACTTCTTTCAATTGTCTGGTAGCCTGCTCACTAGCTCTACATATTGCTATAGCTTTGTCTAGTTTCACATCATCTTCTATTAACAGCTTTTCTCTAATTTTATCGGAATTAATTCCAAAAACTATTTTGTCTCTTATTAGGCTATCGAGTAAACTTCCAAATTCGCATTTTTTTGCTTGTGAGCTGATTAATGTTAAAAATTCGTCAAAGGTTTCATTTTCTTTTTGAATTATTTTAAAGAACGTGTAGCGCTCGAACGGTATATTCTTTTTTGGGTTGAAATACTTTTTGAACTCTTCTTTGATTTTTTTAACATCTTTTTGTTGAGCATCAGTAAGACTAAAATTGTTGAAGATCTGAATAACCTCTGGACCTATGGCTGTCATAAATATTGTGGCTTGGACTTCTGGTGGCTTTTTGGAAAGTTGGGTCGCTGCCGAATACCACTCAAATTGTTGACTCCAGTCTTTCCATGTGGAACACATGTTTTCTGTGTGTAAGACAATATTTTTCGGTAGGCGAATTCCTGCAACGCCAAACTGGTGGGTGGATGTTTCTTCAGTCATTTTTATGATCCCACTTCTGACACCATGTGTCAATTTTCGACATTTCTTATCGACAACCAGGTCACGTCTTAGACAATCATTTCTGAAGGAACTGTATAAACTGTATAATTTTTGCTAATATTGCTTCCTAGTAATTATAAGCATTCAGCAGTTTACTATAAAAAGTATCAATAATAGGTATCTTTTAATTTTTCTATTTTATCAACATAATCATAACAAAATACTTCTTTCAAGTAAGTAAGTTGAATTTCTCTGATTATCTAAATCCGTATCTTAAATTATGTAGTTCTCCAATCTTCAAAGCCGATGCAAGTTCATCCAGGGATGCTTTCATAAATCTTAAGGAGTCAATAAATCCAAATTTAATGCTAGTGTTTGAAAGATGCTGTGTAGAGGAAATCCATTTTTCTTTGTTTAGTGGTAGAAACCGTATTCTACATTTTCGAACTAGATCTTAAATAATAAAGTGACTATCGTAATCGGAGAGGTTCTGAGACAATAAAGGTACAAGAAACTTCTTATAATTGCAGGCCTGATGTATTAAACCTCTAAAATCACCAGAAATATGATTTTTCACAATATTTTTTATTCATGCACTTCTTCATAACTTTTATAGTATGAAAGATTATCAGATATATAATACTAGTGGTATCGTAACTATCGATAATCGCATAAGTGATTTCACGAAACGTGTTGTCAAATATAAATTTTACGAGTGCGTTTAGTCCAATAAGAGGAGAATATGTAAAAGAATTCAAAATGATAGAAAAGATAATCAAAAGAAATAAAGAGGAGGTAATCCCACCCAACTTTCCGAATACTCCTAGTAAAATAATTGTTTAATCAATTATTCTTCAGAAATTTTTTAATAAAAATAGGCATAATTCTAGCAGCGATACCATAAGAAATTAGATAAAAAAGTAGAGACAGAATTTGTAGACAATTTTATGCTCTATAATTTTGATCTCTTGTAATTTTTCAAAATCTACAAAACGGAGCAAATGTCTATACAAATTTCTTTCACTCCCTCTAGGGACGAAACTATGCTGAGGTAGAAAAAAACAGGACGGGCAAAATGTGTAGAAAATTTTATGTTCTACAACTTTAATAGCTTGTAATTTTTCACAAAAATGCATATTTTTACAATTAAAAAAAAAAATGAAAAAATTAACTTTCTGATAAATCTGGCAACAATGGCAAAAGTTTTGAAAATTTATATTATACAAAATTAAACTATAATGCCTACAAAATATATTTGTTAAAATGTATTTCCATCTTATTTAGTAATTATGTCATCACTTAATAACAATGACTTCCGCTTGTCAGATTAACACCAATATCCTTGCTACTCTAAATATGTATATAAAATTTCGTCTAAATCGGTTCAGCCGTTTATACGGTATCGTGTTCATACAGATAGACAGACATCATGCTTAAAATGGACGAAATTAATTCAGGTGACCTCAAAACTTAAAGGTCCGTTAAAATCTGGATATGGCCAAAAAAATTATGATTTAATATCTTCTTTCTATACAGCTTTGTTGGGTTTGGAAAGTAAAAATAGCTCGGTAAGCAGCTAAATGCGCATTCCTGTATGAATACAAATGTAATGAGTCAGTCTAAAATATGCATCGCGCTAATTGGCCAGCTGAGCGTAACTGAGAGCATAATCAATTTTCGCATCTTTTAATGACAGTGAGGTGAGAGTGACAGAATTCTGTCAGTTTTAAACGATGTAGTAATATTCCTAATTTAGTTTGTGCTTATGTGTTTTTTTAATATTTTACGTATTGTCCTAATAACGTTTTTGAACGAATCGTTCTAGTGATTTTAAGCAGTCGAAACGGTAACGCGGTTAAAATGTTTATAAAAAATTTCGTTTGGACAAATTTGTGGATTTACTAAACAATTTGTGGACTTGAAATATTTGTGGACTAATGTAAGCTGAATTCTAAAGAAAAACGCAATTTACTGCTGTCAAAGGTAGGTCAGCATGTTTTTCAAATTTTAAATAAGTACAAATTAAAATTTTCTTTACATAAATCAGAATCTGGTCGGAACTAATGAGATCTCTACGAAGTAAATTCATATTTGACCAGAAATTTATCCTAAAATTTTTTGGTAAATGTTGAGCATTTACGAAACTCTCAGATTTTCATAAAAATTGGTAGAAATCATCTACATAGTGTAAATATCACTTTCCAAAAAAATTTTTTTGCCGCAACCACTGTTAAAGACCTTTTTTCCATTTTGATAAATATATTATTTTTAAGGTTAATTTTGTTTGGATACATCACAATGACTTACATGATGTTGCCAAGTTGTGTAAAATATCCTTAAATCAGAGTTTTTTTTAGTTTATATTTACTGATTTGTATTTTGCAATATTTTTTTAATTTTTCTTCTTCAAAATATAAACATAGTGCGATACAAAATATAGTGACTGCATGATTTTCATTACTCAGCGATATTGATATTAAGCTGTTGAGAACGAAATAATATTCTTTGATCTGTGTCAGTTGGTCGGGAAGCGGAGGTCATTTTTGAATCAAATTGAAAAAAAGGAGTAATTTATAAATAAAATTGAATAAAAAATTGGCTCATTAAGCCAGTTAGTGAAAAAGGAACACAAAAAGATATAATAAATGTGTTATTTAGGCTGTCTTTAGACAAATTATCGAACACACTTAATCCTTGTTGGACATATTAAAAAGAAATAAATTAATTAATCCTAATTGTATAGGTTTAGGTTAGATTTGGATAGGTTTTAGTTTGTTAGGATCGTCCTGTAACTGGTTAGCTTTGAGTTAGTCTTTTTTTTAATGCATCATTAGAATATGAATGCACCTATAATAAATTAATTTTTTATTACGAGTTGTTTTATTCCATTAATTCTAATTTTAGATCTGATTTAGATTTGTAAAAAAAGTTCCCTTCTTTAAACTCGTCTTGTATCCGTATCTGGAATTTTTTATTACGTTTTTTTTATTAAATCCCGACATCTTCAAAAATATTTATCGGGTCTAAAATACAATTTTATGATTAAGATTTGTTTATAGAGTGATTTTGAACCCATTTGAACTGCTCCTTTGTATAATTATTGAATAACTACTTTATGGTCAGTGTTAAATATAAAAAAATTGTAATCTTTCATCTAAAGATAATTTTAAAGTACGATTACACTCTGGGCACATAAATTGCCCTTGTGGTATCATACCCCAATTTTAGAGATTATTTATAAATTCAGCTTTATTTTCATTAATTTTATATCATGTTTGTAAATTCATCAATTCACTACTAGATTTTATTCACAACTTCCTATGTTCCATATATATGTAATTTCCATTACATATATATGGCAACATCGCTTTCTTGGTTCTTTTATGACAATGATGTGAAGTTAACACTGCATGTGTAAATGACAATTCTATGTTTGAATGGTTTACACAGAATCAATTCGAAACATCAAATGTGTCATAATTTTACTCTTAAATCAATTCCAAACGTCAAATGTGTCATAATTTGTAACGAAGTTGTTTTTCACCCTGCATAATTAGTACAATTTTTATTTTTTTTTTAACCGTAAACACCCTCTCTTATTTTATTTGTTTTAAATCAGTTAAATTACTTTATTCGATTTAGTTAATCGCTACTCCTTTGGAAATACTGTATTTAATTTATTCTTACTCCTGTTAGTTGCTACTCCTTTGTAGTTCTGTAAATTAATTTTTAACACAAATCAGTTTCGTTTTCTGCCGCTCATATTTTTATTTTAGTGGGGTTTTGCTAAGTGGGGTTTGAAAAATTTGATAAAAGGCAGGAGCCACGAAAATTCTGGGCTTTTTCTCTCTCTGTTAAAATACCGAAACCGACTCCGAATCTGTGATACCATGAACCGGCATTAACTCTTTTGCTGCCGATTTGTAAATGAACAATAGTGATAACCGACCGTAAGTGACCGAACTGATTTGTGTGTGTTCCCGAGGTAAGAAATTCTATTGTATAAATTTGAGGAATAATATTGGATATTGAAATTTATTTTAATTCATTTTTTTTAATTATTATTTGCATAAATAAATATCACTTGGCTACGTCGATGTTTTAATTAGTAATCAGTCTCCGGCATATTTATGTCAGATAAAATATTTCATGCTTGCTTAAATAAATGAGGTTTAGCCCCGACAAAAAAAAAATCTTAAGGGAAATTTAATTTGTTTAATTCAAAGTTTTTGAATTAGCGACCCTTGTGTTCGCTGCAACTAGCAGGAGCACGAACGGCCGTTCTTTCAACGAACTTTGAGTTCTGTTTGGGAAATTTAATTTGTTTAATTCAAAGTTTTTGAATTAGCGACCCTTGTGTTCGCTGCAACTAGCAGGAGCACGAACGGCCGTTCTTTCAACGAACTTTGAGTTCTGTTTGGGGGAATTTTAATATATCCAGTTCAAAAATTGCGTTAGACAGTCAGACACCTCTATTAAAAGATCAGTTTTATCCGCAAGAATCTAGTTCAGCTAACCTTTTGAGGTATTTATTCTATACAAGTTCTAATACCGGTCAGTTATTTTTTTTTTTAATTTTATTTCGACATAAATACAAAGGAACACCCCTGAGAATCATTAGTGCCTAATATCGCTTTTCCTGTGTAGATATCATTTTCACCGCTAGTTATGCATTTTACCTTCACCTGCTTTTTGTAGAGTTACACGCTATCTTATACTGATTTTATTTATCCTATCATATACCGATGAATTTTGCTTGCATATTAAAAAAAAATAAATAAATTTAGTTTGCAAACAATCTGGGGCTTTTGGTTATTAATTGCTTAAGAACACGTTTTAATATAGCTTTCCGTAGTTAGTGGCAAAAGTTAATAATTCTAGAAATCAATAGTCACTTGTAGTTATTATTATTTTAACAAAAGCAACCGGTAAATTCAGGTTCGGCACTGTGAAACAATTAAAGCCTGTTTTACACCGTGCATCGCTAAACTGTCTACGACAACAGACCCCTGGAATTACTGTAACCTCCATCTGTTGCTACCCTGGTACTCTCGAGGCAGTAGATCGAGAGTCAGTGGAGTAAACCATCCCAAAAATCTGGCGCCCGAGGCAATCTAGTAAAATACCGAAGCCGTGGGTGTCATAGTGACGGCAAATTTCATTTGGAAGAAAGAAAACACGTCACAAATTTTACTTTTAAACATCAAAAAAGTGGAAATTTAAAATTAAGAATAAAGGTGTTAAATGTTGGTTGCGGCGATTTGTTTTTCTTGGAATGTGATATTAATATGCTCTAGATGATTTGTGAAATTTTTTGTGAAAATCGGCGTATTTAGTAAGTGCTCAACTTTTTCCAAAGAACTACCTAGATATTATTAATAGGTATCAACAATATAGTTCTAGATAAAATAAAAATTACTGATTTTAGTTAAGCAAAATATTTTTAGAAATGTAGCTAAAAACGCCTTTTATAGTAACAAAACATTCTTGATTTACTAAAGTTGGTTGAAGAGTATAGTTTATAACAATAAATGTTAACAATTTTCTAATAAAATACTTTATCGGAGTGCGGTACGCATTTTCATAGTCGGCTATGATAGTTTTTATTTTCATTGACATTTGACAGTTATCGAAGCAGAATGTTATGTCAGTTACTGTGATAACTAGAAATATTTCTACCCTTTGTTATAACAGTCGTATTTAGGTTAGAATAAAATGGCGAAATCTATTGAACGCATTGCGTTTTCGGATGAAAAAATTATAGAATTAATTAATTGACTTGTATCGCGATAATTAATGTCTTTGGAACAATAAGTTAAGTGAATAAAAAAATAATATTAAAAGAAAAGCCGCAATAAGCAATATTACCAAAAAACTGTGCTTCGAAGAGGAAATAATTTTAAAAAAATAACCTTATACTGTAATGTTCTATTTACCGACCGCAAATGAGTACCGGCGAAGTAGATTTACTGGACAGGATGAAATAAATAACTTATGAAGCAGGTCATGCGCATATACAGGGCTGCGTTCATATTTAAAGTGCGTTTTATACCCAGGATGTTGTGACGTCTTATAGGAATTGTCTTGCAAATATGAACGACTGGGGCGTGATTATTTAAGCTATTATTTATTTTCGGAATCAAGTTCTAGTGAAGAAGAAATTGTAAGAGATTGCAAATATCTATAATGAGAAACAGGATTCTAAATATTTCAAAATTTGCTACAACTTCTTACTCCATATTTAACAAAAGATGACAATACAGTAGAAAGACCGCAAATCTTTGCTGAAAATCAAATTTACATAATCTCATTTACCTTCGTAATAATACCAAATTATTTGTCTTTTTTATTAAATTGTTTTCATCATTTTTAACAAGATAATAAAAATTTAGTAGAATCTGGGTCCATTTTAATCAGATTTTAATTTATTTAATAAGGCAATTGCCAATTTTGTGATATTTGTGTGGTTAGAAAGACGTTCATTTCATTGAAAAACAGACTTATGCTCAAACTGCGCATGTCAGATGAATTTCCTTCAAGTATTCACTGTGATAAAAAGTTGTCGTCTAGACGATAAATATCAACTCAAAAGTATGTACACTCGGATAAAACGCCCTCTAAATCCGAACGAAATTTGACGTTTGGTGTGCACTCTGGACGTAAATCTGAACGGAGCCCAGTAGACACATCTGAGCACAAAAAAAACCAATTCAAATTAATAGTCCAAGGAATACAAACAATAGAGTTATTTTATTATAATACTTTACAGTCGGACCGGCGAATGATTACCCGTGTGTCATCAACAATATTGATCCGTAATTAGTCGATAAGTTTTAATCAAAACAAAAACTGTCTTGTGTTCATAATCCACGTGCCTACTAATCACAGGAAGACTGGATTTTGAAAATTGTATATAGAGGCTATAACTGGTTGAGAGGAAATTTAGAGAAGAAGAAAATCAAGTTGGAAAATCTAATTTGTATGGTGATGTGACATATCGGGAGATTCTATTTTATTCGCTATTTGTTATGTAGTATATATTATTTATTTTAAAGTGATTTTCTAAAACACCCCTAATTGACTATAGGTCGAGCGAGGCACACGTGGATTCTGTAAAATGACATCGCGAGACAGAAGTAATTCAACGTCGCGAGTACAGAGAATTTCTATATCTAATATAAAAAATCTTGCACCTACCTTTTTCTGATGAATAATCTTCAACTCGTAGTCATGGTGAAGGAGATCGTAACCACTATTTTTCACATATTTTAGGTTACAGGAGTATAATTATTTTCATTCATTGAAACACGATATAAATACTAATTAATTTTATTGGCAAGAGATACCTATATGCATGACCATAAGTTGCTCCACACTCCTTTAAAAAATAAAACGTAATTCGGAGGTATGAAAAGGTCAACCGATGACCTTAGGGTCACCGGACACTATCCATGATTTTATATTACTAGTTAAGCAAAAAAAAGCCGGAAGATTTTCACTACATTCTTTCCTTTAAAAAGTAAATACGTAATTTTAATATGAAAAGTTTATAGATGACCTTAGGGTCACTGGACACTATCCATGATTTTATATTATAAACTAGTGGACTAGTACTACCAGTTAATCGAAAAACACCGGAAGATTTTCACTACATAGTTTCTTTTAAAAAATAAAAACCTAATTTTGATGTAGGAAAAGGTCATAGATGACCTTAGGGTCACCGGACACTATCCATGATTTTATATTATAATCCAGTTGACTAGCACTATCAGTTAAGCAAAAAAACCGGAAGATTTTCACTACATAGTTTCTTTAAAAAAATAAAAACCTAATTTTGAGGTAGGAAAAGGTCATAAATGACCTTAGGGTCACCGGACACATTCCATGATTTTAAATTAACATGGAAGCACCAGATACGGGCATACTTCTTTGAAAGAGTTTAATTGAATTTAATTATGCATATATCAGCTACTAGCTATATAATTAGAATCCGCGCAATATAATATTTAGTCTGATCTCTCGAGACAGGTAAAGGTAAAGTTATAAATCATGAACTTTGGACTTTTCAGGGATGGAAAAACCCGCCAAAAAACCATCATCCAAAGCCATGTCCTGTCTTCTAATTTCTTATCTAATAACATATTTTGACTAAACTAAAAACGTTGTTTTCTATTTTTGAACGGGTAATTTAATATCGTGTCAGAAAGTTTTATGTACTACATATGCTGTAAGCCCGTTGGCTTTTTCTTTTGCAGGTCCTTCTGAGGAGGACAGCCTTTATCCTATTGTGTTATATATCCTGGTAATATTTCTAAGGTGTTCTATAATGTATTGAATTCTAACGAAATAGTCTATTTTTCTGAAGTGCTTGACAATTTATTACTTCCTTTATGTCTAATATAAGTTACTAGGACCTCCCTGAATAAGGCACTATTACAGTGATAATCAGAAGCGGATAGAAGAGTGGTCAGGATATATCTAGAATTTGTTATTGATTGTGCTTATTATTTGTTTTTTATATTTTATAGAACCCACCCCATTTTGAGATTATTTGTTAAAATTAAATCACTACATTGGTTTGTTAATACTATGTGGAGATTCATAATCAATAATTTTGAATTAATTCTAAATTAACATGTGCATCTAATTTTAAATTAGTATAGTAAGTACTATGTGTAAAATATGCCACTTTCGGTTAATTCTAAATTCTAGAATTTTTTTCTCCGGATAAAGAGTGCATACAATTGTCCAAAAAAAAACAAGCTGAATCTTTATTATGCACATTCATACATGTTCCCTTCTTTTCTATTTGTTTAGGATAGGTGATAAATAAGGAAACACCGTTACCTATCAAAAACATCTACGAATATTAATTTTTCATCAGCAGAAAGGTTAACAAAATACATGAAAATATGTATTAAAAGTAATGGACTTCATTACGGCATATCATAATTACTTACTTTTTTATTGTTTTAGTTTCTAAAAATACCGCAGTCTTTTTTTTATTTAAAACATTCTTTATTGATACACCCTGTTACGAACGATAGTATCCAACACGACTAAGGCTTATTTGAAATTACAATGTCTTTCTGTGTTTGTTACTCGTAATTTACTTCGTAGATCGCTATCAATCAGATAGCCGTGGTTGTTTGCTCATTTGAGTTTCCCAATGGAGCGTTTCTATACCGAAGTAACAGACATCTCTGTTTTCCCTCCATTTGCTGGCCCATTAGGAATTACGACCGAATTAACACCAAGGAAAATGATGTTTATTTGAAGCCGGACAAGTGTCCAGGTGGGGAAACTAGAATTTATTTTGATGGTCAGTATAAGGAGAATTCATGCAAAAATGGGAACGGATTTACTACTTTCTCGCTACATATTGTACTGAAATACTAATAAACCAATCTTATTTTGGTATGGGTTGTATAAAAAAAATAATAAACTTTACATAAAAAAATCACCCATAACAATAAATCTTAAATCTTGTCCACCTCCTCTTTTTTAGACATCTCAGACAAATCCACCTTCAAATCTTAAAACACTCTTCAAAATTCTTCTTAAATTGCTTCCCCTAACACTACTAGATTTTAAATCATCTTCAACTTACCAATCAGCCTTATCTAATTTTTCAAAAAAAAATCTATTAATACATTTGAATTTTTTTTATTTTTCAAACTTTTTTCCTTATTCACAAATTTTTCCTTATTCCCACTGGTACACCATTTACAATTCTTTTTCTTATAATTAACAACTTTCAATAAATTCTTGTGACTTTTCTCTCTTTTTAAAAAATTTGTAACATTTCTGTTTATTATTCTTTTTTTATCTGTTTTTTCCAAAAAATAAAAATTTCTCTTACTTGATTTATAAAAAAAATTCTTTCAATCTTGCCCTTTACCTAATTGCTTAAATTTTCTTTTAATTTCATTTCCAAACTTTTACTTTCGTAATAATAATAAAGATGTGCCAAAAATAAGAATAAGATTCTTTATATTCCACAATTGTAATAAAATTATAAACCGATCTCTAGATTTTAACGTTGTCGGATCCAAAAAACAGTTTTTTCAAAATTATAAGATTTGTTCATAGAGACAGTTTCCAATGGTTGGTGATTCTTATATAATGCGCATGCGGGAATTAAAACTGATTGTGATCGATTATTGTTTTTGTGTTCTGCGAACGCATTTTGTACGGTTGTGAATTCTTCTCGACTACTTTTATTAGGAAGCATTTATTTCAAAATACTTAGTAGTATATTTTCCAATGTACCCACCTCAAAATTACTGTTTTATTATACAGGGTTTCCCAAATAAAAGTGATCGGTCTTAAATGTAACTGCAGAGCTATTAATTACCCTAAAGAATACGGGTTTTCAGTAAATATTTTTATTTACCCAAAAGTTTTTTATGAAGTTTATTTATATTGATCCCATCAATACAGGGTAATTTATTAATTTTGGTTAAAATAAATGAAAAAAACATGTATTATTTTAAATAGAATGCCTTGTATATCTCTGAATAAATTCTTTGTCAGATTTGTTAATTATTATTTAATGTCAGTTATTCCATAAGGAAAAATGCAGTGATTCTTAAACACTCGAATACCTTTGTTTTTGGAAAAGCAGAAAGTATTAGATTAATCGCTCTTTTGAATGCCGTCAAAATATACAGCGTATTCCATTTAAATTAATACAATTTTTTTCCATTTATTTTGACCAAAATTAGTAGATCACCTGGTATTAACGGTATAAAATGTAAACAAACTTCATAAAATACTTTTGGGTAAATTCAAACAATTAGTGAAAACCCGAATTCTTTAGCAATTAATTAGCTACGCATGTACATTTAAAATCGATGACTCTTATTTGGGAAACCCTGAAAAAAATTTAAAGTTAATTATAATGTTTATCACGAAAACATCAAACACCAAAAACAACACCAATCAACACAATTATCGACGAATAATAATAAATGTCAAGCAAAACAAATGTCAAGTTGTAGGTTAATGAAAATATGCATTATCATCTGAAAACGAAGTAATAATGTATTGGCAGGGAGCGCGACGAAAACGCCATCTAATGGTTGCATAAAATCATGCTCGACAAGTATGTAAGTTCTGTTTAAAAAAATAAAAATTCGTTATAAAAAAATTTCTTTTTAATTTATAAACATATAAATTAAAAATGTGATTATATTTTTAAGAGAAAAAATTTAATATAACTTGTTATGATGAACAAAGTATAAAACATGTAAATAAATATCAAAAACTATGATTCTTAGGTTAGATTAATCATGACATCCAAACAATTAATACATGACAGCCAGAATAATAATAATTTATGAATATCTGCTAGATTTTTAGTCACAATAATTTATCATACTCTTTTTTAAAATAATTTTTAGGCTTTGATAAATATAATTATTCAATCAAACCGGATTTGAGTCTATTCAATCAAACCGGATTTGAGTAAATTACTCATCAAATATCATTTCAACCCCATACGATGGACAAAGGGTAGCAACTTGTCGCATCTGGTCACGTTAGAGAATTGATACATAGTGGCAAAAATTATTTAATCACATCGAATAATTGTAGAATAAAACAAATATTCATCTGTAAGTAAGCTTGTTACAGAAATAGGTTATACGTTGCTTACTTTTTTCTCCTAACTGAATTTATCCAGTTCTTTCTTTTCCCTAATTTCCAACTAGCTCTTGAAAATGTAAAAAACTTACACTTGCTATTTCTTCCTGTTTTTTGCAATTAACGACACAACTATTATGAACCATTTTTATATTTAAAGGAGGGTATCGTTTTAAAAAAAGTTTTTATGTTTCAAAAACTTGAAAATCTAAGAGAGGAAATCGAAAATTTGTTTTTATATCAAAACTATAAGCATAAAATGAATTTCCATTGTGTGAAATTCTAAATTATCTGATATTTGGGGTATTTACAGATGGCTAAAATTATTGATAAATAAAACATATTTAATGCAAGAAATCTCTGTGAAATGAAAAAAAAATACGAAGAATAAATCACTAATATTTTTAAAACTATTACGTCTGTCTGAAAAGGCCCGAATATTTAACAAACATGTCCTCGAGACAATTTTAACTTATTAAAGCTAACCGACCCTATACTTAACTAAATTCGATGAAAAAATAAAACAATACGGAATGTGCAGTAATCCACGAAGGCGTAGTAAGGCCAATGTTTCAGTTTATTTTCAATTATTGTCACTTTCAAACTGACAACTGTCACTTTTGAACTGACAACTGTAACTTTTAAACTGACGATTCTGAGTTTAAGATCGTAAAGAATGGATTATAGGCGCGTTCGGAAATTATATCTGGAGCGATCAGATCAATCCGTATCGTTTGTTTATTAGATCTAGATGTAGGGGAGGTAAAAATCTTCGTTTGTTAATTAAATCTAGATGCCTAAGATCAAGCTCGATTCGCTCGAACCCATTCGCTGGACGAAAGAGATTAATCTGAAATTGTAGGGTTATGTTCTAAGATTTAAAAAAAAATATAGAGTTCGTTTTTTGTGTTAAAACTGTTAAATATGAAGAAAGTTCAAATTTTTGATTCTGAAAAGCAAATTTATTATAATTTTAACATTTCAGACGACGAATAATATGAAATTTATAGGCAACAGGAGTAAACAATAATGCATTTTATATTTTATTTAAATAACACGCTACTTCTCATATAAGCAAACTGCATATAAGTAGCATATGACATTTTAGATTTAGTTTTGGCTACAACTTTTTTACAAAGAGAAAAGGAAAACGAAAATTTTGTAGCTGCAATCCTTTTACAAAATGCACAAGAACAATTGTCTAAAAGCCCTTTTACAAACCCCCTTTCCAAACCGAGGTACAGTTTCTTCGGCAAAATTATCAATTTTTTCTAAACTAATAATTCCTTAACCATCACGATCATCATATATCATCTGCTATTCCTGATCAACAACTGCCAATATAGCTTTCTCAACAGTTTGAGAGAAATTCATATTTTAAATAATAAGACAAAAACACAAATAATAGGTAAAATGTAATCAAAAAAGTTAGGTTATATATTTATATCCATTCCGTTCGTTTATTGCCAATTGCTCGTTCTCATCTGTAGTCACATGATCAAAAATCGGTCTGAATCTAGATATAATTGCCGAACGCGCCTTATGTTGCATCTGTCATACTTTCAGATCTAATCAGTGTGGTAGAGTAGGAGAAAATCATATATCGCGAGATGGCACTGTAAATGTCAAAATGTCGGATTGAGGTGTGAACAACAAACGCGTCATATGATATCTTGTAAAAACGTATCAAAGAACGTTTATATGTAAAGCATACACTCTACCAATAGTGACCACAATCCGTATCACAATGATAAATAATCAAACTTTCAAGTTAACTTACAATAACTAGCACATGCGCTAGTCGCACAAGGTCGACCGATGTACAAAATAAATTCCTGCTCCGATGTCACAGCGAAAATTAAATGAAAAGCGAAAATTAAATGAAAGACAAATGTAAATTTAAAAGTGACAATTGTCCGTTTGGAAGAGACAATTGTCAGTTTGAAAGTGACAATTGTCAGTTTAAAAGTGACAATTGTCAGTTTGAAAGTGACAATAATTGAAAAATAAACTGAAATATATTGGCCCTCATAGACCTTCGTAGTTAAGTATAGGGTCGGTTAGCTTAGAGAAGTTAAAATTGTTTCGCGGATAATATGTTTGAACACATGCGCAGACGACGGAATTTTTATCTAGTTATCGCCTCCTCTATAAGCCTTATACTGTGACAGAACTAGGACTGTTTTAAGATGTTTTCTGGCTCGCCCTTAATTCGTGTAAGAAGTTTAAATGTTAAACTTTTTATTATTGATCTGACAGGAGTACCTTATAACGTCAAATAAAATATTACTAACACATTTTTTAAATGTTTTATTCAAATATTTAACAATCTTAATTTTTTAAATTAACGTAAAAAGTACAGTTAGTATTGTTTAAAATATTAAAACTTCGATATTTTAAATCAGAAGAAATGGTATTCAAATTAATATCTTTTGTTCTTCCATCCATTTGATGAACTTTTCACATTCTTTTTTTTAAGTGTCTACTGATTTTTGCTAAATGAACCGCGATTCTGCTTTATTATTTAAGGTATCAAGGTTAGAACTTATTTTTAAGCAATTTACAACTGTGGTGATAATAATAAATCTTATGTGGCAGATTGAAAATTAATTTTTGTATTTGTCATTTCGGTGACAACTGATATCATCACTAATTCAAACATTTTACATTACTGTTTCTTTATTTCTATTTTTGGTAGTAATAATACCAGTATTTATGATTTTAAAGTGTACCAATAAAACAAATTGCAGAAATTATTCGTGGATAATTGGTCTTTAAAACACTTGATCTATTTCGAGAAAAATCGTGCGTGTTCTATCCACTTATACTTTAATATACTATTATGAAAAATGACAGCCGGCCGCCATGTTGCCAAATCCTCATTGTCAGTCCTTGTGATTTTGTCGAAAAAAAGATTTCAAAATTAAAAAAAAGTATGTTCGAGGAGGTTTTAAAGAAAAAAATTTTGGGAAATCTATTATTTTTTTTAATATCTTTTAGTGAGAAAAATTTCGTACGGGGTCGCAAAAACCCTCCTTTGACGTGTTTATTTATGACAAGAGCATAATTTCACGAAATTTTGACCACTTTGACCACTACGAGCACCCAGTGAATAATGAGATGTGGGGAGTCAAAGTATACCATGAATTTAAATAGCATTTTTTTATTATCGATTTTTAAGCGTGACCAATAGTTACCAACATTGAAATGGCAAAGATCGGTTATCATGTTTTTGTCATAATATTGTTCAACTTGCTCGGTCGTTGTCTATTAGTGCTTTACACTTCTTATTTTAATTTTGATTAACTTTATCTATTTCTGGAGAAACAAATGTCGTAGAATTAGTTTCATAAAGACTTGACTTTAGTAAACTATTTTAGAATAGGTAATAACTATAGTAAATTATCCAGGTATCAAGCAACTACAGAAACGAAATTAAAACGGTTATAATTCACTGTGCCAAGACACCGAACATTCCCGAATTGTTATTCTCCATTATCAGCAAAATTAAAGGCAGGAACGTTGAGCGCAAAACTATGCTAAAAGGGGTAAAGAACAACATTCAGTCTGGAGTTAATTAAAATACTTCATCACAATAAAGTTTAATTTAATTCAATACAGATGGTAAAAGCAATAGAAGCCGTGTGCTTTCCTAATTTCTCCTATTAGCTACACTATCAGTTCTGTCTACTCTGGAAATTTATACTGATTCATTGTTGACTAATTTCTTATATTAAGTAATAGATTTAAATACAAATAATTTTTTATTATAAATTTATTTAATAAATGAATTAGATCGATGAGGCGGTAATATATCCCCTTTTCTTAACAGTTTCTTATGTATGCATAAATCCTTTAAGTAGAGATCATTTTTGGGACTTAACTGACTTTATATGAACTTTAACATTAGAACATGTAAGAGGAAGTAATCTAAAGGCATGTGATTGTACCTTATCCACTTTATTGACCTTGGTATAAAAAGTTTTGTCTATTAATCCCTATATTTTATTTCGTCAAAACAAGTAACACAATTGTTCCAGAAACCACTAGAATTACTCTAGCTAATACTGTACAATATTTACTAATTGCTCTAAGGCGTATTCTACGCTGATTTCTTTTTTAAATGTCTTTATATTTATTTTACCGTTAGACATTCATACCACATTGGAGCTCTGTATAAAGGAAAATACTACACACCGATTTTTTATTCATTTCTATATATCAGCTTTTTTTAGAGGTATTTCTACTCTTCTACATATTAACGTTATTTTTGTTCAATTTTTGTCTTTTAAAAATGACAGCACCAGCTTTCTCCCAATTTAGCTGTTTTATATTTCTAGCGGTAATGATTAATGCTAGGACATGGTCATGTTTAAGTTTGATACATTAATTAGGACAGGTCCTAGAACCAATTCTTATTGGGTTCACATTTTTAAATCATGATAGATCTATCTTCTAGATTATGGTGGATTTTAAGGTACGTGAAACGCAATAGTAGACAAGAGATCGCGGTATGTTTGCTTTGTATGTAATTGTATAAAGAATATTTAAGGTTAGTTCAGCGGTGACAGTGGAAGCGAAGATACCACGCTACAGAAGAACAAAAACAAGCGCAAAAAATCCCTTGTCAGTACTTTTCAGTACTAAATACTGATAAAAATAAAAAACATTTATTTACCCCTACAGGATGCCAAGAAAGAAAGAAAAAGAGAAGATGATAGTCGAGCAGGGCATGTTCGCTACCCCAGAGAAAGAAACTAACCTAGAAGACGACACAGAAACTCTCAAGAAAATAAAACCGCAAGCTGAGAAAGATTATAACGAGAAACAAGGGATAATGAAAAAATCTGAAGAGATAATAGAACGCGCAAAAATTGTAATAGACGGATATGACCCGACAACAAAAAACGCGAGAGTAAGAGCCCAAAACGACCAGCTAATGCAAAAACTAGACCGTATACTGACGGAACTGGAAAAGTTAAGGGAGGAAAATCAAGCCCTACAGATAAAGAATACTAAGGAAATATCCGTAAGCAACCGAGAAGCGCCTAAAAGAAAAAGACACAAAACCAAAATAAATATGATAGAAAAATACAAAAAAGAAGAAACAGGCATGGAAAATGAGATGGAAATTGAGAAATCCGATATCCGAAGCAGAAGAAACGGCCAAACCGGCAGCCAAAAGGCCTACCTGTACACCCCTCATAGAGGAATTTTAAGACAAAGGAACAAAGCCGCCAACGATAGTGTTGGAGTCACCGGATAATTTTGTTAAAATAAGACATGACATCAAAGATCGTGTATCGACATTTACGACTCAGTACAGTAAAAGATAGCTTTTGCTAAGAATAAACACTACATATTCTATGTACTACAGAAAGCTAGCAAAGTACTTAGAGTCAAAACCCGAAATTAAATGGCACTCCTATAGACTTCAAGAGGAGAAATGAACTAGGATAATAATCAAAGGCCTAATCTAGACATTCACGGAGGAAGAAGTAAAGAACGATCTTATGGAAATTGGCTTGGAACCTCTTAAGGTAAGCCAACTCAAAAGCAGATACGAAAAATGTGAGATGTTATCACTATTCCTAGTGGACATCAACAGAGAAGCCAAACACAATGCTATCGGTGTCAAGGCTTTTATCATGGAAAGTCAACATGTTATAGCACGACGAAATTGGTCATAAGCGGCGGTAATCATCGCACATATGAATGCAAACGAACAAAGCCTGAAAAACCGACGTGTGCCAACTGCCAAGGAGAGCATCCAGATAACTACAGGGGATACCCAAAGGTGCCGAGAGCACCTGAAAGGACACAAGAGGACCATCAAGATTGACGACTCCTGGAGTTAGTTAAAGCAAGGCAACAAAAGGACCAAACGTACAAAACACCAAAATTCAGACGATGATGCTGCAATTCCAGCAAATACAGCAACAAATGCTCCAAAACTTCATGGAAGAGATAGCAAAATGCAAGAAGGTAGCCAAGAATGACTTACAGATAAATATCAATGACAAGCATCAGACATGTGGACAACATACCGACAACGTTTAACAGAAATTCGAATTATTCTGCAGAAGGAAGATACGAATTTTGTTAAACGAGGACAGCCAAAAAATGTCGTCACCGCGAGAGTTAGCACTCGAATGACTCTGATTGGATCAAGGGGCATGCCCCGTACGGACCATATACCAGAACATGCCTCACAAACCGGTAGTTGGACAAACGCAAATTAGCGTACGCTCGACTGAGGCCCTGTCGGATGAGACAGCGGGTGGATGGAATGGGGTTTCCTATTTCGACATTTATTGAAAAATAAATGTAGAAGTTTGGAGTCACGGGCCTGGCACTGCGACGACGAATATTTGGAGCGCGAGACAGAGACGAGCGATCACGACAGGCGACAGAGACAGTATACAAACGACCAATCTTAAACTAGTGGCGTAGCTTGTCTTGAATGGTTTTAGATTATACACTTTTAGACCCTATAATATCTTCTTGAATTATATAGATGTCCTCCAGCATGATTTCGAAGTTTGGGAATCTTCCTTCCCATGTTTGTTTAAATTAGTAGCTGAAGATCTGCAGATTTTTTCTTTTTGTTCTTTGTATTGTTTCGTTATATTAGTTTTCTCTGAACTTTTGTTAATCTCAACTAAGTTTGGTTAATACTCAAGAGTTATTCCTTTACTTTGTATTTTCTTTGCTTTGGTGAATTTGTGCTGCCTCTAGTTCATTGCACTAGTGGATTTTAAAGAATGTGCGATATTTCTGTGCACTTGTTTGAAATATTGGTTATTTGCTCGCCGCAATGTTACTAAATAATATTTATGCACTCGTACCTGTTATTTCTTGGGCATTTTGTGCACTTTGGATCTAAATTCTGGTGCTTTAAATGTCACTGGGGTTAGTCACACGTTTAAATAGCACTTTTAACCCTTTCAATCTTCCGGGATTTATTTTTTTTGAGGCTCTTTCCTTTACTGACTTTACATTTGTTTCTAAAATACTGTATACATAGCGTTGATTGTACGCTTCTGGGGTCTTCTTCACCGTGAGTTCGGCTTATTTAAGAGCGTTATCCCTTTGTGAGTTTAGTTTCACTTTACCTTGTTCAATGTTGTTTAGGTTTTGTTTCTCGATTGAAAAAAAAACAAACCCTGCGGTTACTCGTTTACTCGATTATTGTGACGGTCGAATTTTACCGCACGCTATTTTTGAGATTTATATTAAACACTTGCTAAAAATATTGTTAAATTCTACAACTAACCTTGTTTATCTCTATATATCGAATTTTTAGCTACATGAATTCGATTTCCTTTAAATCCTGTTTTTGGTATTTTCAATAGCGGTACAGGTAGTTGTCTTCAGTGACAATTATTTATGCTTTTGAATGTCTATAACGACATATATTTATACATTCTATTCCACTCTATATTATTTCACTTCAACTTTTCTTTATCATTCACATTTAGCTGTTTGATTTCGACTTTAATTATTTTTGTTTTAAGGTTAACATTCATGTGTTTTGTTATTATTCCAGCTGAGAATTGACCTTGAATTTTACTGGAACTACTTTTGTTTTTGTCGCGGTTCGAACTCCCATATTTGACGGTAGGGCAGTTTGATACCGCAGGAAAATTTTTAGCGTTTATAGGTTTCAGTTTTGTTAATAGAAATTAATTGGGTATTCCAGTAAATTTTGAAATTCTTAATCAATCCAGTATCAATTTTTACTCTTATTTTGGGGTATTTCAGTAAATGTTATTGTGGATATATTTTCGCTTTCCTTTTTGGGAAGTACGGTTTGTATATTTTAGTCGACGGTTGGCAGCTGTGTGTATGGGTTGTCATTTGTATGACGGAGAGATGACTAGTGACTGTTGAGTGGTTCATCTCAAGAGCGCTCTCAAGATGACAAAGCGCCGAATGGGCACGGGTCAACTAAACAATAGTATTCACCTGGACAAAATTACCTAAGGCAGATACTTGCCTCCAAAGTACAAAAGCGTATGTCAAGACCAAAGTCTTGCATAACGACCAAAACACATACTCGAAAAAGCCAACATGTAGAAAGAAAATGTAGAAAGTTTAAGGCGTGCCAGAAGGAAAAACCACCATGGTACCTACTGTATGACCAGGGAAGTGTCGAGTCACTCCCCAGCAGGTATATTCCTGCCAAAATAAAGCGGGCATACAACAAACTAAGGGGATAATAAATTAATAGATCTCCGGGAACAGTACACTGAACCAAAATCCGCAGATCAGCATATGCAGCCATGTTCGCACGGACACAGTAGTCCCAGCCCCACCCAATCCAAAATTAATACTCACGCCATGTTAGTGAGATAGTGTCCCCAGGCCTTAGAAAAACAACAAAAGGGGAAAATAACCTAAACAAAGGCCCTAATTCAAGGAACGTAAAACACAACGGTCTACAAGATGCAAACTCGTTGCCCACAAAAAAATGACATGAGAGAATCTCGCACAGCGCTAGCTGATTTTAAATCTTTAATACTTCATACACCTTTGTTATTACCTTGCTCGTCTTCCAGACTATACATCCACGGATTGACCTTCTTCTTTATGAAAAATGGATCTACCCATCTTGGTGCTAACTTTTTCGTTAAGCTTGACGAAACGTTGGATAATGTAAAATTTCGCCGCCGAACGGCCTGGTTAGGAAGAAACTCCTCTCGCCTCCTGCGAAGAATGTACACCTTCTCAGTCTTCTTGGAAGCCATATCTAGCCTCTTTCTCACATTCTCAAATAACTTCTTTAAGTCCTTGGGTTGAGTTTCTACATTTATCTGGGCAGGCTAGTCGTCATTTAATTCACGCAGTTTATCTTTCCGAAGAAAATCACTACCATTTAATACCATGTTCCTGCCACAGTTTATCAAATAAGGATTCGGATGAGTAGATTTTTGAAATGCCGCCTAGTTGCACAAGTTTCCTTCGCCAGGCTTCGATCCCAATGTTTATGGTTGTCCGACACATGGTCTTCAGAGTACGATTGTGCCGCTCTGATGGATTCGCTTGCCGATGATAAAGTGCGTTTTACCTCTCCTCAACACGATAGGTGCTCATTAAATAGGGGAACATCTTGGAGGTCTATTGAACTCTATTGTCACAAATAAGTAGACGTAGCGCACCAAAGAGCAGAAAAACTCCTTACTCGATACTTTTGACAATATGCGGTGCTTTAGATGAACGAAGCGGAACAGTAGGAGAGAATTTACTGAAAAAATCCATGACAACAAGAACGAAACGATATCAGTAGCTATGATTTTTCATAGATGAAAAGTTCTGGGCTTAGAAGTCATTAAACCTTTAGCTCCACTTTGCCACCTTGTGTGCTCCAAAACCCTGAAGAGGGTATTTCACCTAATTGGAGACATATAACTGAATAGGAATATTGAAAGTTTGGCACATCGAAGAAAATTGGGTGATCTTAATCTTTTTACAGAAACTTTCATGAAAGGTGTTTGTTTGGATTACCTTTCCCGCTTGATTCCTCCTGAAGTCGGGAGTACAAGGAAAATCTGTCGAGCTGCTAAGTCTCAACCATACAAAGTTCAACCTTTAACTTCCCGTACCAAAAATTTATCATCTCCTTTATCTAGAGAACGTCATCACTCTGGAGTGACATTATTAAAACCGTGTTTCCCATTTAGTGGAATCTTCATTTTAATCCACGCTCTACTCTTGACGCGGCTTAAAGTATTTCCTATTATGCGTATGCTGTTTTCATAAAAAAATGGGACAAATTTTGCTACTTTAAAAATAATTATTGTGTCAAAAAAATGAAAATTGAATGCCACTGCCGAAAAATGCATTTTAATCAAAAGATTCTGTATCCAACGAATACGCATTTTTGTATTGAAATTTTCGTAATAAAAAAAAAACAGTTAAAAGAGATATTGAAGGACCGCTCTTAATTTTTTTTATTTACGTAAAAACGGGAATTATGTATGTCGAATTTTGAAAATCTGATTACAGATTCGGAATCTATGAATGAAATTCTAAAAGAATCGATAATAAAAATGGTTGTCACCATTTTAGCAACTTTATTGAAACTTTAATGGTTTTTGGTAAAACAGTTAAAAAAGTTAAAATAGTATGGACAATTTTAGACTTCTAAACCCTAAAGGAGAAGTCTTATAATACAGCTCTGTCTGCCTGTTCGTCTGTCTGTCCCCATTTCTAACTCAAAAACGAAAAGAGATGGAGACAAGCGGTAAACGGTAATAAACTCAGCATACATGCTCCCAAATAGATTTTCAGATTTTTCGGACTTCAAAACTGGTTTTACAAACCGGAACCGGAATATCATTCCGACGTGAAATTTAACGCTGAATCGATATTTGAAAACAGATTTGAGATATCTTTCACGCTTCATGAGATAATCGAATTTTTGTTTAGAAGTCTTCACGTGCTTGCTAACGCGCAGGCGCTTCTGACTTGTTTTGTGTGAGGAATGTTATGAAAAAACTGTATAATATTTTGCTCTAATTTTTTATGTGAATGTACTCAGATGAAACGATACTATAATTTGTTGTTAATAAACAATTAATGCGATTTAAGCTCAAATCTTTTATTTATGGGTTCGTTTCAAAAATTTGAACACCAGTCTAATTGATTTTTTGATGTTATTAGAAAAAATTGACAAAAAAACTATAATATATTTTAAAATCTGTCCTTTCTCTTTTTTTGTGGATTAATGAAATTAACTCAAATTAAACGTTATATTTGTTTATTTTATGATAAAAGAAAGTTTCAGAGATTTTTTCTTTTTTCTTTTTTAAAAAAACTTAGCTTTTCTTGAGGTTTTTCTTATCTTAGTAGTCCAAGAAATACAAGCTTGGTCCAAAAAAAAAACGTTGTCCCAAAGGAAAAATGTAGTCCAAGGGAAAAAATGTAGTCCAAGGAAAAAAACCCTAAAAGTTCACATAAAGTAAATATAAGCCAAAAATCTTATAAATCACCAGATCTCGTGGTCTCTGTTTTTGAAAAAGAATATAAAACAATGATAATATTAAAATGAAATACATGAATTTTAGATCAAAATATGAAATATAAAACTAATTAAAATGAATTGAATTTTAAGACAATCTGTAAAAGCAAATTAAAAAATGGATTCTCTTTTTGTAAAACGACACACAGACATCAGATAATTTATATTATTATAAGAGATAAGAAAGATATGAACTTTTGAGTAAATTTAACAAAGAAATATATATATCGGCATTAAAAAGAATTAAAAATAACAGTAAATAAAAGTTAAAAGCGTCAAAATGATTAACAACGAAGGCAGCGGATTTTGGTGCATATATTGTATAATATAATATATTTTAAAACTCACCCTATATAAATAGGGGAAGAAAGAAAATTTTAAATTTATAGCACAGACTATATATAAGTCAATTGTTTTGACTGAAGAGGCAAAGAGAGAGAGAGAGAGAGAGAGTGTTGATAACATGGAAAAGAAATTTTATAGTAATACCTAAAAGAGAGGGAGATCTAGAGAATGGATATGAAGCGAGCTGAAATCAGATAGACTGAGTAAAGGAATAATAAAACTACAGGGTGGCACCAAAAATGTAACACAGAAGTATTCCTAGAATATAAAAAAGTAAAACTAGATAGAGTGTTTTATTTGAAAATTCAAGATAGTGTAGTTTCCGGTGAAACCAGAAGTGATGGGAGACTATGAAATATTATACAACTTTTACTTGGAATTTTGGATACAATAGCCTGTCTAAAGAATATGTTGATACCCGGTATGATATTAAACTAAAAATCATTTCATTTTAAGTTAATTATAATATAATTTTATATGGTATTTCATTTTTTTAAATAAATCCCCTTTATTTTCCATTAATGAAAGATCCAATATTGCATAATATAATATCGAATCCTGTAATTTTGTTTATACTATTCTGAAAATGTTTTGCTTGCTTGCCTAATATTTACCTTCAGACTAGGGTGTCCGGTATACAACTTCAAGTATCGATTTCAGCCGAGCTTATCTTAAGCTGATAAGATTACCACGAAGTCTGGCTAGACTTCCACTAAGAGCCCAGATATGTTTCTCTATTGATGGGATTCCCTCACTTGAAAGACATTTTTTTCATTAACTTTATCGGGGATTGACCCAATTTCTAAACGTTGCATCATATCTATTTTGAACGCCGAAAATTTATACGTCAAATGAAAATCATTATATAGCTGGAATTAGGCGAATGAATAGAATGAATTTTGAGTTTAAACCTAAAAAAAAATTATTTCAGACCTCTATAACTTTTTTGTCTTTCCTATTGGGCAGGCACAAACTTTTTGTAACACATTTTTTTCTTTATTTTTTAATGCTACTTTTAGTTAATTGAAAATAATTTATAAATTTAGAAAAAAAATTTTCAATATTGATTGACAATTGTTTTTCCAAATAAATACGTGCTGGTGTTTTAAATATCATATATAACCATTCAAATAAAGCCAACTTGAAGTGGCGTCATAAGTTTTCAGGTTGAACTGTTTCCTGTGTTGCCGATGGTCCTATTTTATAAATAGTTTCCAAAATATTATTGAACTTTTGTGCGATCAAGTAACGATAAATATAAAAAATTCTGACCAGTACTTAAAAATAGTAGTAGAGTTCATTGTGAAAACCTACTAAAAAAATTGAGTATTTTAAATGGTTGGATAGAAGAAAAAATGAGGAATTCAAAAATGAAATAAAAAGTGCAGTTCCGTATTAAAATAAATACTTGAAGGTGGCCCTTCAAATACAAAACGTTATTTGAAAAAAATATTTTAAGCGGTAATTGACCTTCCATAAAAGAACCTTATAAAGTTTTTTTATCTTTAAAAATTTAAGGCGTTAATTAAATAAAACGATAATCGTCAATTTCGGTTTGAACCAAATATCTTGGAAACCGATCCTGATATTTTAATTTCAATACACATATTTTTTCCAATAAACCAACTTTGTATCTATAACAGTTTATGAACTGCCAATGGTATGATAGTATATAGCATCGTAAGGCTCAAGGAGTATGGCCTAAATATTTCTACATTTAAGTAAATATTGAAATATAATAGCTCGGTTTCAAGAATAAAGAGCCCAAATATCATCGTTGCCAACATATTACTTTCTCGTAAAGGTATTGTCAAAACAGTAATTTTATCTGCTAAGCATTTAGAGTGAAAGACACAAATATAGGAATGAGATGTAGCCAAATTTTTACGTAACCAACATAATACTACCCATCTGCCTTACTAATACCATAATTTCTCGCTGTTTAAAGCATTTTTTTTAGCATGTTATTCAATTCATCATTATTTTCCATAACTTCTTTAACGGCAGCATCAGCTTCTCAATGACGTTCGATAAAATGTCATTTAAATATTTAGCAGCATTATGCAGAACAACAGCACTTATGATCAATGAGAAAATTTTGGTAATTTTTAATAACCTAAGCTTCGTACATTTTATTAATGGTGTTAAGCAGACATACAGGCCTATAGGTCGCCGCGTCGTCTTGGCTTTTTTTGCCCTTCGGGACAAGAAGTAGTTTGGATATCCTCCATTCTTGAGGGAACTCCCGTCTCTGTAGCTGTACGTTGGCAATCTCTAGCAAGAGATTTGGTGCTACTTTTCCCGTCTCTCTGATCGCCTCCGCCGGGATGCCATCTATCCCAGGGGCTTTGTTCGTCTTCATCCCGCTGAGCGCGGTTTCAATCTCTTTCAGACTAAAGAGAGGTGTAAGAGCTCTTGCCAATTCCTTTTTTCGTTCAGCTGTGAGATCCACTGGAGTGGGGTTACACAGCTTCCCAATTACGGCGATGTACCCCTTCCACCATATGTCCCTCTCTAGTTCTTTTAGCACTTCTTTCCATTTTTTATTTTTGGAGTCCTTTATTTGTTTCTGTAGCTTCCTTTTTTCTGCCTTGTACTCTGTATAGTTAGTATAATCTTGCTGTCTGTCTCTCATCATTTTTCTTCTTGCCGCAGTACAGCTCCTCCTGGCTTCCCGAATCTCTCCATTCCACCAGTAGGGCATTCTTGTTGCAAAATAGTGAATCGGCGTTTTAGTTATCCGGAACAGCGTTCTATCATCCTGCGCTCTGTAAATTATTATATGCTATTTCTTGAGGTGTTTCTATATGGTGTTAGCAGCCATGGTATTATCCCGTAGCCTTTATCACCTAAAAGAAGTTCGTAGTTCTGCTGAAGTCTATTCATCTTACCAAAAATATTTGGCTTCTGAAAATACGACTGTCGTGCACAGAGCCAGGCCATTGAGCATCTAAGGATGCAAAAATCTGTTTTGCATTACATTACATATTGCTTGTACATTTATACTATACTAGCCTTTTTATTAATAAACTCGTCACCATGTAGTGATAGTTTTATTAATGAGTTAAATCAAGACACATGGAAATCTATACAACCCTGTCCATTCATTGATTGATTGGCCCATCAAGTTTTCGGTAGGAAATTTAATCCAAATAACTGCCATTTAAATGATTTTTGGTAAAACGTAAGATACAGTTTTACATATTGTTCTATTAACTCCTTCTTTTCCAATCCGTATTTGAAATCCGGGATCACTTAAAAATCGCAAAAATTCTTATTTGTATTTGTTGTTTTGGACCCCATCTAGTATCTACCTTTGGCTCCAAAAAATGGTTAGTAAGGCTTCACACGAGACGAGATAAGGCTAGTAACTCTTTGGTAGCTTATACAGAAGATATGTTATTCTATTTATTCTATTTAGAGTAAGTTTTTGAAACTGTGCATTCCGATTAATTATCACTGATGATTCCTATAAGGGCGAAACATGTATGGTAATGGTCGGAGTGTATAGTTTTAAAAACTGATTTTTTCTGGTTTTGATTTAGTTGCGTGGTGTCCGCTTCCGCCTATAAGGTATTTTGATGCCCGATGTGTTTCCATCTACCGGCAACTAAGTTGTACTTGGTTTGTCGCTTTTAAAGAGGATATTTTAACTAGCGAGTAATTTTAATTTTGTCCTACGAATAGGCACATATCGTTAACTTCCAATAAAATTAAAATGATTAGCATTCAAAATAAATTTTAATTTCTCCATGCCCGATCCAAGTGCCAAGTACAGAACAATCTACAAAAAATTATTACTCTTAAGAAACCGTTGTACGAACTATAACTTACCTATGTTCCGGGGACCCATAACTTGCAACCAACTATTATAGAATGAGTCGGCCAGATCTGACATAAAAACCTTCGGCGCAAGTATTCCTATTTTTTGTTTAACAGAAGAAAAAAAGAGAAAGTACTTCTTGATCACTCCTATTTGATATCAAAAAAACATGGAAATCCTTACCTCAAACTGTCAAGGACTGAAATTGTGTTTAGTTCAAAACCATATCCATTCATGCCATGTATTCCATCTATACACACACAATCTGAACCATATTTTGACATTATTTCTGCTTGTGCATCAGTATTAATAATTAATACAAATTCATTAGATGTTAAAAAGGGTACATGTCATTATTTGTTTCTTGGTCTTTATAAAGTAATATGTTACCAGTAGTATCCATTTCCCTTAAATACTCCTCAACACTTACTGCATCATCTTTGTATCGAACTGTAGGCATTTTCTATGTTTTAAAGGTCCTTTTTACTAAGAAGGTGTATTCTTTCTAATTTTTGATTATGTATAGAATCAACTTCATCCAAAATTACAGAAAATGGAATCTTAGCTTCAATTTTTCCGGCAATAGATTTGCGCTCCGGTGCGGTTAAATATAACCGGCCAATGTCACATTGATGTCCAACATGTGTCTTTAAAAATTCTACTGAGATGTTGCCATTTAAATAAAGTTTAATAGCAAGGCTTGCTGGATAATATCCATTAATTTTATTGCTTCCTGAATTAAGTAAAATAGAATTCTGAGGTGGAAGTCTGTAAGGGTATTGAATTTAATCGTTAACGAGTTATTCATTTGTTAGTTTCCGTCAGTGACGTATATTCCATAATCTGTAACACACACTGATATAAAGGTAGCGCGTTTGACACAAAATTAATTAAAAGATGGGAGAGGACTATCACCCGTTTCGGTCAGCGGAAGAACGGACATGGTACTTTGTATTATTAAAAAACACACATATCAAGATGTAATAATAATAGGTATGTTGTTTATATTAAACTCAAGATCATATTTATTTATCTCCAAAGTGGCTTAGTGGTCTAAGGTAAGGAATTTGGAAGCGATAGGTCCAAGGTTCGTTCCCCGATACAAACATACTTTTTTTATATTTTCTAAAATTCGTTTTTTCATTTTTGCAATTGTTTGATACTTTTTAATAGAAAAATTTGCCTTTTTTCCCGGAATATTGATATTAAGCTAATCTGTGTCAAAAACAGAAGATTATCCATACTCAAATTTGGAAAAAATTATTCAAAAAATTATAAAAAAACTCGTAGTCGTACCACAATCATAATTAAGAATCTTAAACGTGAGGTAACATGTTTCGGCCATTCAATGGCCATCATCAGGCCCATAATACAAAAGTTACATTAAAGAAACGCAAAAAAAACATAGTTTACTAGTTACTTATAGAAATTGTTTAAATAAGTATAATATAGATTAAGATTCTTAATTATATGATTGCGGTACAACTACGGGTTTTTTATTATTGTGTCAGTTGGTTGGGATGAAAAGTAATTTTTGAAGTGGTAATTTATAAAGAAATTCTAAAAAACGGAATTTAAAAAAAAATTGAGAAAAAAGGAATTCATTGAGGTAGTTACTAAAAAAAGAACAAAAAGAAAACACGTAAAAAATATGTCTGGAAAAAAAGCAAAGAATTAAAATGCTTAAAAAAGGAATAAATGTGTTAGATTGCTGTCTTTAAACAAGTCTAGAGAGTAGTTGTAGATGCTGTCTTCAGATACGTATTGTTACTAAAAACAGATGTATTAAATCTGTTTGATTGCCATCTTTAGACAAATGTAGAATACATATGTAGATCCTGTCTTGATCGCTGATAGGATAGATTTAATTAAATTAACGCCATTGTTTATCCAATCTTGCCTGTGTATAGTATGTATTTTCATGTTAAACAAACGTAAAGAATACCTCGGACAGTTTTTAAGCTTCTCTGTAGTCTCTCTTAGCTATTTCACATTTTATATTATATACAATGTGTCCATCCAAGTTCGCAACCTATGGAAAACTTTTTTATTATTAGTTTTAAGAAAAAAAAATTATTTTTCGTAAAAAGTTCTGCAAGTCGTATACGGGGTGCGCCAAAAATTATAAATTTTACTAAAATGTAAAAGTACGATTACTTAAAAAAATACAGAAAAATGATAATTGTTAAACTTCTTTAAAAACAATATTTACCTCCAAATATAAAATCATAGCCTCCCATCTCCAAACCATATTTTTTCTAATGGTTTTCTTGTAGCAAAATTCGAAGTGAACTGAGATATAAAATTAGTTTCCACAAAATATTTTAATCTCATTTATTGGTCTTAAGTTAAAATAATAAATTTGATCTAGTTTAATATGCTCATTTTTTAAAAATACTTTAAAAAGATAAACAACTATGTGTTTTCTTTATGCAAAATTAGTATTTTACTCTGTAATGGCATATTAAACCAGGTAAAATCATTATTTCAAATAATAGCCAATAAATAGGTTCAATAATGTGTGGACTAATTTTATATGGATCAATTCACTTCAAACGTTGCTACAAGAAAAAAATTAGAAAAAATCTTGTTTTCAGATAGGAGGAAGTGATTTGAGATTTCTAGGTAAATATTGTATTTAAACAAGTTTTCTAAATAACATTTTTTTATATTTTTTAAAATAAGCGTGCTGTACTCTTGAGCCAAATTTATATCATTTAACTCATCTCGTATACGGGTCAAAAAAGTTATTATGTTGCGGGTCACTTTGGCGCCTTAGTCCAGGTTTCGGATTGCCTCGGGCGCCACCTTCCATTTAGAGTGTGAAGGCCACTGCACGGGCAGCGTCAGTGGAGAAAGAAATACTCCAGGGGTCGTTATGGTATCGACCAAAATCACTGGCGGCCAGAAGGGCGGACTTTACTTGCCCTACTGGGTTAAGTACCTGGGTATTAGCTGCTGGGATGTTAAATCTCAAAACAAATATTAATAAATAAAACTTTTATTTATTACCCAAAATCCGGCGGAGAAAAGGTGTGTAACGGACGATTGGCTTGGCGGCGTGGTGTAGTCGGACTGACGGTTCTGGACTTCGGTACAAACTTGAACTTGGCTTCAGCTTGACCTATCTCTAAAGGTCGACGGACTGCACTGCTGTTCCAATTGGGACGGCCACAGCAAGTCTGGCTTCTCGCTGCCTCTGCAGCTGCCGACAACGGTATGAATTGCCCTACTCGATACGAACTTAAGCGTCTAAGAAGCAGAGACGAGAGTGTCTCCATCTGCCTGGCGACGGTTGAACTGGCACGACTGGCCTTTTATTCACAATTTTAAGTTAATTTTAATCCAGTGCCGTGCGCGATTTAATTTATATATTTTAAATAATACGGAAAAAAGTAACTTTGTTACACACCCTTCCTACTTCGGAAAAAAAAATTATTACATACATTTTTTTTTACACCTTAACTAAAAGAACTCTATGAAAAATAAACAGATCCTATGAGGTGCCTACCCCTGTAGTGGTCTAACCCTATATTCGGGGTAGGTACTCCTGTTACAAAATAACTAAAAATAAAAAACTTCTTTGGCGTCTTCGGCTGAGTCTTCGGTCGAAGGGGTGTGAGCAGGTCCTATACTGGCAGCTGGTGCTGTTTTCTTCTATACTTCCACCCTCTGTATCTGGAGCTGGGAGGTTGAAGCGGTATCTCTTGCTGGCGATTATCCTGGGTGCAGATTAAGACTGATCCTATTTCAGTGGTACTGATGGCGAAGCATGGTACGGGCCAGGCATCCACCGCGACGGAGTGGTTGTCCAAAAAAATATCTTCAGAAGTTTGTTCTATACGGTAATCCTCTTGCTGGATCTCTGTAATGGTTCCGGTCTCTGTGTTTATCAATCGGGCACCACTTTTGTCAGCGGGAACATTAGCTTCTCCTGGGTACTTCCATTGTTCGGCTATCTGATCTTCTACATAGGAAGTCGTAGCATCACTTTCGATAACGGAATCACTGGTGGCACTTGGCATGTCGGCGGGTAACTGGGGGTGACTGTCTTCATACGGTATGATGGGTGCGGCATCATAAGGGCGTTGCTGCACAGGTCTCATTCCTTGGCAGCGCTCTAGCCGTTGTTCCGACCGCGGACAAGGGCAGTCACGGGACATGATTCCTTCTCTTTTACATCTTGAGCAAAAGATCCGGGGCGCCTCTCTACATTGGCTTCTCACATGTCGCGTTTGGCCACAACGCCAACACTCTTCGTTCCTTTCGGTGGATCCTCTAGTGATTGGGGTTGCTGGCATCTGCTGGTTTATCTCAGTACGGTCTACGTTATTTCCTGGCTTGACGGAGGCGGTAGGAAATGTTCGTGGTAGGGGGGTAGGAGTATTTCTAAACGGGGAAGGCTCTGGACTAGAATTGGTCATATACGGAATAGACGGAGTAGGTGGAAAGGATATGTATGGAGGTAGCGTAATGATTCGGTGTGGGGTAGGTAAAACGGACGTCTGGGCTAGTTCGATCTCTGATCGGAGTAATTCATATTCTCGAACAGCTTTGGTAAATTCCTTCAAGTCACTGAAATCTGTTCTGCGGATATGAAGTCGAAATTCAGGATGCAGATTTCGGTACAGAGAATTCAGTTCTTGATCTGGCGGTATACCTCCACGTCGGCGAATAAGCGTCTGCAGGTCGGTGATATAGGAGGTGGCGGTTTCATCCAGCTGCTGTGTCCTCGTACTGATGGCAACTTCTAGGTCAATTCGGTAATTTACCGGAAAGAAGAAATTTTGGAAGGCGGTGCAAAACTCTTCCCAGGTGGACCAATATCGTCGGTTATTCCTAAACCACATGGCAGGCATCCCTTGTAGTAGGTCGGGCATGACCTGCAGGAGTCTGTCGGCGGTAATTCCATAATATTCTCGTATTTCCTATAGTCTTTCTAGAAATGCGGCGGGATCGTCAGTACCCTCGAAAGTGACTCGCCAGTCCTCTACCATCAATGGCAGCATTACGGTGCTTCGGACGTCTTACTCGGTCGAGTCTCTAATGCCAACTCTCTCTCAACGCACAAAAATGTGTCTAACAGCGTTTATCAGGTAAATATTTGTGCTTCTGCGCACTCTGTAGTCTATCTGGTTCGGTATTACTCGGAATTCCTCGCTTTTTCTCGTTTTAAATCAAAATTACGGCTTAGACCCTTGTATCTTGAGATCGGCTTCTCAGATTTGAAAACGGATATTGCCAATCGATTCTACGACCTCGTAAACCTATTAAACGATGGGTCACTCGATTTCCTTTTTCAGTTTGTCAAAATGACAGGTCGGATGTTTTCAACGGATTTTCTGTATTTTGGCCTCTGGACGTGTGTGGAAGCGATGCGGGCTCTCTTTGAGCAAATCTGGACAATCTGTCAAAATGACAGGTCAGCGGTTCTTGACGGATCTCTGTATATTTTGGTCCTCTGAAACGTTCTACGGTGGTTTTGGCTCTCTACAATGGCCGGTTCAATCTTTGGCCTCGGAATCAGCTTTTTCAACAATTTCGGTAATCAGCGGTCTTGGTACACCATAAAAACGGTCCCTGCTCGGGCGCCAAATTTGCGACGACACTTCGGTCGTTGCGGGTCACTTTGGCGCCTTAGTCCAGGTTTCGGATTGCCTCGGGCGCCACCTTCCGTTTAGAGTGTGAAGGCCACTGCACGGGCAGCGTCAGTGGAGAAAGAAATACTCCAGGGGTCGTTATGGTATCGACCAAAATCACTGGCGGCCAGAAGGGCGGACTTTACTTGCCCTACTGGGTTAAGTACCTGGGTATTAGCTGCTGGGATGTTAAATCTCAAAACAAATATTAATAAATAAAACTTTTATTTATTACCCAAAATCCGGCGGAGAGAAAAGGTGTGTAACGGACGATTGGCTTGGCGGCGTGGTGTAGTCGGACTGACGGTTCTGGACTCCGGTACAAACTTGAACTTGGCTTCAGCTTGACCTATCTCTAAAGGTCGACGGACTGCACTGCTGTTCCAATTGGGACGGCCACAGCAAGTCTGGCTTCTCGCTGCCTCTGCAGCTGCCGACAACGGTATGAATTGCCCTACTCGATACGAACTTAAGCGTCTAAGAAGCAGAGACGAGAGTGTCTCCATCTGCCTGGCGACGGTTGAACTGGTACGACTGGCCTTTTATTCACAATTTTAAGTTAATTTTAATCCAGTGCCGTGCGCGATTTAATTTATATATTTTAAATAATACGGAAAAAAGTAACTTTGTTACAACCTTGTATATTAAACTGGAACTACTATTTGTTATTTGAATTTCCAAAGTAGGTATATATTTATGAAAAACCTTTAAGTCGTACATTTAAATTTGCCCTAATCAATTATATTGAATTGAATTATACATACTTTATTTTATAAAAAATTATTTTTAAAATTAATAATTCTTTCTAATTATAATCTTACGTATATTCAACTCAATTATTAAAATAATTT
This sequence comes from Neocrepidodera transversa, assembly GCA_963243735.1. Classification (NCBI taxonomy): domain Eukaryota; kingdom Metazoa; phylum Arthropoda; class Insecta; order Coleoptera; family Chrysomelidae; genus Neocrepidodera; species Neocrepidodera transversa. The sequence continues at coordinate 30,889,301 of OY725344.1, read as the reverse complement.
ATAAAACACTTATCCACCGATACGCATTTTTGACATTTGGATTTAAAGGTTAAAATTCGTAAGCTAACATAAAAATGATCGGTTGAGTTGGAGCTACCGAATAAATTCGTCAGCAAAAATGCGTCACTACCGAGTTTCATAACTTACTTTGTTTTCATTCAAAATGAAAATTACTGACGTATGTTAGGCAGAGTTTACAGACTGTCAATATCTGAAAATTGAGGAAATGTTAATTTCACGTGAGACTCGTAAATAGTTTAGTTTTGGGCTTAAATAATAAGAGTTAGTTGCCCAAAACAATTAACATTGTAATAAATTAAAATATTATGAGTATTATGTTTAAATTAGAAAAACGCCAAACGCGCTACATATATCTGTATGAGTTAGACTACGGATTATTCGTCACTGACGGAAAACTAATAAATGAATAAATCGTTAACGAACAAATTCAATACCCTTACAGACTTCCACCTCTGTTTTCCAATAAGTATACAATTAAGTAAGTAAATAAAAAATAAAAATAAATAAATTACCTATTGTTTTTAGGTGTTTCATTCCCTGGATTTGTAAAATAACAATATTTCATGACCTTACAAGATTTGTATCTCTTTCTACAAGACTCTTCCATTTTTTAAATGATTCTTTATCGGAAAATTCATATGTCTCTAACTCAAGATGTATGTTATGATCTTGTTTAAAATATCCTTTTAAATTTTTGGTCAGCCTTGCCTGGAATGTGCATAGCGGGAATTTTATTAGCTTTATGCTTGGGCCTGAATTATTATCTTGAAATATTGCATTTGCCGCCGCGTTAATGCTACCATGGCTTTTAAGATGAAACCAAAAATTGCTTTCTCCATTATAATTTCTGCTGCAGACTTTGCACTTAAACTTTTTTTCTACATATTTACATTTATATGGCAGCAACTCTTCAAGTTTTGTCTCATGAAATGTCTTTATATGTCTACGTAAATTTGATTTCGTTGTGAAAGATTTCTTGCACTCCTTACATTTGGAATTCATATTGCACCAGAAAAATGGTAGTTTCTCTATGTGTTGCACTACAATATAAACTTCTCTATACACTATAAATTATCCTTATCAAAAACCGCCAAATTTTTCTACTTAACCACAGTTTATATTCAGTTTTCTGTTTTCTCCCAGTTCACTGTTCTGGCCTCTTGCCTCACAGGAACATTTGCGCCAACTATTTAAATCTAAACCTTCGTGCCAACGCATCCACGTCCACCCATTTTTAATTGGTTGTGCTCTTCTGCAATATTATAACCGCTAGACGCTAGTATTCGCTGGGTGCAGAGTGCATGGTGGGGACAACTGAAATGATGCCAGAGCTCGTAGCGGTCAAAATTTGGTGAAATCGTGCTCTTGTCATAAATAAATACGTCAAAATTAAATATAAAAATGGTTCATAAAAGTTGTTGTGTTGTTAATTGCACAAATAGAGAGATAAATGGCAAGTGCAAATTTTACACATTTTCAAGAGCTAGTTGGAAATTAGAGAAAAGAAAGAAATGGATAAATTCAGTTAGGAGAAAAAGTAGTACTGTATAACCTACCTCTGTAGCATTTTTATTTAGACGAATGTGTATTTTACTCAACAATTATTCGATGTGATTAAATAACTTTTACCATTATGTCTCAATTTTTTCACATATCTAACGTGACCGGACGCGACAAGTTGCTTCCCTTTGTCCATCGTTTAGGGTTGAAATTATATTTGATGAGTAATTGACTTAAATCCGGTTTGACTAAATAGACTCAAATCCGGTTTGATTGAATAATTACATTCATCATCGCCTAAAAATTATTAAAAAAAAAAGTATAATAAATTATTGTGACTGAAAATCTAGCAGATATTCAAAAATGTTTATTATTCGAGCTGTTATGTATTATTTGTTTGGATGTCACTGATTAACCTAATCTAAGAATAATAGTTTTGATATTTATTTATATGTTTTATACTTACTTTGTTCATCACAACACGTTTTACTGAATTTTTTCTTTCAAAAATATAATCACATTTTTCATTTATATGCTTATAAATTCTAATGAGATTTTTTTTATAATGAATTTTTATTTTTTATACACAATTTACATACGTCTCACAATTGTCGAGCATAATCTTATGCAACCATCAGATGGCGTTTTCGTCGCGCTCCCTGCCAATATTTCATCCTATTTAGCGGCTTTCGGATTGGTACCCATCAACCTACGATAGATGTCGTGAGTATCTATCATTTTCATAACTACAAACTGCTTCTTAAGCACCACTTTGAGATTTATTAAAAAAATCTCATACATGTGATTTAACTGCGCCATGTTTTATTATTGGAAAAAAAACGTAGAAGAAATAATTGTTGCCTAGTTGCCGAAAACTCCGGAAAGCGAAAAAGTCAGAAATCAAATCCCAATCCAAGTCAAATAAAAATTATTAAGGTCTACTAAATAAAATAATATAAAAAATAAATCATGACCATGCCATAAAGCAATAAAATAGATTCTCTTTTTTGTAGGTCCATTTGTTTTGTACATATTTTAAAGTTTATCGATTTGTTGGTACTAGTAGGTAGAAAAATAAAATTAAAAGCTCTTTTCAAGATGGTGTAAGGGTTTTGTGTTATAAGTTTTACAATAAGAACCAAACTTATTTTTTCCTATTTTATAGAATTATTTTCATTATGTTTATTCCACTAAATGGAAAATACGAATACAAATGCATGTTATCCAAACATTCAGATTTTTTATTTGATTTTTAATCAAAAATATCTAATCGCATTCGTTATACAGTGTGTCCGTAAAGTATGGAACAAATTCATTTTTAGCTAAACAGGCCATTTTAAGAAATAATCCTGAAACACGTCGATTTTTGATTTTAATTTACCGTATTTTAAAATAATAATCTAATATACAGGGTGAATTACTTTCGAGTAATGAAGTAACCGTCATTTTTTTTAAATGAAACACCCTATATTTTTTTATATTTTTAGACTCGTTTCGTGAAGCTTATTTCAAAAACCTTTTACACTTATATTCTAAAGTAAATAGTTTTGAAGTTATAGACAATTGAAAATCGCATTTTTTCAAATTTAAGTGATTGCTCCGGCCAAACGACATGAAATCAGATAAAACGGCTTACATGTCCCTATCTTAAGTTTTTGAGTTCTAATTGATGGCATAAGAACAAAACGTATATGGGATGATCAAAAGTACGCAAATTTTGATCACCCTGTATACATTTTGTTCTTACGCCATCAAGCAGCAAAGTATCACTTTCCGCTCTTAATACACAAATAGCTATTAATGATCTACGTCGATATTTTGTAACTTCGTAATTTCAGTGAATAGGTATAATTAATTATTCAGAAAGTTTTGCAAATAATGGATTATGCGCTGTTTATTGGGGATACAGAAGTTTGTTGGCCCGGTTTATGATTTTTTAGATTATTTGACTGATTAGTTGATGAACCAGTAAATGTTGTATGTCATATTAAATAAATGAATCTCAACTTAAAGTGCAGATTCAAGTTTCAATAAAACTACTCAAATATTTTCCTAGCAAATTTGAATTTCAGATTTGCTTAAATTTAATTAAATAATTTTAATTATATATCGCTTTATTGTTATCTCTTATATATTACATCGTTGTCTTGTTTTGGACTAAATATTTAGATAACTTGTTCCGCACCTACTTTTCGTTGAAATTTACGAAAGTTAAGAGGCCCACACACCACGTGACTTTTGTGTTTACCGGTTAAAGAATTACTCAAGGAAAATGTTGGTTAGGTTGCCAAAATATAAAAAATCCCAGTTTGCGAAAATTCCTGCTAAAATTAGGTAATTTGTAAATGATACCCTATAAATAATTTTCGTGATTTTTTAATTTTTGTTTTTTAGATTTTTTCAGACTATTATAATTTCTTCAGATTTTTAATTTTTTCAGGTTTTTCAAACTTATCTGTTTTTGCTATGATTTTTTCTTTTGATTTTCTAGCTTATACTATTTTTTTACTTTTTTATTTTTTTTTTATTTATTTCTGATTTTCTGTTTTCTGCGTTTTTCTAATTTTTCTTTATTTTCTCCTGATTTTATAATTTCTTTTGATGTTTTTGTGTTGTTTTTCTGATTTTTTCGTAATATTGTAATTTTTTCAGATTTGTCCTGATTTTGTTTATTTTTTGCTTTTCCTAATTTTTTTTAAAATTCATATCTGATTTTGTAAATTTTCTAATTTTTTCTTTCGTTTTTCCGATTTTTCATGTATTTTTTTGATTTTTTTGTTTGATTTTCTACGTTATGTTCTTTACTTTTTACTTGTTTTTTTATTTAATTTTTTCTGATTTTCTAAATTTTTCTATTTTTTCTGTTTATGAGATATTTTCAAATTTTTCTTTTGATTTTTCGAGTTTTCCTGTTTTTTCTCTTATTGTTTTTTATTTTCTACATGTTGTTTTTTTATTGTTTCATTTTTTTCTGATTTTATAATTTTTCTAATTTTTGCTGATTTTTCTTCTGATTTTTTTTTGATTTAATACTTGACTTTGTTTTTTAATTTTTTATTTTTTTGTTTTCCTTATTTTTTTTTAATTTTTCTGATTTTATAATTTTTTTCTGGTGCTTTTCTGAAGTTTATCTGATGTATTTCGGTTTTTTTAGTATTTTTTCAGATTTTTAAAATTTTTTCTGCTTTTTCCTGTTTTTTTCACTAAATTTTGTTTCATTTTTTCCATAACGTTGTTTCTTTTGTATGTTTTCTTGTTTTTTTTTTTTATTTTTTCGTATCATTATAATTTTTTCATATTTTTCCGTTTTTTATTTTTCCTAATTTTTTTAAAATTCAAATCTGATTTTTTTAATTTTCCAATTTTTTCTTTCGGTTTTCTGATTTTTCCTGTTTTTTTGATTTTTTATGTTGGTTTTTACTTTTTAATTATTTTTTTTCTAAATTTTTCAATTTTTTCTCTTTTTCAGATTTTTTCAAATTTTCCCGGACTATCACAATTTCTTTTGATTTTTCGTTTTTCCTGTTTTTTTTTTTATTTTCTACCTGTTGTTTTTTTAATGTTTCGTTTTTTTCTGATTTTATAATTCAAATTTTTGCTGATGTTTTTCTAATTTTTTCCGTTTTCTTCTGATTTTTTTTTTGGATTTCATACTTAACTTTGTTTTTTTAATTTTCTTTTATTTTTGGTTTTTTTCTTGTTTTTTTATTTTTTTCTGATTATATAATTTTTATAATTTTTTCAGATGTTTTTTTTGATATTTATCTGATGTGTTCCTGTTTTTTTTTTGTATTTTTTCAGATTTTTAAATTTTTTTCTGTTTTTTCCTGTTTTTCTCCAATTTTGTTGTTGATTTTCTACCTGACTTTGTTTCCTTTATATTTTTCCTTGTTTGTTTTCTGATTTTTTCGTATTATTAAAATTTTTTTAGATTTTTCCTGTTTTTGCTAATTTTTCTTCTAATTTTCTATTTTTATTCTTCCTGATTTTTTTAAAATATGTCTGATTTTCTAATAATTTATTACTTTTTTCTGATTATTTCTGTTTCTTCAGATTTTTTTTTTTTGATTTTCTACGTCATGATTTTTACTTTTTTTTTTTTTTATTTGTTCTGATTTTCTGTTTTTTCTTCTCTTTTTCTGATATCTCTGATTTTTTAGTATCATAATTTTTCCTGTTTTCTACGATTTTTTTTGATTTTCTCGATGATGTTTTTTTATTTTTCAGATTTTTTTAAATTTATTTCTGATTTTATAGTTTTTCTAATTATTCCCGTTTTTTATTTGATCATTTTTAAGTTTTCTTCCTGATGTTTTTTTATTTTTCGTGTTTTTTAAAATTTTTGATTTTAATAATAAGATTTATAATTTTTTTCCTTATGTTTTCCTGATTTTTTTTTACATTATTTCAGAATATTATAATTTTTGTTGATTTTTTTGATTTTCTTGTTTTTGCCCTGATTTTTTTATTTTTCAGTTGATTTTTATTTTTGCTATTTTAAACCGGTATATATTTTATTTTCGATTTATTTCTAAGATAAAAAGTCACCATCTAAAAAATTGTACCAGATAATTAAGTCAAGTAAGATAAAAGTTGGTGGAAAAAGACATATAAGTCTAAAATGGTATAAAGAACCAGCGAAACCAACGAAATGATTAAAAATAAAATTTATACATAAATAAACCCTAAATAAGTAATATATTTGTCTATTAAGTAATAAGAAAACAACACCCAGTACATAATCTAGGCTAGGTTGAAATTAAAAAACCACGCGTTTGAAAAAAAATACAATATCCAATTATACAATTTATTGTAATAAAAATTAAATAAAGCATGTACCAAAAAATTGCAATTGCTACAGAGCCATCTAAAAGAAAGAAAAAAATAACCTGCCGAAAAGTTACAAGCTACATAACGATATGGTCCATCTCTTTTTTTTACTTCTTTGTTTTACTCATCAGGTTTAAAGACTATTCTTTAATCAGACAACGACTATACGTGGAATGAAAATAAAAAGAAATTCTTTTATGAAATATACTAAAGTTTAAAAAAAAAGAACAAATTAAATATCTTAAAAAAAGCACTTAAAAATGTTTGTGTTAATTACGAAAATATAACACTTTAACAAAGTTTCGAAGTAATTATTGAACTTTCTGGATAATATTAATTTTTCGAATTATGCTTTGATGGGAATTTCTTCGCTCATCGTATATGATAAACTTCAGAAAATTATTTTAATTAAATAATTTAATAAAAATTAGTAAATGATACTCAATTACTTTAAAATAATTATGGTATGTATGAGGAAAGCTTTTTAATCTTTAAAGGATATGTTCCGTTGGTGGAAATTATTAGTTTTCATTTTTAAAAGTAAAAATGAGAAGACTGCCAGCACTGAGGAGACTTTAGAGTTGTTACTAAATTTACACTTCCCAGGTTGCATATTTAATTAAAGTCAAGAGGATTGGACTGAGGTGGCCCTTATAGCAAAGGCCATGAAGCAGAACTGCAGTGAAGAAAACAAAGTTGTAAATAGAACAAACTTGCATGGGCTCTGAGATGTTTTCAGTCATTCAAGACAGCTGGACCGGATGGAATATTCCCAGCTCTGCTTCTCCTTACCAGCCTGGCCTTGGGGTATGTAGAGTTTGTTTAACCATCCTTTGCCGTTGCGTCATACATTATCCATCTCGATCTCTCCATCATGAAATGGATGAGACGGATTTAAGACGTCATTGACGTATTTCTTAACTAATTCAGATTATTTATTACTTTTGACAGTTAAGTTGTCATATTTTGATTTGTATTGAGTATTTTTGATTATTTTCGCCTTTTACAATTAATTGTTCATTGTCAAAATGCGTTCCCTGTATAATGAGAAAGAGCAAACTTTAAGTTGATTAATTACTTTTCAAGAGAAAGATATGCTGGAAAACCCCTTTTACCGTTAAATGCAGTCTACAACGTAAATATCTAGCTGTATTATGCAAAATATAAGCATTTATTGATTTGATTTTATTAAATTTTATAGCATGTTGCTGATGCTCTAGACATATCTATTAGAACCATTCAAAAAACAGTTACTAGTGGAATAGAAACAGATAAAGACTACAAAATCAAAGTTCATGCTGGAGATGTTTCATGGAAGCACTATTTCAGGGACACAAATCAATTAATCAATAATGACTATAGTAGATCACCTAAGCAACTACTACCGCCACTATAGGGAATTCAATGTGTTAGAGAGAGAAGTATAGGAAATTCAGCGTACCAGAAAGAGACGCAGATAAAAATGGCGGCATGTGGCATACTTTAAATATTAGGATAGAAAATGGCTGCGGACTAAAAATATAGTACTCTTCATAACTCTAAGATGTAGTACTGCCGCTAACAAACAGATGGCGCTACTAGCCATCTTTTTGTAGCAATTTTCAAGCCACAATATAATATATCTTCGTAATTAATGGACCGATTTGGGTGGGTCAAACGGCATTATATTTGGAATATAACGTAAAATAATTACATGTCAAAAAATCCTGCGGAGAAGAAACGTCGAAAGGGCTTTAGCTTATATCTCCGTTACTATTGGTCCGATTTAAACGCGGGAAACGGCAGTGTATTTTAAATGTGACGTATAGGGTATACGTAATGAAAAAACATGCGCAGTACAAAAGCCAAAAGGACCTTGGCTTATATCTCCCTTACTATTGGTCCGATTTAAACGCGGGAAACGGCAGTGTATTTTAAATGTGACGTATAGGGTATACGTAATGAAAAAACATGCGCAGTACAAAAGCCAAAAGGACCTTGGCTTATATCTCCCTTACTATTGGTCCGATTTAAACGCGGGAAACGGAAGTGTATTTTAAATGTGACGTATAAAAAATACGTAATGAAAAAACATGCGCAGTACAAAATCCAAAAGGACCTTAGCTTATATCTCCGTTACTATTGGTCCGATTTAAACGCGGGAAACGGAAGTGTATTTTTAATGTGACGTATAATAAATACGTAAAGAAATAACATGCGCAGTACGAAAGCCAAAAGGGCCTTAGCTTATATCTCCGTTTCTATTGGTCCGATTTAAACGCGTAAAACGGCAGTGTATTTTAAATGTGACGTATAATAAATACGTAAAGAAAAAACATGCGCAGTACGAAAGCCAAAAGGACCGTAGTAAATATCTCCGTTACTGTTGGTCCGATTTAAACGTGGGAAACGGCCGTCTATTTGAAATCTACCATATAATTAATACGTATAAAAAAATCCTGCGGAGAAGAAACGCCGAAAGGGCTTTAGCTTATATCTCCGTTACCATTGGTCCGATTTAAACGCGGGAAACGGCATTGGCTCAAAACGTGGTGGGGGAAAAAATGAATGAAATATATCACGTGACACATCATAGATTTAAATTGAGGAACAAATAGTCATAAAATCCCAACTACCCCCTCTAACCCTCAACTACCCCGTATTTACAGGAAAATTGATAAAATAGCTAATACCACAAGGAGTAAGGGACAAATAAGTATCAAATCCCAACTACCCCCTATAAAATCCCAACTACCCCCTTCAACCCCAACATGATAGTTTCCCTCTACGCTGAATAGAAGAGTAGATGAACGAAAAATTATCATATACAGGGTGTGTCAAAAAGTAGCATTTACTAAAAAATCAATTGAGACCTTGTCATTTCCACTATAATATATCAGTGTTGATACTTTCGTACAAAAAAGCGTTACGTCTCTTAGTCTATAATTATTGCCAACATGATAGTTTCCCTCTATTTCACACATTTATCCTGCGCAGAAGAAACACCAAAAGGGCATTCGGGGCTAAGTTCGTTATCAACGGTCGGATTTAAACTCCGGAAATGGCAATGTATTCATACGAGCCCACTCTGGGGAAATTTGTTATACCGATTCATGGCGTGACGTCACAATTTCCAGATCTGGGGAAAAGTTTGTGAAGCTACGCGGGAAACGTGGGGACGCGAAGGTGCCAGCATTATCGACTACCGTCACAGCATTTGGAAAAAAATTTAATTCAACAAAAAAAAACGTGCGCAGAAGGAACGTTGACTCTCTATCTCCGTTACTATTGGTCGGATTTAAACGCGAAAAACTGCGCTATATTTGAAATGTGACGTAGAATAATTGCCTATAAAAAAATTCTGCGCAGAAGAAACGCCAAAAGGACCTTAACGTATATCTCCGTTACTATTGGTCGGATTTAAACGCGAAAAATGGCGCTATATTTGACATTTGTCGTAGAATATTTTCATATAAAAAAATTCTGCTCAGAAGAAACGCCAAAAGGGCATTAACGTATATCTCCGTTACTATAGGTCCGATTTTAACGCGAAAAACGGCGCTACATTTGAAATGTGGCGTAGAATAATTGCAAATAAAAAAAATCTGCGCAGAAGAAACGCCAAAAGGACCTTAACGTATATCTCCGTTACTATTGGTCGGATTTAAACGCGAAAAACGGCGCTATATTTGACATTTGTCGTAGAATATTTTCATATAAAAAAAATTCTGCGCAGAAGAAACGCCAAAAAGGCATTAACGTATATCTCCGTTACTATAGGTCCGATTTTAACGCGAAAAACGGCGCTACATTTGAAATGTGGCGTAGAATAATTGCAAATATAAAAATCTGCGCAGAAGAAACGCCAAAAGGACCTTAACGTATATCTCCGTTACTATTGGTCGGATTTAAACGCGAAAAACGGCGCTATATTTGACATTTGTCGTAGAATATTTTCATATAAAAAAAATTCTGCGCAGAAGAAACGCCAAAAGGGCCTTAACGTATATCTCCGTTACTATTGGTCGGATTTGAACTCGAAAAACGGCGCAATATTAGAAATGTGACGTAGAATAATTGTATATAAAAAAATTCTGCGCAGAAGAAACGCGAAAAGGACCTTAACGTCTATCTCCGCCACTTTTGGGCCAATTTTTATGACAAAAAACGGTTCTGTATTCAAAATGTGATGTAGAATAATTTTCGATGCGTTACCAATATAGCTCTTTCTGATATGTGACCCATAATTTTTACTTTCTCGCTAGTATATTTTATTAGAACGTAACCAACATAGTACGTTCTCGTCAAATTTCTTTCCTGCTATTATATTTTAATAAAAGGTTACCAACATAGTACTTTATCGTCATATTTCTTTCTCGCTATAATATTTAAGTTTCTGTCATTTAATAATTCACCAACATAGTACTTTCTCGTCAAATTTCTTTCCCATTATAATATTTTAATACAACGTTACCAACATAGTACTTTCTCGGCATATTTCTTTCGCGCTATAATATTTAAATTTCCGGCATTTAATAATTTAATAACATTGTACTTTTTCAAAATATAAAGGAGAACAGTGTTGCCAATATAAATTCATTAGATAGCGTTATCAACATGATACTTTCTCGTCAAATTTCTTTTCTTCTATAATATTTTAATACAACGTTACCAACATAGTACTTTCTCGCTATTATATTTAAATTGCTGTCATTTAATAATTTACCATCATAGTACTTTCTCGCTATTATATTTAAATTTCTGTCATTTAATAATTAACCAACATAATACTTTCTCGTCAAATTTATTTTCCGCTTTAATATTTTAATACAACGTTTCCAACATAGTACTTTCTCACCAGATTTCTTTCTCGCTGTAATATTTAAATTTATATCAATTAATAATTTACCAACTTAGTACTTTTTCAAAATATAAAGGAGAAAAGTGTTGCCAACATAATTTCATCAAACAGCGTTACCAACATGATACTTTCTCGCCAATAATTTACCAACATGATTTCACCAAATAGTGTTACCGACATGATACTCTCCAATTTATGTTTTAAAAGACCAAGGATACTTTCCCGCCATAACTGCCATGTAAAACAACATTTGAACGTTTAGAAGTACCATAATTTTTACTTTCTCTCTATAATATTTAAATGGCGGTATAGCGGTCAACCGTCGCTGGCAGGGGATTGCATGATTTCACTTTCCCGCGATAATATTTAACTGGCACGTAAAACAACATTCCAACGTTTAAAAGTACCATAATTTTTACTTTATCGCTATAATAGTTGATGAATAGTTAGGTGCGAAGTCATTGAAATATGGCAGCGAGCGAAAAAAAAAAGAAGGGACTTTTTTTAAGAATTTAATAAAATAAATATTTCAAAGTCCAACAATCGTTTTAAAAATAATATAAGTTAAAAACAGAAAAACACCAAAACAATTTTGTTTTTTTTGTAAAAATATTTTTTCACTTTCAAGGTTCCAAAAGTAGAAAAACAATAATAAATAATCAATGGTATAGTAATAATTCAATAATAAGAACTTCTAAATACCGAGGCAATAAATAAGAGAAAAATAATAATGATAATAATTAACAACAAATAAAAAGAAAAATCTTCAAAATTATAATAATCGGTAAATTATGGCGGTAAATCAAGGAAATTTATAAGCGACCGAATAAAAATGAGAGCAGATGATTGGAAAAGAAGAAGTGACAGAAAATTATTTTAGTGCGAATGAAAATACACCAACAAGAAAATGCAAAGAAAAATAAACGCACCTTTTTTATTGACCAACACTAAAATCACACACAACACAATTGTCAGTTACTAGCAGGGCTAGTAATTAAATTCAAATTTCGTTGTTCGATTTCGTTGTTCGATTTCGTTGTTCGATTTCGTTGTTCGATTGCGTTGTTCCATTTCGTTGTTCTATTTCGTGGTTCGATTTAGTGGTTTCAGTTTGTTGTTCGATTTCGTTGTTCGATATCGAAGTTGGATTTCGTTGTTCAATTTCGTTGTTCTATTTCGTTGTTCGATTTCGTTGTTCGATTTCGTTGTTCGATTCGTTATTCGATTTCGTTGTTCTATATTGTTGCATGATTTCGTGGTTCGATTTCGTTGTTCGATTGCGTTGTTCCATTTCGTTGTTCTATTTCGTGGTTCGATTTATAGTGGTTTCAGTTTGTTGTTCGATTTCGTTGTTCGATATCGAAGTTGGATTTCGTTGTTCAATTTCGTTGTTCTATTTCGTTGTTCGATTTCGTTGTTCGATTCGTTAATCGATTTCGTTGTTCGATTTCGTTGTTCGATTTCGTTGTTCCATTTTGTTGTTCGATTTCGTTGTTCGATTTCGTTGTTCGATTTCGTTGATCGATTTCGTTGTTCCATTTTGTTGTTCGATTTCGTTGTTAGATTTCGTTGTTCGATTTCGTTGTTCGATTTCGTTGTTCGATTTCGTTATTCGATTTAGTGATTCGAATTCGTTGTTCGAATTCGTTGTTCGTTTTCGTTGTTCGATTTCGTTGTTCGATTCGTTATTCGATTTCGTTGTTCGATTTCGTTGTTCGATTTCGTTGTTAGATTTCGTTGTTCGATTTCGTTCGATTTCGTTGTTCGATTTCGTTGTTCGATTTCGTTGTTCGATTTTGTTGTTCGATTTCGTTGTTCCATTTCGTTGTTCGATTTCGTTGTTCGATTTCGTTGTTCGATTTCGTTGTTCGATTTCGTTGTTCGATTTCGTTGATCGATTTCGTTGTTCGATTTCGTTGTTCGATTTCGTTGTCCGATTCCGTTGTTCGATTTCGTTGTTCGTTTTCGTTGTTCTATATTGTTGTATGATTTCGTTGTTCGATTTCGTTGTTCGATTTCGTTGTTCGATTTCGTTGTTCGATTTCGTTGTTCGATTTCGTTGTTCGATTTCGTTGATCGATTTCGTTGTTCGATTTCGCTGTTCGATTTCGTTGTTCGATTGCGTTGTTCCATTTCGTTGTTCTATTTCGTGGTTCGATTTAGTGGTTTCAGTTTGTTGTTCGATTTCGTTGTTCGATATCGAAGTTGGATTTCGTTGTTCAATTTCGTTGTTCTATTTCGTTGTTCGATTTCGTTGTTCGATTCGTTATTCGATTTCGTTGTTCGATTTCGTTGTTCGATTTCGTTGTTCGATTTCGTTGTTCCATTTTGTTGTTCGATTTCGTTGTTCGATTTCGTTGTTAGATTTCGTTGTTAGATTTCGTTGTTCGATTTCGTTGTTCGATTTCGTTGTTCGATTTCGTTGTTCGATTTCGTTGTTCGATTTCGTTGTTCGATATCGAAGTTGGATTTCGTAGGTCAATTTCGTTGTTCTATTTCGTTGTTCTATTTCGTTGTTCGATTTCGTTGTTCGATTCGTTATTCGATTTCGTTGTTCGATTTCGTTGTTCGATTTCGTTGTTCGATTTCGTTGTTCGATTTCGTTGTTCGATTTCGTTGTTCCATTTCGTTGTTCGATTTCGTTGTTCGATTTCGTTGTTCGATTTCGTTGTTCGATTTCGAAGTTCGATTTCGTTGTTCGATTTCGTTGTTCGATTTTGTTGTTCAATTTCGTTGTTCGATTTTGTTGTTCGATTTCGTTGTTCGATTTCGTTGTTCCATTTTGTTGTTCGATTTCGTTGTTCGATTTCGTTGTTAGATTTCGTTGTTCGATTTCGTTGTTCGTTTTCGTTGTTCTATATTGTTGCATGATTTCGTGATTCGATTTCGTTGTTCGATTGCGTTGTTCCATTTCGTTGTTCTATTTCGTGGTTCGATTTATAGTGGTTTCAGTTTGTTGTTCGATGTCGTTGTTCGATATCGAAGTTGGATTTCGTTGTTCAATTTCGTTGTTCTATTTCGTTGTTCGATTTCGTTGTTCGATTCGTTATTCGATTTCGTTGTTCGATTTCGTTGTTCGATTTCGTTGTTCGATTTCGTTGTTCCATTTTGTTGTTGGATTTCGTTGTTCGATTTCGTTGTTCTATATTGTTGCATGATTTCGTGGTTCGATTTCGTTGTTCGATTGCGTTGTTCCATTTCGTTGTTCTATTTCGTGGTTCGATGTAGTGGTTTCAGTTTGTTGTTCGATTTCGTTGTTCTATATTGTTGCATGATTTCGTGGTTCGATTTCGTTGTTCGATTGCGTTGTTCCATTTCGTTGTTCTATTTCGTGGTTCGATTTATAGTGGTTTCAGTTTGTTGTTCGATTTCGTTGTTCGATATCGAAGTTGGATTTCGTTGTTCAATTTCGTTGTTCTATTTCGTTGTTCGATTTCGTTGTTCGATTCGTTAATCGATTTCGTTGTTCGATTTCGTTGTTCGATTTCGTTGTTCCATTTTGTTGTTCGATTTCGTTGTTCGATTTCGTTGTTCGATTTCGTTGTTCGATTTCGTTGTTCGATTTCGTTGTTCGATTTCGTTGTTAGATTTCGTTGTTCGATTTCGTTGTTCGATTTCGTTGTTCGATTTCGTTGTTCGATTTCGTTGTTCCATTTCGTTGTTCGATATCGTTGTTCGATTTCGTTGTTCGATTTCGTCGTTCGATTTCGAAGTTCGATTTCGTTGTTCGATTTTGTTGTTTGATTTCGTTGTTCGATTTCGTTGTTCGATTTCGTTGTTCGATTTCGTTGTTCGATTTCGTTGTTCGATTTCGTTGTTCGATTTCGTTGTTCGATTTCGTTGATCGATTTCGTTGTTCGATTTCGTTGTTCGATTTCGTTGTCCGATTTCGTTGTTCGATTCGTTATTCGATTTCGTTGTTCGATTTCGTTATTCGATTTCGTTGTTCAATTTTGTTGTTCAATTTCGTTGTTCGATTTCGTTGTTAGATTTCGTTGTTCAATTTCATTGTTCTATTTCGTTGTTCGATTTCGTTGTTCGATTCGTTATTCGATTTCGTTGTTCGATTTCGTTATTCGATTTCGTTGTTCCATTTTGTTGTTCAATTTCGTTGTTCGATTTCGTTGTTAGATTTCGTTGTTCCATTTCGTTGTTCTATTTCGTTGTTCTATTTCGTTGTTCGATTTCGTTGTTAGATTTCGTTGTTTGATTTCGTTGTTCGATTGCGTTGTTCCATTTCGTTGTTCTATTTCGTGGTTCGATTTAGTGGTTTCAGTTTGTTGTTCGATTTCGTTGTTCGATATCGAAGTTGGATTTCGTTGTTCAATTTCGTTGTTCTATTTCGTTGTTCGATTCCGTTGTTCGATTCGTTATTCGATTTTGTTGTTCGATTTCGTTGTTCGATTTCGTTGTTAGATTTCGTTGTTCGATTTCGTTGTTCGATTACGTTGTTCGATTTCGTTGTTCGATTTCGTTGTTCGATTTCGTTGTTCCATTTCGTTGTTCGATATCGTTGTTCGATTTCGTTGTTCGATTTCGTCGTTCGATTTCGAAGTTCGATTTCGTTGTTCGATTTCGTTGTTCGATTTCGTTGTTCGATTTTGTTGTTCGATTTCGTTGTTCGATTTCGTTGTTCGATTTCGTTGTTCGATTTCGTTGTTCGATTTCGTTGTTCGATTTCGTTGTTCGATTTCGTTGATCGATTTCGTTGTTCGATTTCGTTGTTCGATTTCGTTGTCCGATTCCGTTGTTCGATTTCGTTGTTCGTTTTCGTTGTTCTATATTGTTGCATGATTTCGTGGTTCGATTTCGTTGTTCGATTGCGTTGTTCCAATTCGTTGTTCTATTTCGTGGTTCGATTTATAGTGGTTTCAGTTTGTTGTTCGATTTCGTTGTTCGATATCGAAGTTGGATTTCGTTGTTCAATTTCGTTGTTCTATTTCGTTGTTCGATTACGTTGTTCGATTCGTTAATCGATTTCGTTGTTCGATTTCGTTGTTCGATTTCGTTGTTCCATTTTGTTGTTCGATTTCGTTGTTCGATTTCGTTGTTCGATTTCGTTGTTCGATTTTGTTGTTCGATTTCGTTGTTCGATTTCGTTGTTCGATTTCGTTGTTCGATTTCGTTGTTCGATTTCGTTGTTCTATTTCGTTGTTCGATTTCGTTGTTCGATTTCGTTGTTCGATTTCGTTGTTCGATTTCGTTGTTCGATTTCGTTGTTCGATTTCGTTGTTCGATTTCGTTGTTCGATTTCGTTGTCCGATTGCGTTGTTCCATTTCGTTGTTCTATTTCGTGGTTCGATTTAGTGGTTTCAGTTTGTTGTTCGATTTCGTTGTTCGATATCGAAGTTGGATTTCGTTGTTCGATTTCGTTGTTCGATTTTGTTGTTCGATTTCGTTGTTCGATTTCGTTGTTCGATTTCGTTGTTCGATTTCGTTGTTCCATTTCGTTGTTCGATTTCGTTGTTCGATTTCGTTGTTCGATTTCGTTGTTCGATTTCGTTGTTCGATTTCGTTGTTCGATTTCGTTGATCGATTTCGTTGTTCGATTTCGTTGTTCGATTGCGTTGTTCCATTTCGTTGTTCTATTTCGTGGTTCGATTTAGTGGTTTCAGTTTGTTGTTCGATTTCGTTGTTCGATATCGAAGTTGGATTTCGTTGTTCAATTTCGTTGTTCTATTTCGTTGTTCGATTTCGTTGTTCGATTCGTTATTCGATTTCGTTGTTCGATTTCGTTGTTCGATTTCGTTGTTCGATTTCGTTGTTCCATTTTGTTGTTCGATTTCGTTGTTCGATTTCGTTGTTAGATTTCGTTGTTAGATTTCGTTGTTCGATTTCGTTGTTCGATTTCGTTGTTCGATTTCGTTGTTCGATATCGAAGTTGGATTTCGTAGGTCAATTTCGTTGTTCTATTTCGTTGTTCTATTTCGTTGTTCGATTTCGTTGTTCGATTCGTTATTCGATTTCGTTGTTCGATTTCGTTGTTCGATTTCGTTGTTCGATTTCGTTGTTCGATTTCGTTGTTCGATTTCGTTGTTCGATTTCGTTGTTCGATTTCGTTGTTCCATTTCGTTGTTCGATATCGTTGTTCGATTTCGTTGTTCGATTTCGTCGTTCGATTTCGAAGTTCGATTTCGTTGTTCGTTTTCGTTGTTCTATATTGTTGCATGATTTCGTGATTCGATTTCGTTGTTCGATTGCGTTGTTCCATTTCGTTGTTCTATTTCGTGGTTCGATTTATAGTGGTTTCAGTTTGTTGTTCGATGTCGTTGTTCGATTTCGTTGTTCGATTTCGTTGTTCGATTTCGTTGTTCGATTTCGTTGATCGATTTCGTTGTTCGATTTCGTTGTTCGATTTCGTTGTCCGATTTCGTTGTTCGATTCGTTATTCGATTTCGTTGTTCGATTTCGTTATTCGATTTCGTTGTTCCATTTTGTTGTTCAATTTCGTTGTTCGATTTCGTAGTTAGATTTCGTTGTTCAATTTCATTGTTCTATTTCGTTGTTCGATTTCGTTGTTCGATTCGTTATTCGATTTCGTTGTTCGATTTCGTTATTCGATTTCGTTGTTCCATTTTGTTGTTCAATTTCGTTGTTCGATTTCGTTGTTAGATTTCGTTGTTCCATTTCGTTGTTCTATTTCGTTGTTCTATTTCATTGTTCGATTTCGTTGTTAGATTTCGTTGTTCGATTTCGTTGTTCGATTGCGTTGTTCCATTTCGTTGTTCTATTTCGTGGTTCGATTTAGTGGTTTCAGTTTGTTGTTCGATTTCGTTGTTCGATATCGAAGTTGGATTTCGTTGTTCAATTTCGTTGTTCTATTTCGTTGTTCGATTTCGTTGTTCGATTCGTTATTCGATTTCGTTGTTCGATTTCGCTGTTCGATTTCGTTGTTCGATTTCGTTGTTCCATTTTGTTGTTCGATTTCGTTGTTCGATTTCGTTGTTAGATTTCGTTGTTCGATTTCGTTGTTCGATTACGTTGTTCGATTTCGTTGTTCGATTTCGTTGTTCGATTTCGTTGTTCGATTTCGTTGTTCCATTTCGTTGTTCGATATCGTTGTTCGATTTCGTTGTTCGATTTCGTCGTTCGATTTCGAAGTTCGATTTCGTTGTTCGATTTCGTTGTTCGATTTCGTTGTTCGATTTTGTTGTTCGATTTCGTTGTTCGATTTCGTTGTTCGATTTCGTTGTTCGATGTCGTTGTTCGATTTCGTTGTTCGATTTCGTTGATCTATTTCGTTGTTCGATTTCGTTGTTCGATTTCGTTGTCCGATTCCGTTGTTCGATTTCGTTGTTCGTTTTCGTTGTTCTATATTGTTGCATGATTTCGTAGTTCGATTTCGTTGTTCGATTGCGTTGTTCCAATTCGTTGTTCTATTTCGTGGTTCGATTTATAGTGGTTTCAGTTTGTTGTTCGATTTCGTTGTTCGATATCGAAGTTGGATTTCGTTGTTCAATTTCGTTGTTCTATTTCGTTGTTCGATTTCGTTGTTCGATTCGTTATTCGATTTCGTTGTTCGATTTCGTTGTTCGATTTCGTTGTTCGATTTCGTTGTTCCATTTTGTTGTTCGATTTCGTTGTTCGATTTCGTTGTTAGATTTCGTTGTTAGATTTCGTTGTTCGATTTCGTTGTTCGATTTCGTTGTTCGATTTCGTTGTTCGATTTCGTTGTTCGATATCGAAGTTGGATTTCGTAGGTCAATTTCGTTGTTCTATTTCGTTGTTCTATTTCGTTGTTCGATTTCGTTGTTCGATTCGTTATTCGATTTCGTTGTTCGATTTCGTTGTTCGATTTCGTTGTTCGATTTCGTTGTTCGATTTCGTTGTTCGATTTCGTTGTTCGATTTCGTTGTTCGATTTCGTTGTTCCATTTCGTTGTTCGATATCGTTGTTCGATTTCGTTGTTCGATTTCGTCGTTCGATTTCGAAGTTCGATTTCGTTGTTCGTTTTCGTTGTTCTATATTGTTGCATGATTTCGTGATTCGATTTCGTTGTTCGATTGCGTTGTTCCATTTCGTTGTTCTATTTCGTGGTTCGATTTATAGTGGTTTCAGTTTGTTGTTCGATGTCGTTGTTCGATTTCGTTGTTCGATTTCGTTGTTCGATTTCGTTGTTCGATTTCGTTGATCGATTTCGTTGTTCGATTTCGTTGTTCGATTTCGTTGTCCGATTTCGTTGTTCGATTCGTTATTCGATTTCGTTGTTCGATTTCGTTATTCGATTTCGTTGTTCCATTTTGTTGTTCAATTTCGTTGTTCGATTTCGTTGTTAGATTTCGTTGTTCAATTTCATTGTTCTATTTCGTTGTTCGATTTCGTTGTTCGATTCGTTATTCGATTTCGTTGTTCGATTTCGTTATTCGATTTCGTTGTTCCATTTTGTTGTTCAATTTCGTTGTTCGATTTCGTTGTTAGATTTCGTTGTTCCATTTCGTTGTTCTATTTCGTTGTTCTATTTCGTTGTTCGATTTCGTTGTTAGATTTCGTTGTTCGATTTCGTTGTTCGATTGCGTTGTTCCATTTCGTTGTTCTATTTCGTGGTTCGATTTAGTGGTTTCAGTTTGTTGTTCGATTTCGTTGTTCGATATCGAAGTTGGATTTCGTTGTTCAATTTCGTTGTTCTATTTCGTTGTTCGATTTCGTTGTTCGATTCGTTATTCGATTTCGTTGTTCGATTTCGCTGTTCGATTTCGTTGTTCGATTTCTTTGTTCCATTTTGTTGTTCGATTTCGTTGTTCGATTTCGTTGTTAGATTTCGTTGTTCGATTTCGTTGTTCGATTACGTTGTTCGATTTCGTTGTTCGATTTCGTTGTTCGATTTCGTTGTTCCATTTCGTTGTTCGATATCGTTGTTCGATTTCGTTGTTCGATTTCGTCGTTCGATTTCGAAGTTCGATTTCGTTGTTCGATTTCGTTGTTCGATTTCGTTGTTCGATTTTGTTGTTCGATTTCGTTGTTCGATTTCGTTGTTCGATTTCGTTGTTCGATGTCGTTGTTCGATTTCGTTGTTCGATTTCGTTGTTCGATTTCGTTGATCGATTTCGTTGTTCGATTTCGTTGTTCGATTTCGTTGTCCGATTCCGTTGTTCGATTTCGTTGTTCGTTTTCGTTGTTCTATATTGTTGCATGATTTCGTGGTTCGATTTCGTTGTTCGATTGCGTTGTTCCAATTCGTTGTTCTATTTCGTGGTTCGATTTATAGTGGTTTCAGTTTGTTGTTCGATTTCGTTGTTCGATATCGAAGTTGGATTTCGTTGTTCAATTTCGTTGTTCTATTTCGTTGTTCGATTACGTTGTTCGATTCGTTAATCGATTTCGTTGTTCGATTTCGTTGTTCGATTTCGTTGTTCCATTTTGTTGTTCGATTTCGTTGTTCGATTTCGTTGTTCGATTTCGTTGTTCGATTTCGTTGTTCCATTTTGTTGTTCGATTTCGTTGTTAGATTTCGTTGTTCGATTTCGTTGTTCGATTTCGTTGTTCGATTTCGTTGTTCGATTTCGTTGTCCGATTCCGTTGTTCGATTTCGTTGTTCGTTTTCGTTGTTCTATATTGTTGTATGATTTCGTGGTTCTATTTCGTTGTTCGATTTCGTTGTTCGATTTCGTTGTTCCATTTCGTTGTTCGATTTCGTTGTTCGATTTCGTTGATCGATTTCGTTGTTCGATTTCGTTGTTCGATTTCGTTGTTAGATTTCGTTGTTCGATTTCGTTGTTCGATTACGTTGTTCGATTTCGTTGTTCGATTTCGTTGTTCGATTTCGTTGTTCGATATCGAAGTTGGATTTCGTTGTTCGATTTTGTTGTTCGATTTCGTTGTTCGATTTCGTTGTTCGATTTCGTTGTTCGATTTCGTTGTTCGATTTCGTTGTTCGATTTCGTTGTTCGATTTCGTTGATCGATTTCGTTGTTCGATTTCGTTGTTCGATTTCGTTGTCCGATTCCGTTGTTCGATTTCGTTGTTCGTTTTCGTTGTTCTATATTGTTGCATGATTTCGTGGTTCGATTTCGTTGTTCGATTGCGTTGTTCCAATTCGTTGTTCTATTTCGTGGTTCGATTTATAGTGGTTTCAGTTTGTTGTTCGATTTCGTTGTTCGATATCGAAGTTGGATTTCGTTGTTCAATTTCGTTGTTCTATTTCGTTGTTCGATTACGTTGTTCGATTCGTTAATCGATTTCGTTGTTCGATTTCGTTAATCGATTTCGTTGTTCGATTTCGTTGTTCGATTTCGTTAATCGATTTCGTTGTTCGATTTCGTTGTTCGATTTCGTTGTTCCATTTTGTTGTTCGATTTCGTTGTTCGATTTCGTTGATCGATTTCGTTGTTCGATTTCGTTGTTCGATTTCGTTGTTAGATTTCGTAGTTCGATTTCGTTGTTCGATTACGTTGTTCGATTTTGTTGTTCGATTTCGTTGTTCGATATCGAAGTTGGATTTCGTAGTTGAATTTCGTTGTTCTATTTCGTTGTTCTATTTCATTGTTCGATTTCGTTGTTCGATTCGTTATTCGATTTCGTTGATCGATTTCGTTGTTCGATTTCGTTGTTCGATTTCGTTGTTCGATTTCGTTGTTCGATTTTGTTGTTCGATTTCGTTGTTCGATTTCGTTGTTCGATTTCGTTGTTCGATTTCGTTGTTCGATTTCGTTGTTCGATTTCGTTGTTCGATTTCGTTGATCGATTTCGTTGTTCGATTTCGTTGTTCGATTTCGTTGTCCGATTCCGTTGTTCGATTTCGTTGTTCGTTTTCGTTGTTCTATATTGTTGCATGATTTCGTGGTTCGATTTCGTTGTTCGATTGCGTTGTTTCAATTCGTTGTTCCATTTCGTGGTTCGATTTATAGTGGTTTCAGTTTGTTGTTCGATTTCGTTGTTCGATATCGAAGTTGGATTTCGTTGTTCAATTTCGTTGTTCTATTTCGTTGTTCGATTACGTTGTTCGATTCGTTAATCGATTTCGTTGTTCGATTTCGTTGTTCGATTTCGTTGTTCCATTTTGTTGTTCGATTTCGTTGTTCGATTTCGTTGTTCGATTTCGTTGTTCGATTTCGTTGTTCGATTTCGTTCCATTTTGTTGTTCGATTTCGTTGTTAGATTTCGTTGTTCGATTTCGTTGTTCGATTTCGTTGTTCGATTTCGTTGTTCGATTTCGTTATTCGATTTAGTGATTCGAATTCGTTGTTCGAATTCGTTGTTCGTTTTCGTTGTTCGATTTCGTTGTTCGATTTCGTTGTTCGATTTCGTTGTTCGATTTCGTTGTTCGATTTCGTTGTTCCATTTCGTTATTCGATTTAGTGATTCGAATTCGTTGTTCGAATTCGTTGTTCGTTTTCGTTGTTCGATTTCGTTGTTCGATTTCGTTGTTCGATTTCGTTGTTCGATTTTGTTGTTCGATTTCGTTGTTCCATTTCGTTGTTCGATTTCGTTGTTAGATTTCGTTGTTCGATTTCGTTTGTTCGATTTCGTTGTTCGATTTCGTTGTCCGATTCCGTTGTTCGATTTCATTGTTCGTTTTCGTTGTTCTATATTGTTGTATGATTTCGTGGTTCTATTTCGTTGTTCGATTTCGTTGTTCGATTTCGTTGTTCCATTTCGTTGTTCGATTTCGTTGTTCGATTTCGTTGTTCGATTTCGTTGTTCGATTTCGTTGTTCCATTTCGTTGTTCTATTTCGTTGTTCGATTTCGTTGTTAGATTTCGTTGTTCGATTTCGTTGTTCGATTTCGTTGTTCGATTGCGTTGTTCCATTTCGTTGTTCTATTTCGTGGTTCGATTTAGTGGTTTCAGTTTGTTGTTCGATTTCGTTGTTCGATATCGAAGTTGGATTTCGTTGTTCAATTTCGTTGTTCTATTTCGTTGTTCGATTTCGTTGTTCGATTCGTTATTCGATTTCGTTGTTCGATTTCGTTGTTCGATTTCGTTGTTCGATTTCGTTGTTCCATTTTGTTGTTCGATTTCGTTGTTCGATTTCGTTGTTAGATTTCGTTGTTCGATTTCGTTGTTCGATTACGCTGTTCGATTTCGTTGTTCGATTTCGTTGTTCGATTTCGTTGTTCGATATCGAAGTTGGATTTCGTAGTTGAATTTCGTTGTTCTATTTCGTTGTTCTATTTCGTTGTTCGATTTCGTTGTTTGATTCGTTATTCGATTTCGTTGTTCGATTTCGTTGTTCGATTTCGTTGTTCGATTTCGTTGTTCGATTTCGTTGTTCGATTTCGTTGTTCCATTTCGTTGTTCGATATCGATGTTCGATTTCGTTGTTCGATTTCGTTGTTCGATTTCGTTGTTCGATTTCGAAGTTCGATTTCGTTGTTCGATTTCGTTGTTCGATTTCGTTGTTCGATTTTGTTGTTCGATTTCGTTGTTCGATTTCGTTGTTCGATTTCGTTGTTCGATTTCGATTTCGTTGTTAGATTTCGTTGTTCGATTTCGTTGTTCGATTTCGTTGTTCGATTTCGTTGTTCGATTTTGTTGTTCGATTTCGTTGTTCGATTTCGTTGTTCGATTTCGTTGTTCGATTTCGTTGTTCCATTTCGTGGTTCTATTTCGTTGTTCGATTTCGTTGTTCGATTTCGTTGTTCGATTTCGTTGTTCGATTTCGTTGTTCGATTTCGTTGTTCGATTTCGTTGTTCGATTCGTTATTCGATTTCGTTGTTCTATATTGTTGCATGATTTCGTGGTTCGATTTCGTTGTTCGATTGCGTTGTTCCATTTCGTTGTTCTATTTCGTGGTTCGATTTATAGTGGTTTCAGTTTGTTGTTCGATTTCGTTGTTCGATATCGAAGTTGGATTTCGTTGTTCAATTTCGTTGTTCTATTTCGTTGTTCGATTTCGTTGTTCGATTCGTTAATCGATTTCGTTGTTCGATTTCGTTGTTCGATTTCGTTGTTCCATTTTGTTGTTCGATTTCGTAGTTCGATTTCGTTGTTCGATTTCGTTGTTCGATTTCGTTGTTCCATTTTGTTGTTCGATTTCGTTGTTAGATTTCGTTGTTCGATTTCGTGTTCGATTTCGTTGTTCGATTTCGTTATTCGATTTAGTGATTCGAATTCGTTGTTCGAATTCGTTGTTCGTTTTCGTTGTTCGATTTCGTGGTTCGATTCGTTATTCGATTTCGTTGTTCGATTTCGTTGTTCGATTTCGTTGTTCGATTTCTTTGTTCGATTTCGTTGTTCCATTTTGTTGTTCGATTTCGTTGTTCGATTTCGTTGTTAGATTTCGTTGTTCGATTTCGTTGTTCGATTTCGTTGTTCGATTTCGTTGTTCGATTTTGTTGTTCGATTTCGTTGTTCGATTTCGTTGTTCGATTTCGTTGTTCGATTTCGTTGTTCGATTTCGTTGTTCCATTTCGTTGTTCGATTTCGTTGTTCGATTTCGTTGTTCGATTTCGTTGTTCGATTTCGTTGTTCGATTTCGTTGTTCGCTTTCGTTGTTCGATTTCGTTGATCGATTTCGTTGTTCGATTTCGTTGTTCGATTTCGTTGTTCGATTGCGTTGTTCCATTTCGTTGTTTTATTTCGTGGTTCGATTTAGTGGTTTCAGTTTGTTGTTCGATTTCGTTGTTCGATATCGAAGTTGGATTTCGTTGTTCAATTTCGTTGTTCTATTTCGTTGTTCGATTTCGTTGTTCGATTCGTTATTCGATTTCGTTGTTCGATTTCGTTGTTCGATTTCGTTGTTCGATTTCGTTGTTCGATTTCGTTGTTCCATTTTGTTGTTCAATTTCGTTGTTCGATTTCGTTGTTAGATTTCGTTGTTCGATTTCGTTGTTCGATTTCGTTGTTCGATTTCGTTGTTCGATATCGAAGTTGGATTTCGTAGGTCAATTTCGTTGTTCTATTTCGTTGTTCTATTTCGTTGTTCGATTTCGTTGTTCGATTCGTTATTCGATTTCGTTGTTCGATTTCGTTGTTCGATTTCGTTGTTCGATTTCGTTGTTCGATTTCGTTGTTCGATTTCGTTGTTCGATTTCGTTGTTCCATTTCGTTGTTCGATTTCGTTGTTCGATTTCGTTGTTCGATTTCGTTGTTCGATTTCGAAGTTCGATTTCGTTGTTCGATTTCGTTGTTCGATTTCGTTGTTCCATTTCGTTGTTCTATTTTGTTGTTCGATTTCGTTGTTCGATTTCGTTGTTCGATTTCGTTGTTCGATTTCGTTGTTCGATTTCGTTGTCCGATTCCGTTGTTCGATTTCGTTGTTCGTTTTCGTTGTTCTATATTGTTGCATGATTTCGTGATTCGATTTCGTTGTTCGATTGCGTTGTTCCATTTCGTTGTTCTATTTCGTGGTTAGATTTATACTGGTTTCAGTTTGTTGTTCGATGTCGTTGTTCGATATCGAAGTTGGATTTCGTTGTTCAATTTCGTTGTTCTATTTCGTTGTTCGATTTCGTTGTTCGATTCGTTATTCGATTTCGTTGTTCGATTTCGTTGTTCGATTTCGTTGTTCGATTTCGTTGTTCCATTTTGTTGTTGGATTTCGTTGTTCGATTTCGTTCTATATTGTTGCATGATTTCGTGGTTCGATTTCGTTGTTCGATTGCGTTGTTCCATTTTGTTGTTCTATTTCGTGGTTCGATTTATAGTGGTTTCAGTTTGTTGTTCGATTTCGTTGTTCGATATCGAAGTTGGATTTCGTTGTTCAATTTCGTTGTTCTATTTCGTTGTTCGATTTCATTGTTCGATTCGTTAATCGATTTCGTTGTTCGATTTCGTTGTTCGATTTCGTTGTTCCATTTTGTTGTTCGATTTCGTTGTTCGATTTCGTTGTTCGATTTCGTTGTTCGATTTCGTTGTTCGATTTCGTTGTTCCATTTTGTTGTTCTATTTCGTGGTTCGATTTAGTGGTTTCAGTTTGTTGTTCGATTTCGTTGTTCGATATCGAAGTTGGATTTCGTTGTTCAATTTCGTTGTTCTATTTCGTTGTTCGATTTCGTTGTTCGATTCGTTATTCGATTTCGTTGTTCGATTTCGTTGTTCGATTTCGTTGTTCGATTTCGTTGTTCCATTTTGTTGTTCGATTTCGTTGTTCGATTTCGTTGTTAGATTTCGTTGTTCGATTTCGTTGTTCGATTTCGTTGTTCGATTTCGTTGTTCGATTTCGTTGTTCGATATCGAAGTTGGATTTCGTAGGTCAATTTCGTTGTTCTATTTCGTTGTTCTATTTCGTTGTTCGATTTCGTTGTTCGATTTCGTTGTTCGATTTCGTTGTTCGATTTCGTTGTTCGATATCGAAGTTGGATTTCGTAGTTGAATTTCGTTGTTCTATTTCGTTGTTCTATTTCGTTGTTCGATTTCGTTGTTCGATTCGTTGTTCGATTTCGTTGTTCCATTTCTTTGTTCGATTTCGTTGTTCGATTTCGTTGTTCCATTTTGTTGTTCGATTTCGTTGTTCGATTTCGTTGTTAGATTTCGTTGTTCGATTTCGTTGTTCGATTTCGTTGTTCGATTTCGTTGTTCGATTTCGTTGTTCGATTTCGTTGTTCGATTTCGTTGTTCGATATCGAAGTTGGATTTCGTAGGTCAATTTCGTTGTTCTATTTCGTTGTTCGATTTCGTTGTTCGATTCGTTATTCGATTTCGTTGTTCGATTTCGTTGTTCGATTTCGAAATTCGATTTCGTTGTTCGATTTCGTTGTTCGATTTCGTTGTTCGATTTTGTTGTTCGATTTCGTTGTTCGATTTCGTTGTTCGATTTCGTTGTTCGATTTCGTTGTTCGATTTCGTTGTCCGATTCCGTTGTTCGATTTCGTTGTTCGTTTTCGTTGTTCTATATTGTTGCATGATTTCGTGATTCGATTTCGTTGTTCGATTTCGTTGTTCGATTTCGTTGTTTCATTTTGTTGTTGGATTTCGTTGTTCGATTTCGTTCTATATTGTTGCATGATTTCGTGGTTCGATTTCGTTGTTCGATTGCGTTGTTCCATTTCGTTGTTCTATTTCGTGGTTCGATTTATAGTGGTTTCAGTTTGTTGTTCGATTTCGTTGTTCGATATCGAAGTTGGATTTCGTTGTTCAATTTCGTTGTTCTATTTCGTTGTTCGATTTCATTGTTCGATTCGTTAATCGATTTCGTTGTTCGATTTCGTTGTTCGATTTCGTTGTTCCATTTTGTTGTTCGATTTCGTTGTTCGATTTCGTTGTTCGATTTCGTTGTTCGATTTCGTTGTTCGATTTCGTTGTTCGATTTCGTTGTTCCATTTTGTTGTTCGATTTCGTTGTTCGATTTCGTTGTTCGATTTCGTTATTCGCTTTAGTGATTCGAATTCGTTGTTCGAATTCGTTGTTCGTTTTCGTTGTTCGATTTCGTTGTTCGATTCGTTATTCGATTTCGTTGTTCGATTTCGTTGTTCGATTTCGTTGTTCGATTTCGTTGTTCCATTTTGTTGTACGATTTCGTTGTTCGATTTCGTTGTTAGATTTCGTTGTTCGATTTCGTTGTTCGATTTCGTTGTTCGATTTCGTTGTTCGATTTTGTTGTTCGATTTCGTTGTTCGATTTCCTTGTTCGATTTCGTTGTTCGATTTCGTTGTTCCATTTCGTTGTTCGATTTCGTTGTTCGATTTCGTTGTTCGATTTCGTTGTTCGATTTCGTTGTTCGATTTCGTTGTTCGATTTCGTTGTTCGATTGCGTTGTTCCATTTCGTTGTTCTATTTCGTGGTTCGATTTAGTGGTTTCAGTTTGTTGTTCGATTTCGTTGTTCGATATCGAAGTTGGATTTCGTTGTTCAATTTCGTTGTTCTATTTCGTTGTTCGATTTCGTTGTTCGATTCGTTATTCGATTTCGTTGTTCGATTTCGTTGTTCGATTTCGTTGTTCGATTTCGTTGTTCCATTTCGTTGTTCGATTTCGTTGTTAGATTTCGTTGTTCGATTTCGTTGTTCCATTTTGTTGTTCGATTTCGTTGTTCGATTTCGTTGTTAGATTTCGTTGTTCGATTTCGTTGTTCGATTTCGTTGTTCGATTTCGTTGTTCGATTTTGTTGTTCGATTTCGTTGTTCGATTTCGTTGTTCGATTTCGTTGTTCGTTTTCGTTGATCGATTTCGTTGTTCCATTTCGTTGTTCGATTTCGTTGTTCGATTTCGTTGTTCGATTTCGTTGTTCGATTTCGTTGTTCGATTTCGTTGTTCGATTTCGTTGATCGATTTCGTTGTTCGATTTCGTTGTTCGATTTCGTTGTTCGATTGCGTTGTTCCATTTCGTTGTTCTATTTCGTGGTTCGATTTAGTGGTTTCAGTTTGTTGTTCGATTTCGTTGTTCGATATCGAAGTTGGATTTCGTTGTTCAATTTCGTTGTTCTATTTCGTTGTTCGATTTCGTTGTTCGATTCGTTATTCGATTTCGTTGTTCGATTTCGTTGTTCGATTTCGTTGTTCGATTTCGTTGTTCCATTTTGTTGTTCGATTTCGTTGTTCGATTTCGTTGTTAGATTTCGTTGTTCGATTTCGTTGTTCGATTTCGTTGTTCGATTTCGTTGTTCGATTTCGTTGTTCGATATCGAAGTTGGATTTCGTAGGTCAATTTCGTTGTTCTATTTCGTTGTTCTATTTCGTTGTTCGATTTCGTTGTTCGATTTCGTTGTTCGATTTCGTTGTTCGATTTCGTTGTTCGATATCGAAGTTGGATTTCGTAGTTGAATTTCGTTGTTCTATTTCGTTGTTCTATTTCGTTGTTCGATTTCGTTGTTCGATTCGTTGTTCGATTTCGTTGTTCCATTTCTTTGTTCGATTTCGTTGTTCGATTTCGTTGTTCCATTTTGTTGTTCGATTTCGTTGTTCGATTTCGTTGTTAGATTTCGTTGTTCGATTTCGTTGTTCGATTTCGTTGTTCGATTTCGTTGTTCGATTTCGTTGTTCGATTTCGTTGTTCGATTTCGTTGTTCGATATCGAAGTTGGATTTCGTAGGTCAATTTCGTTGTTCTATTTCGTTGTTCTATTTCGTTGTTCGATTTCGTTGTTCGATTCGTTATTCGATTTCGTTGTTCGATTTCGTTGTTCGATTTCGAAATTCGATTTCGTTGTTCGATTTCGTTGTTCGATTTCGTTGTTCGATTTTGTTGTTCGATTTCGTTGTTCGATTTCGTTGTTCGATTTCGTTGTTCGATTTCGTTGTTCGATTTCGTTGTCCGATTCCGTTGTTCGATTTCGTTGTTCGTTTTCGTTGTTCTATATTGTTGCATGATTTCGTGATTCGATTTCGTTGTTCGATTGCGTTGTTCCATTTCGTTGTTCTATTTCGTGGTTCGATTTATAGTGGTTTCAGTTTGTTGTTCGATGTCGTTGTTCGATATCGAAGTTGGATTTCGTTGTTCAATTTCGTTGTTCCATTTCGTTGTTCGATTTCGTTGTTCGATTCGTTATTCGATTTCGTTGTTCGATTTCGTTGTTCTATTTCGTTGTTCGATTTCGTTGTTCGATTCGTTATTCGATTTCGTTGTTCGATTTCGTTGTTCGATTTCGTTGTTCGATTTCGTTGTTCGATTTCGTTGTTCCATTTCGTTGTTCGATATCGTTGTTCGATTTCGTTGTTCTATATTGTTGCATGATTTCGTGGTTCGATTTCGTTGTTCGATTTCGTTGTTCGATTTCGTTGTTCTATATTGTTGCATGATTTCGTGGTTCGATTTCGTTGTTCGATTGCGTTGTTCCATTTCGTTGTTCTATTTCGTGGTTCGATTTATAGTGGTTTCAGTTTGTTGTTCGATATCGAAGTTGGATTTCGTTGTTCAATTTCGTTGTTCTATTTCGTTGTTCTATTTCGTTGTTCGATTTCGTTGTTCGATTCGTTAATCGATTTCGTTGTTCGATTTCGTTGTTCGATTTCGTTGTTCGATTTCGTTGTTCCATTTCGTTGTTCGATATCGTTGTTCGATTTCGTTGTTCGATTTCGTTGTTCGATTTCGAAATTCGATTTCGTTGTTCGATTTCGTTGTTCGATTTCGTTGTTCGATTTTGTTGTTCGATTTCGTTGTTCGATTTCGTTGTTCGATTTCGTTGTTCGATTTCGTTGTTCGATTTCGTTGTCCGATTCCGTTGTTCGATTTCGTTGTTCGTTTTCGTTGTTCTATATTGTTGCATGATTTCGTGATTCGATTTCGTTGTTCGATTGCGTTGTTCCATTTCGTTGTTCTATTTCGTGGTTCGATTTATAGTGGTTTCAGTTTGTTGTTCGATGTCGTTGTTCGATATCGAAGTTTAATTTCGTTGTTCAATTTCGTTGTTCCATTTCGTTGTTCGATTTCGTTGTTCGATTCGTTATTCGATTTCGTTGTTCGATTTCGTTGTTCGATTTCGTTGTTCGATTTCGTTGTTAGATTTCGTTGTTCGACTTCGTTGTTCGATTTCGTTGTTCGATTTCGTTGTTCGATTTCGTTGTTCGATTTCGTTGTTCCATTTCTTTGTTCGATTTCGTTGTTCGATTTCGTTGTTCCATTTTGTTGTTCGATTTCGTTGTTCGATTCGTTATTCGATTTCGTTGTTCGATTTCGTTGTTCGATTTCGTTGTTCGATTTCGTTGTTCGATTTCGTTGTTCAATTTCGTTGTTCTATTTCGTTGTTCGATTTCGTTGTTCGATTCGTTATTCGATTTCGTTGTTCGATTTCGTTGTTCGATTTCGTTGTTCGATTTCGTTGTTCCATTTTGTTGTTCGATTTCGTTGTTCGATTTCGTTGTTCTATATTGTTGCATGATTTCGTGGTTCGATTTCGTTGTTCGATTGCGTTGTTCCATTTCGTTGTTCTATTTCGTGGTTCGATTTAGTGGTTTCAGTTTGTTGTTCGATTTCGTTGTTCGATATCGAAGTTGGATTTCGTTGTTCAATTTCGTTGTTCTATTTCGTTGTTCGATTTCGTTGTTCGATTTCGTTGTTCGATTTCGTTGTTCGATTTCGTTGTTCGATATCGAAGTTGGATTTCGTAGGTCAATTTCGTTGTTCTATTTCGTTGTTCTATTTCGTTGTTCGATTTCGTTGTTCGATTTCGTTGTTCGATTTCGTTGTTCGATTTCGTTGTTCGATATCGAAGTTGGATTTCGTAGTTGAATTTCGTTGTTCCATTTCTTTGTTCGATTTCGTTGTTCGATTTCGTTGTTCCATTTTGTTGTTCGATTTCGTTGTTCGATTTCGTTGTTAGATTTCGTTGTTCGATTTCGTTGTTCGATTTCGTTGTTCGATTTCGTTGTTCGATTTCGTTGTTCGATTTCGTTGTTCGATTTCGTTGTTCGATATCGAAGTTGGATTTCGTAGGTCAATTTCGTTGTTCTATTTCGTTGTTCGATTTCGTTGTTCGATTCGTTATTCGATTTCGTTGTTCGATTTCGTTGTTCGATTTCGAAATTCGATTTCGTTGTTCGATTTCGTTGTTCGATTTCGTTGTTCGATTTTGTTGTTCGATTTCGTTGTTCGATTTCGTTGTTCGATTTCGTTGTTCGATTTCGTTGTTCGATTTCGTTGTCCGATTCCGTTGTTCGATTTCGTTGTTCGTTTTCGTTGTTCTATATTGTTGCATGATTTCGTGATTCGATTTCGTTGTTCGATTTCGTTGTTCGATTTCGTTGTTTCATTTTGTTGTTGGATTTCGTTGTTCGATTTCGTTCTATATTGTTGCATGATTTCGTGGTTCGATTTCGTTGTTCGATTGCGTTGTTCCATTTCGTTGTTCTATTTCGTGGTTCGATTTATAGTGGTTTCAGTTTGTTGTTCGATTTCGTTGTTCGATATCGAAGTTGGATTTCGTTGTTCAATTTCGTTGTTCTATTTCGTTGTTCGATTTCATTGTTCGATTCGTTAATCGATTTCGTTGTTCGATTTCGTTGTTCGATTTCGTTGTTCCATTTTGTTGTTCGATTTCGTTGTTCGATTTCGTTGTTCGATTTCGTTGTTCGATTTCGTTGTTCGATTTCGTTGTTCCATTTTGTTGTTCGATTTCGTTGTTCGATTTCGTTGTTCGATTTCGTTATTCGCTTTAGTGATTCGAATTCGTTGTTCGAATTCGTTGTTCGTTTTCGTTGTTCGATTTCGTTGTTCGATTCGTTATTCGATTTCGTTGTTCGATTTCGTTGTTCGATTTCGTTGTTCGATTTCGTTGTTCCATTTTGTTGTACGATTTCGTTGTTCGATTTCGTTGTTAGATTTCGTTGTTCGATTTCGTTGTTCGATTTCGTTGTTCGATTTCGTTGTTCGATTTTGTTGTTCGATTTCGTTGTTCGATTTCCTTGTTCGATTTCGTTGTTCGATTTCGTTGTTCCATTTCGTTGTTCGATTTCGTTGTTCGATTTCGTTGTTCGATTTCGTTGTTCGATTTCGTTGTTCGATTTCGTTGTTCGATTTCGTTGTTCGATTTCGTTGTTCGATTGCGTTGTTCCATTTCGTTGTTCTATTTCGTGGTTCGATTTAGTGGTTTCAGTTTGTTGTTCGATTTCGTTGTTCGATATCGAAGTTGGATTTCGTTGTTCAATTTCGTTGTTCTATTTCGTTGTTCGATTTCGTTGTTCGATTCGTTATTCGATTTCGTTGTTCGATTTCGTTGTTCGATTTCGTTGTTCGATTTCGTTGTTCCATTTCGTTGTTCGATTTCGTTGTTAGATTTCGTTGTTCGATTTCGTTGTTCCATTTTGTTGTTCGATTTCGTTGTTCGATTTCGTTGTTAGATTTCGTTGTTCGATTTCGTTGTTCGATTTCGTTGTTCGATTTCGTTGTTCGATTTTGTTGTTCGATTTCGTTGTTCGATTTCGTTGTTCGATTTCGTTGTTCGTTTTCGTTGATCGATTTCGTTGTTCCATTTCGTTGTTCGATTTCGTTGTTCGATTTCGTTGTTCGATTTCGTTGTTCGATTTCGTTGTTCGATTTCGTTGTTCGATTTCGTTGATCGATTTCGTTGTTCGATTTCGTTGTTCGATTTCGTTGTTCGATTGCGTTGTTCCATTTCGTTGTTCTATTTCGTGGTTCGATTTAGTGGTTTCAGTTTGTTGTTCGATTTCGTTGTTCGATATCGAAGTTGGATTTCGTTGTTCAATTTCGTTGTTCTATTTCGTTGTTCGATTTCGTTGTTCGATTCGTTATTCGATTTCGTTGTTCGATTTCGTTGTTCGATTTCGTTGTTCGATTTCGTTGTTCCATTTTGTTGTTCGATTTCGTTGTTCGATTTCGTTGTTAGATTTCGTTGTTCGATTTCGTTGTTCGATTTCGTTGTTCGATTTCGTTGTTCGATTTCGTTGTTCGATATCGAAGTTGGATTTCGTAGGTCAATTTCGTTGTTCTATTTCGTTGTTCTATTTCGTTGTTCGATTTCGTTGTTCGATTTCGTTGTTCGATTTCGTTGTTCGATTTCGTTGTTCGATATCGAAGTTGGATTTCGTAGTTGAATTTCGTTGTTCTATTTCGTTGTTCTATTTCGTTGTTCGATTTCGTTGTTCGATTCGTTGTTCGATTTCGTTGTTCCATTTCTTTGTTCGATTTCGTTGTTCGATTTCGTTGTTCCATTTTGTTGTTCGATTTCGTTGTTCGATTTCGTTGTTAGATTTCGTTGTTCGATTTCGTTGTTCGATTTCGTTGTTCGATTTCGTTGTTCGATTTCGTTGTTCGATTTCGTTGTTCGATTTCGTTGTTCGATATCGAAGTTGGATTTCGTAGGTCAATTTCGTTGTTCTATTTCGTTGTTCTATTTCGTTGTTCGATTTCGTTGTTCGATTCGTTATTCGATTTCGTTGTTCGATTTCGTTGTTCGATTTCGAAATTCGATTTCGTTGTTCGATTTCGTTGTTCGATTTCGTTGTTCGATTTTGTTGTTCGATTTCGTTGTTCGATTTCGTTGTTCGATTTCGTTGTTCGATTTCGTTGTTCGATTTCGTTGTCCGATTCCGTTGTTCGATTTCGTTGTTCGTTTTCGTTGTTCTATATTGTTGCATGATTTCGTGATTCGATTTCGTTGTTCGATTGCGTTGTTCCATTTCGTTGTTCTATTTCGTGGTTCGATTTATAGTGGTTTCAGTTTGTTGTTCGATGTCGTTGTTCGATATCGAAGTTGGATTTCGTTGTTCAATTTCGTTGTTCCATTTCGTTGTTCGATTTCGTTGTTCGATTCGTTATTCGATTTCGTTGTTCGATTTCGTTGTTCTATTTCGTTGTTCGATTTCGTTGTTCGATTCGTTATTCGATTTCGTTGTTCGATTTCGTTGTTCGATTTCGTTGTTCGATTTCGTTGTTCGATTTCGTTGTTCCATTTCGTTGTTCGATATCGTTGTTCGATTTCGTTGTTCTATATTGTTGCATGATTTCGTGGTTCGATTTCGTTGTTCGATTTCGTTGTTCGATTTCGTTGTTCTATATTGTTGCATGATTTCGTGGTTCGATTTCGTTGTTCGATTGCGTTGTTCCATTTCGTTGTTCTATTTCGTGGTTCGATTTATAGTGGTTTCAGTTTGTTGTTCGATATCGAAGTTGGATTTCGTTGTTCAATTTCGTTGTTCTATTTCGTTGTTCTATTTCGTTGTTCGATTTCGTTGTTCGATTCGTTAATCGATTTCGTTGTTCGATTTCGTTGTTCGATTTCGTTGTTCGATTTCGTTGTTCCATTTCGTTGTTCGATATCGTTGTTCGATTTCGTTGTTCGATTTCGTTGTTCGATTTCGAAATTCGATTTCGTTGTTCGATTTCGTTGTTCGATTTCGTTGTTCGATTTTGTTGTTCGATTTCGTTGTTCGATTTCGTTGTTCGATTTCGTTGTTCGATTTCGTTGTTCGATTTCGTTGTCCGATTCCGTTGTTCGATTTCGTTGTTCGTTTTCGTTGTTCTATATTGTTGCATGATTTCGTGATTCGATTTCGTTGTTCGATTGCGTTGTTCCATTTCGTTGTTCTATTTCGTGGTTCGATTTATAGTGGTTTCAGTTTGTTGTTCGATGTCGTTGTTCGATATCGAAGTTTAATTTCGTTGTTCAATTTCGTTGTTCCATTTCGTTGTTCGATTTCGTTGTTCGATTCGTTATTCGATTTCGTTGTTCGATTTCGTTGTTCGATTTCGTTGTTCGATTTCGTTGTTAGATTTCGTTGTTCGACTTCGTTGTTCGATTTCGTTGTTCGATTTCGTTGTTCGATTTCGTTGTTCGATTTCGTTGTTCCATTTCTTTGTTCGATTTCGTTGTTCGATTTCGTTGTTCCATTTTGTTGTTCGATTTCGTTGTTCGATTCGTTATTCGATTTCGTTGTTCGATTTCGTTGTTCGATTTCGTTGTTCGATTTCGTTGTTCGATTTCGTTGTTCAATTTCGTTGTTCTATTTCGTTGTTCGATTTCGTTGTTCGATTCGTTATTCGATTTCGTTGTTCGATTTCGTTGTTCGATTTCGTTGTTCGATTTCGTTGTTCCATTTTGTTGTTCGATTTCGTTGTTCGATTTCGTTGTTCTATATTGTTGCATGATTTCGTGGTTCTATTTCGTTGTTCGATTGCGTTGTTCCATTTCGTTGTTCTATTTCGTGGTTCGATTTAGTGGTTTCAGTTTGTTGTTCGATTTCGTTGTTCGATATCGAAGTTGGATTTCGTTGTTCAATTTCGTTGTTCTATTTCGTTGTTCGATTTCGTTGTTCGATTCGTTATTCGATTTCGTTGTTCGATTTCGTTGTTCGATTTCGTTGTTCGATTTCGTTGTTCGATTTCGTTGTTCGATTCGTTATTCGATTTCGTTGTTCGATTTCGTTGTTCGATTTCGTTGTTCGATTTCGTTGTTCCATTTTGTTGTTCGATTTCGTTGTTCGATTTCGTTGTCGAGATTTCGTTGTTCGATTTCGTTGTTCGATTTCGTTGTTCGATTTCGTTGTTCGATTTCGTTGTTCGATTTCGTTGTTCGATTTCGTTGTTCGATTTCGTTGTTCGATATCGAAGTTGGATTTCGTAGGTCAATTTCGTTGTTCTATTTCGTTGTTCTATTTCGTTGTTCGATTTCGTTGTTCGATTCGTTATTCGATTTCGTTGTTCGATTTCGTTGTTCGATTTCGTTGTTCGATTTCGTTGTACGATTTCGTTGTTCGATTTCGTTGTTCCATTTCGTTGTTCGATATCGTTGTTCGATTTCGTTGTTCGATTTCGTTGTTCGATTTCGAAATTCGATTTCGTTGTTCGATTTCGTTGTTCGATTTCGTTGTTCGATTTCGTTGTTCGATTTCGTTGTTCGATTTCGTTGTTCGATTTCGTTGTTCGATTTCGTTGTTCGATTTCGTTGTTCGATTTCGTTGTCCGATTCCGTTGTTCGATTTCGTTGTTCGTTTTCGTTGTTCTATATTGTTGCATGATTTCGTGATTCGATTTCGTTGTTCGATTGCGTTGTTCCATTTCGTTGTTCTATTTCGTGGTTCGATTTATAGTGGTTTCAGTTTGTTGTTCGATGTCGTTGTTCGATATCGAAGTTGGATTTCGTTGTTCAATTTCGTTGTTCTATTTCGTTGTTCGATTTCGTTGTTCGATTCGTTATTCGATTTCGTTGTTCGATTTCGTTGTTCGATTTCGTTGTTCGATTTCGTTGTTAGATTTCGTTGTTCGACTTCGTTGTTCGATTTCGTTGTTCGATTTCGTTGTTCGATTTCGTTGTTCGATTTCGTTGTTCCATTTCTTTGTTCGATTTCGTTGTTCCATTTTGTTGTTCGATTTCGTTGTTCGATTTCGTTGTTAGATTTCGTTGTTCGATTTCGTTGTTCGATTACGTTGTTCGATTTCGTTGTTCGATTTCGTTGTTCGATTTCGTTGTTCGATATCGAAGTTGGATTTCGTTGTTCAATTTCGTTGTTCTATTTCGTTGTTCGATTTCGTTGTTCGATTCGTTATTCGATTTCGTTGTTCGATTTCGTTGTTCGATTTCGTTGTTCGATTTCGTTGTTCCATTTTGTTGTTCGATTTCGTTGTTCGATTTCGTTGTTCTATATTGTTGCATGATTTCGTGGTTCGATTTCGTTGTTCGATTGCGTTGTTCCATTTCGTTGTTCTATTTCGTGGTTCGATTTATAGTGGTTTCAGTTTGTTGTTCGATTTCGTTGTTCGATATCGAAGTTGGATTTCGTTGTTCAATTTCGTTGTTCTATTTCGTTGTTCGATTTCGTTGTTCGATTCGTTAATCGATTTCGTTGTTCGATTTCGTTGTTCGATTTCGTTGTTCCATTTTGTTGTTCGATTTCGTTGTTCGATTTCGTTGTTCGATTTCGTTGTTCGATTTCGTTGTTAGATTTCGTTGTTCGATTTCGTTGTTCGATTTCGTTGTTCGATTTCGTTGTTCGATTTTGTTGTTTGATTTCGTTGTTCGATTTCGTTGTTCGATTTCGTTGTTCGATTTCGTTGTTCCATTTCGTTGTTCGATTTCGTTGTTCGATTTCGTTGATCGATTTCGTTCGATTTCGTTGTTCGATTTCGTTGTTCGATTGCGTTGTTCCATTTCGTTGTTCTATTTCGTGGTTAGATTTAGTGGTTTCAGATTGTTGTTCGATTTCGTTGTTCGATATCGAAGTTGGATTTCGTTGTTCAATTTCGTTGTTCAATTTCGTTGTTCTATTTCGTTGTTCGATTTCGTTGTTCGATTCGTTATTCGATTTCGTTGTTCGATTTCGTTGTTCGATTTCGTTGTTCCATTTTGTTGTTCGATTTCGTTGTTAGATTTCGTTGTTCGATTTCGTTGTTCGATTTCGTTGTTCGATTTCGTTGTTCGATTTCGTTGTTCGATTTCGTTGTTCGATTTCGTTGTTCGATATCGAAGTTGGATTTCGTAGGTCAATTTCGTTGTTCTATTTCGTTGTTCTATTTCGTTGTTCGATTTCGTTGTTCGATTTCGTTGTTCGATTCGTTATTCGATTTCGTTGTTCGATTTCGTTGTTCGATTTCGTTGTTCGATTTCGTTGTTCGATTTCGTTGTCCGATTTCGTTGTTCCATTTCGTTGTTCGATATCGTTGTTCGATTTCGTTGTTCGATTTCGTTGTTCGATTTCGAAGTTCGATTTCGTTGTTCAATTTCGTTGTTCGATTTCGTTGTTCGATTTTGTTGTTCGATTTCGTTGTTCGATTTCGTTGTTCGATTTCGTTGTTCGATTTCGTTGTCCGATTCCGTTGTTCGATTTCGTTGTTCGTTTTCGTTGTTCTATATTGTTGCATGATTTCGTGATTCGATTTCGTTGTTCGATTGCGTTGTTCCATTTCGTTGTTCTATTTCGTGGTTCGATTTATAGTGGTTTCAGTTTGTTGTTCAATTTCGTTGTTCTATTTCGTTGTTCTATTTCGTTGTTCGATTTCGTTGTTCGATTCGTTAATCGATTTCGTTGTTCGA
The DNA here is from genome assembly GCA_963243735.1 of Neocrepidodera transversa. Taxonomy (NCBI): domain Eukaryota; kingdom Metazoa; phylum Arthropoda; class Insecta; order Coleoptera; family Chrysomelidae; genus Neocrepidodera; species Neocrepidodera transversa. Next base: position 30,850,814 of record OY725344.1, on the reverse strand, counting down.
TTTCGTTGTTCGATTTCGTTGTTCGATTTCGTTGTTCGATTTCGTTGTTCCATTTCGTTGTTCGATATCGTTGTTCGATTTCGTTGTTCGATTTCGTTGTTCGATTTCGTTGTTCGATTTCGAAATTCGATTTCGTTGTTCGATTTCGTTGTTCGATTTTGTTGTTCGATTTCGTTGTTCGATTTCGTTGTTCGATTTCGTTGTTCGATTTCGTTGTTCGATTTCGTTGTTCGATTTCGTTGTCCGATTCCGTTGTTCGATTTCGTTGTTCGTTTTCGTTGTTCTATATTGTTGCATGATTTCGTGATTCGATTTCGTTGTTCGATTGCGTTGTTCCATTTCGTTGTTCTATTTCGTGGTTCGATTTATAGTGGTTTCAGTTTGTTGTTCGATGTCGTTGTTCGATATCGAAGTTGGATTTCGTTGTTCAATTTCGTTGTTCTATTTCGTTGTTCGATTTCGTTGTTCGATTCGTTATTCGATTTCGTTGTTCGATTTCGTTGTTCGATTTCGTTGTTCGTTTCGTTGTTAGATTTCGTTGTTCGACTTCGTTGTTCGATTTCTTTGTTCGATTTCGTTGTTCGATTTCGTTGTCCGATTCCGTTGTTCGATTTCGTTGTTCGTTTTCGTTGTTCTATATTGTTGCATGATTTCGTGATTCGATTTCGTTGTTCGATTGCGTTGTTCCATTTCGTTGTTCTATTTCGTGGTTCGATTTATAGTGGTTTCAGTTTGTTGTTCGATGTCGTTGTTCGATATCGAAGTTGGATTTCGTTGTTCAATTTCGTTGTTCTATTTCGTTGTTCGATTTCGTTGTTCGATTCGTTATTCGATTTCGTTGTTCGATTTCGTTGTTCGATTTCGTTGTTCGTTTCGTTGTTAGATTTCGTTGTTCGACTTCGTTGTTCGATTTCGTTGTTCGATTTCGTTGTTCGATTGCGTTGTTCCATTTCGTTGTTCTATTTCGTGGTTCGATTTATAGTGGTTTCAGTTTGTTGTTCGATATCGAAGTTGGATTTCGTTGTTCAATTTCGTTGTTCTATTTCGTTGTTCGATTTCGTTGTTCGATTCGTTAATCGATTTCGTTGTTCGATTTCGTTGTTCGATTTCGTTGTTCGATTTCGTTGTTCCATTTTGTTGTTCGATTTCGTTGTTCGATTTCGTTGTTCGATTTCGTTGTTCGATTTCGTTGTTCCATTTTGTTGTTCGATTTCGTTGTTCGATTTCGTTGTTCGATTTCGTTGTTGGATTTCGTTGTTCGATTTCGTTGTTCCATTTCGTTGTTCGATTGCGTTGTTCCATTTCGTTGTTCTATTTCGTGGTTCGATTTTTAGTGGTTTCAGTTCGTTGTTCGATGTCGTTGTTCGATATCGAAGTTGGATTTCGTTGTTCAATTTCGTTGTTCGATTTCGTTGTTCGATTTCGTTGTTCCATTTTGTTGTTCGATTTCGTTGTTCGATTTCGTTGTTCGATTTCGTTGTTCGATTTCGTTGTTCCATTTTGTTGTTCGATTTCGTTGTTCGATTTCGTTGTTCGATTTCGTTGTTCGATTTCGTTGTTCGATTTCGTTGTTCCATTTTGTTGTTCGATTTCGTTGTTCGATTTCGTTGTTCGATTTCGTTGTTCGATTTCGTTGTTCCATTTTGTTGTTCGATTTCGTTGTTCGATTTCGTTGTTCGATTTCGTTGTTCGATTTCGTTGTTCGATTTCGTTGTTCGATTTCGTTGTTCGATTTCGTTGTTCCATTTCGTTGTTCGATATCGTTGTTCGATTTCGTTGTTCTATATTGTTGCATGATTTCGTGGTTCGATTTCGTTGTTCGATTTCGTTGTTCGATTTCGTTGTTCTATATTGTTGCATGATTTCGTGGTTCGATTTCGTTGTTCGATTGCGTTGTTCCATTTCGTTGTTCTATTTCGTGGTTCGATTTATAGTGGTTTCAGTTTGTTGTTCGATATCGAAGTTGGATTTCGTTGTTCAATTTCGTTGTTCTATTTCGTTGTTCTATTTCGTTGTTCGATTTCGTTGTTCGATTCGTTAATCGATTTCGTTCTTCGATTTCGTTGTTCGATTTCGTTGTTCGATTTCGTTGTTCCATTTCGTTGTTCGATATCGTTGTTCGATTTCGTTGTTCGATTTCGTTGTTCGATTTCGAAATTCGATTTCGTTGTTCGATTTCGTTGTTCGATTTCGTTGTTCGATTTTGTTGTTCGATTTCGTTGTTCGATTTCGTTGTTCGATTTCGTTGTTCGATTTCGTTGTTCGATTTCGTTGTCCGATTCCGTTGTTCGATTTCGTTGTTCGTTTTCGTTGTTCTATATTGTTGCATGATTTCGTGATTCGATTTCGTTGTTCGATTGCGTTGTTCCATTTCGTTGTTCTATTTCGTGGTTCGATTTATAGTGGTTTCAGTTTGTTGTTCGATGTCGTTGTTCGATATCGAAGTTTAATTTCGTTGTTCAATTTCGTTGTTCCATTTCGTTGTTCGATTTCGTTGTTCGATTCGTTATTCGATTTCGTTGTTCGATTTCGTTGTTCGATTTCGTTGTTCGATTTCGTTGTTAGATTTCGTTGTTCGACTTCGTTGTTCGATTTCGTTGTTCGATTTCGTTGTTCGATTTCGTTGTTCGATTTCGTTGTTCCATTTCTTTGTTCGATTTCGTTGTTCGATTTCGTTGTTCCATTTTGTTGTTCGATTTCGTTGTTCGATTTCGTTGTTAGATTTCGTTGTTCGATTTCGTTGTTCGATTTCGTTGTTCGATTTCGTTGTTAGATTTCGTTGTTCGATTTCGTTGTTCGATATCGAAGTTGGATTTCGTTGTTCAATTTCGTTGTTCTATTTCGTTGTTCGATTTCGTTGTTCGATTTCGTTGTTCGATTTCGTTGTTCGATTTCGTTGTTCGATTTCGTTGTTCGATTTTGTTGTTCGATTTCGTTGTTCGATTTCGTTGTTCCATTTCGTTGTTCGATTTCGTTGTTCGATTTCGTTGTCCGATTCCGTTGTTCGATTTCGTTGTTCGTTTTTGTTGTTCTATATTGTTGCATGATTTCGTGATTCGATTTCGTTGTTCGATTGCGTTGTTCCATTTCGTTGTTCTATTTCGTGGTTCGATTTATAGTGGTTTCAGTTTGTTGTTCGATGTCGTTGTTCGATATCGAAGTTGGATTTCGTTGTTCAATTTCGTTGTTCTATTTCGTTGTTCGATTTCGTTGTTCGATTCGTTATTCGATTTCGTTGTTCGATTTCGTTGTTCGATTTCGTTGTTCGATTTCGTTGTTAGATTTCGTTGTTCGACTTCGTTGTTCGATTTCGTTGTTCGATTTCGTTGTTCGATTTCGTTGTTCGATTTCGTTGTTCCATTTCTTTGTTCGATTTCGTTGTTCGATTTCGTTGTTCCATTTTGTTGTTCGATTTCGTTGTTCGATTTCGTTGTTAGATTTCGTTGTTCGATTTCGTTGTTCGATTTCGTTGTTCGATTTCGTTGTTCGATTTCGTTGTTCGATTTCGTTGTTCGATTTCGTTGTTCGATATCGAAGTTGGATTTCGTAGGTCAATTTCGTTGTTCTATTTCGTTGTTCTATTTCGTTGTTCGATTTCGTTGTTCGATTCGTTATTCGATTTCGTTGTTCGATTTCGTTGTTCGATTTCGAAATTCGATTTCGTTGTTCGATTTCGTTGTTCGATTTCGTTGTTCGATTTTGTTGTTCGATTTCGTTGTTCGATTTCGTTGTTCGATTTCGTTGTTCGATTTCGTTGTTCGATTTCGTTGTCCGATTCCGTTGTTCGATTTCGTTGTTCGTTTTCGTTGTTCTATATTGTTGCATGATTTCGTGATTCGATTTCGTTGTTCGATTGCGTTGTTCCATTTCGTTGTTCTATTTCGTGGTTCGATTTATAGTGGTTTCAGTTTGTTGTTCGATGTCGTTGTTCGATATCGAAGTTGGATTTCGTTGTTCAATTTCGTTGTTCCATTTCGTTGTTCGATTTCGTTGTTCGATTCGTTATTCGATTTCGTTGTTCGATTTCGTTGTTCTATTTCGTTGTTCGATTTCGTTGTTCGATTCGTTATTCGATTTCGTTGTTCGATTTCGTTGTTCGATTTCGTTGTTCGATTTCGTTGTTCGATTTCGTTGTTCGATTTCGTTGTTCCATTTCGTTGTTCGATATCGTTGTTCGATTTCGTTGTTCTATATTGTTGCATGATTTCGTGGTTCGATTTCGTTGTTCGATTTCGTTGTTCGATTTCGTTGTTCGATTTCGTTGTTCGATTTCGTTGTTCGATTTCGTTGTTCGATTTCGTTGTTCCATTTCGTTGTTCGATATCGTTGTTCGATTTCGTTGTTCGATTTCGTTGTTCGATTTCGTTGTTCGATTTCGTTGTTCGTTTCGTTGTTAGATTTCGTTGTTCGACTTCGTTGTTCGATTTCGTTGTTCGATTTCGAAATTCGATTTCGTTGTTCGATTTCGTTGTTCGATTTTGTTGTTCGATATCGAAGTTGGATTTCGTTGTTCAATTTCGTTGTTCTATTTCGTTGTTCGATTTCGTTGTTCGATTCGTTAATCGATTTCGTTGTTCGATTTCGTTGTTCGATTTCGTTGTTCGATTTCGTTGTTCCATTTCGTTGTTCTATTTCGTGGTTCGATTTATAGTGGTTTCAGTTTGTTGTTCGATTTCGTTGTTCGATATCGAAGTTGGATTTCGTTGTTCAATTTCGTTGTTCTATTTCGTTGTTCGATTTCGTTGTTCGATTCGTTAATCGATTTCGTTGTTCGATTTCGTTGTTCGATTTCGTTGTTCCATTTTGTTGTTCGATTTCGTTGTTCGATTTCGTTGTTCGATTTCGTTGTTCGATTTCGTTGTTCGATTTCGTTGTTAGATTTCGTTGTTCGATTTCGTTGTTCGATTTCGTTGTTCGATTTCGTTGTTCGATTTCGTTGTTCCATTTCGTTGTTCGATATCGTTGTTCGATTTCGTTGTTCGATTTCGTCGTTCGATTTCGAAGTTCGATTTCGTTGTTCGATTTTGTTGTTTGATTTCGTTGTTCGATTTCGTTGTTCGATTTCGTTGTTCGATTTCGTTGTTCGATTTCGTTGTTCGATTTCGTTGTTCGATTTCGTTGTTCGATTTCGTTGATCGATTTCGTTGTTCGATTTCGTTGTCCGATTTCGTTGTTCGATTCGTTATTCGATTTCGTTGTTCGATTTCGTTATTCGATTTCGTTGTTCAATTTTGTTGTTCAATTTCGTTGTTCGATTTCGTTGTTAGATTTCGTTGTTCAATTTCATTGTTCTATTTCGTTGTTCGATTTCGTTGTTCGATTCGTTATTCGATTTCGTTGTTCGATTTCGTTATTCGATTTCGTTGTTCCATTTTGTTGTTCAATTTCGTTGTTCGATTTCGTTGTTAGATTTCGTTGTTCCATTTCGTTGTTCTATTTCGTTGTTCTATTTCGTTGTTCGATTTCGTTGTTAGATTTCGTTGTTTGATTTCGTTGTTCGATTGCGTTGTTCCATTTCGTTGTTCTATTTCGTGGTTCGATTTAGTGGTTTCAGTTTGTTGTTCGATTTCGTTGTTCGATATCGAAGTTGGATTTCGTTGTTCAATTTCGTTGTTCTATTTCGTTGTTCGATTTCGTTGTTCGATTCGTTATTCGATTTCGTTGTTCGATTTCGCTGTTCGATTTCGTTGTTCGATTTCGTTGTTCCATTTTGTTGTTCGATTTCGTTGTTCGATTTCGTTGTTAGATTTCGTTGTTCGATTTCGTTGTTCGATTACGTTGTTCGATTTCGTTGTTCGATTTCGTTGTTCGATTTCGTTGTTCCATTTCGTTGTTCGATATCGTTGTTCGATTTCGTTGTTCGATTTCGTCGTTCGATTTCGAAGTTCGATTTCGTTGTTCGATTTCGTTGTTCGATTTCGTTGTTCGATTTTGTTGTTCGATTTCGTTGTTCGATTTCGTTGTTCGATTTCGTTGTTCGATTTCGTTGTTCGATTTCGTTGTTCGATTTCGTTGTTCGATTTCGTTGATCGATTTCGTTGTTCGATTTCGTTGTTCGATTTCGTTGTCCGATTCCGTTGTTCGATTTCGTTGTTCGTTTTCGTTGTTCTATATTGTTGCATGATTTCGTGGTTCGATTTCGTTGTTCGATTGCGTTGTTCCAATTCGTTGTTCTATTTCGTGGTTCGATTTATAGTGGTTTCAGTTTGTTGTTCGATTTCGTTGTTCGATATCGAAGTTGGATTTCGTTGTTCAATTTCGTTGTTCTATTTCGTTGTTCGATTACGTTGTTCGATTCGTTAATCGATTTCGTTGTTCGATTTCGTTGTTCGATTTCGTTGTTCCATTTTGTTGTTCGATTTCGTTGTTCGATTTCGTTGTTCGATTTCGTTGTTCGATTTTGTTGTTCGATTTCGTTGTTCGATTTCGTTGTTCGATTTCGTTGTTCGATTTCGTTGTTCGATTTCGTTGTTCTATTTCGTTGTTCGATTTCGTTGTTCGATTTCGTTGTTCGATTTCGTTGTTCGATTTCGTTGTTCGATTTCGTTGTTCGATTTCGTTGTTCGATTTCGTTGTTCGATTTCGTTGTCCGATTGCGTTGTTCCATTTCGTTGTTCTATTTCGTGGTTCGATTTAGTGGTTTCAGTTTGTTGTTCGATTTCGTTGTTCGATATCGAAGTTGGATTTCGTTGTTCGATTTCGTTGTTCGATTTTGTTGTTCGATTTCGTTGTTCGATTTCGTTGTTCGATTTCGTTGTTCGATTTCGTTGTTCCATTTCGTTGTTCGATTTCGTTGTTCGATTTCGTTGTTCGATTTCGTTGTTCGATTTCGTTGTTCGATTTCGTTGTTCGATTTCGTTGATCGATTTCGTTGTTCGATTTCGTTGTTCGATTGCGTTGTTCCATTTCGTTGTTCTATTTCGTGGTTCGATTTAGTGGTTTCAGTTTGTTGTTCGATTTCGTTGTTCGATATCGAAGTTGGATTTCGTTGTTCAATTTCGTTGTTCTATTTCGTTGTTCGATTTCGTTGTTCGATTCGTTATTCGATTTCGTTGTTCGATTTCGTTGTTCGATTTCGTTGTTCGATTTCGTTGTTCCATTTTGTTGTTCGATTTCGTTGTTCGATTTCGTTGTTAGATTTCGTTGTTAGATTTCGTTGTTCGATTTCGTTGTTCGATTTCGTTGTTCGATTTCGTTGTTCGATATCGAAGTTGGATTTCGTAGGTCAATTTCGTTGTTCTATTTCGTTGTTCTATTTCGTTGTTCGATTTCGTTGTTCGATTCGTTATTCGATTTCGTTGTTCGATTTCGTTGTTCGATTTCGTTGTTCGATTTCGTTGTTCGATTTCGTTGTTCGATTTCGTTGTTCGATTTCGTTGTTCGATTTCGTTGTTCCATTTCGTTGTTCGATATCGTTGTTCGATTTCGTTGTTCGATTTCGTCGTTCGATTTCGAAGTTCGATTTCGTTGTTCGTTTTCGTTGTTCTATATTGTTGCATGATTTCGTGATTCGATTTCGTTGTTCGATTGCGTTGTTCCATTTCGTTGTTCTATTTCGTGGTTCGATTTATAGTGGTTTCAGTTTGTTGTTCGATGTCGTTGTTCGATTTCGTTGTTCGATTTCGTTGTTCGATTTCGTTGTTCGATTTCGTTGATCGATTTCGTTGTTCGATTTCGTTGTTCGATTTCGTTGTCCGATTTCGTTGTTCGATTCGTTATTCGATTTCGTTGTTCGATTTCGTTATTCGATTTCGTTGTTCCATTTTGTTGTTCAATTTCGTTGTTCGATTTCGTAGTTAGATTTCGTTGTTCAATTTCATTGTTCTATTTCGTTGTTCGATTTCGTTGTTCGATTCGTTATTCGATTTCGTTGTTCGATTTCGTTATTCGATTTCGTTGTTCCATTTTGTTGTTCAATTTCGTTGTTCGATTTCGTTGTTAGATTTCGTTGTTCCATTTCGTTGTTCTATTTCGTTGTTCTATTTCATTGTTCGATTTCGTTGTTAGATTTCGTTGTTCGATTTCGTTGTTCGATTGCGTTGTTCCATTTCGTTGTTCTATTCGTGGTTCGATTTAGTGGTTTCAGTTTGTTGTTCGATTTCGTTGTTCGATATCGAAGTTGGATTTCGTTGTTCAATTTCGTTGTTCTATTTCGTTGTTCGATTTCGTTGTTCGATTCGTTATTCGATTTCGTTGTTCGATTTCGCTGTTCGATTTCGTTGTTCGATTTCGTTGTTCCATTTTGTTGTTCGATTTCGTTGTTCGATTTCGTTGTTAGATTTCGTTGTTCGATTTCGTTGTTCGATTACGTTGTTCGATTTCGTTGTTCGATTTCGTTGTTCGATTTCGTTGTTCCATTTCGTTGTTCGATATCGTTGTTCGATTTCGTTGTTCGATTTCGTCGTTCGATTTCGAAGTTCGATTTCGTTGTTCGATTTCGTTGTTCGATTTCGTTGTTCGATTTTGTTGTTCGATTTCGTTGTTCGATTTCGTTGTTCGATTTCGTTGTTCGATGTCGTTGTTCGATTTCGTTGTTCGATTTCGTTGTTCGATTTCGTTGATCTATTTCGTTGTTCGATTTCGTTGTTCGATTTCGTTGTCCGATTCCGTTGTTCGATTTCGTTGTTCGTTTTCGTTGTTCTATATTGTTGCATGATTTCGTAGTTCGATTTCGTTGTTCGATTGCGTTGTTCCAATTCGTTGTTCTATTTCGTGGTTCGATTTATAGTGGTTTCAGTTTGTTGTTCGATTTCGTTGTTCGATATCGAAGTTGGATTTCGTTGTTCAATTTCGTTGTTCTATTTCGTTGTTCGATTTCGTTGTTCGATTCGTTATTCGATTTCGTTGTTCGATTTCGTTGTTCGATTTCGTTGTTCGATTTCGTTGTTCCATTTTGTTGTTCGATTTCGTTGTTCGATTTCGTTGTTAGATTTCGTTGTTAGATTTCGTTGTTCGATTTCGTTGTTCGATTTCGTTGTTCGATTTCGTTGTTCGATTTCGTTGTTCGATATCGAAGTTGGATTTCGTAGGTCAATTTCGTTGTTCTATTTCGTTGTTCTATTTCGTTGTTCGATTTCGTTGTTCGATTCGTTATTCGATTTCGTTGTTCGATTTCGTTGTTCGATTTCGTTGTTCGATTTCGTTGTTCGATTTCGTTGTTCGATTTCGTTGTTCGATTTCGTTGTTCGATTTCGTTGTTCCATTTCGTTGTTCGATATCGTTGTTCGATTTCGTTGTTCGATTTCGTCGTTCGATTTCGAAGTTCGATTTCGTTGTTCGTTTTCGTTGTTCTATATTGTTGCATGATTTCGTGATTCGATTTCGTTGTTCGATTGCGTTGTTCCATTTCGTTGTTCTATTTCGTGGTTCGATTTATAGTGGTTTCAGTTTGTTGTTCGATGTCGTTGTTCGATTTCGTTGTTCGATTTCGTTGTTCGATTTCGTTGTTCGATTTCGTTGATCGATTTCGTTGTTCGATTTCGTTGTTCGATTTCGTTGTCCGATTTCGTTGTTCGATTCGTTATTCGATTTCGTTGTTCGATTTCGTTATTCGATTTCGTTGTTCCATTTTGTTGTTCAATTTCGTTGTTCGATTTCGTTGTTAGATTTCGTTGTTCAATTTCATTGTTCTATTTCGTTGTTCGATTTCGTTGTTCGATTCGTTATTCGATTTCGTTGTTCGATTTCGTTATTCGATTTCGTTGTTCCATTTTGTTGTTCAATTTCGTTGTTCGATTTCGTTGTTAGATTTCGTTGTTCCATTTCGTTGTTCTATTTCGTTGTTCTATTTCGTTGTTCGATTTCGTTGTTAGATTTCGTTGTTCGATTTCGTTGTTCGATTGCGTTGTTCCATTTCGTTGTTCTATTTCGTGGTTCGATTTAGTGGTTTCAGTTTGTTGTTCGATTTCGTTGTTCGATATCGAAGTTGGATTTCGTTGTTCAATTTCGTTGTTCTATTTCGTTGTTCGATTTCGTTGTTCGATTCGTTATTCGATTTCGTTGTTCGATTTCGCTGTTCGATTTCGTTGTTCGATTTCGTTGTTCTATTTTGTTGTTCGATTTCGTTGTTCGATTTCGTTGTTAGATTTCGTTGTTCGATTTCGTTGTTCGATTACGTTGTTCGATTTCGTTGTTCGATTTCGTTGTTCGATTTCGTTGTTCCATTTCGTTGTTCGATATCGTTGTTCGATTTCGTTGTTCGATTTCGTCGTTCAATTTCGAAGTTCGATTTCGTTGTTCGATTTCGTTGTTCGATTTCGTTGTTCGATTTTGTTGTTCGATTTCGTTGTTCGATTTCGTTGTTCGATTTCGTTGTTCGATGTCGTTGTTCGATTTCGTTGTTCGATTTCGTTGTTCGATTTCGTTGATCGATTTCGTTGTTCGATTTCGTTGTTCGATTTCGTTGTCCGATTCCGTTGTTCGATTTCGTTGTTCGTTTTCGTTGTTCTATATTGTTGCATGATTTCGTGGTTCGATTTCGTTGTTCGATTGCGTTGTTCCAATTCGTTGTTCTATTTCGTGGTTCGATTTATAGTGGTTTCAGTTTGTTGTTCGATTTCGTTGTTCGATATCGAAGTTGGATTTCGTTGTTCAATTTCGTTGTTCTATTTCGTTGTTCGATTACGTTGTTCGATTCGTTAATCGATTTCGTTGTTCGATTTCGTTGTTCGATTTCGTTGTTCCATTTTGTTGTTCGATTTCGTTGTTCGATTTCGTTGTTCGATTTCGTTGTTCGATTTCGTTGTTCCATTTTGTTGTTCGATTTCGTTGTTAGATTTCGTTGTTCGATTTCGTTGTTCGATTTCGTTGTTCGATTTCGTTGTTCGATTTCGTTGTCCGATTCCGTTGTTCGATTTCGTTGTTCGTTTTCGTTGTTCTATATTGTTGTATGATTTCGTGGTTCTATTTCGTTGTTCGATTTCGTTGTTCCATTTCGTTGTTCGATTTCGTTGTTCGATTTCGTTGATCGATTTCGTTGTTCGATTTCGTTGTTCGATTTCGTTGTTAGATTTCGTTGTTCGATTTCGTTGTTCGATTACGTTGTTCGATTTCGTTGTTCGATTTCGTTGTTCGATTTCGTTGTTCGATATCGAAGTTGGATTTCGTTGTTCGATTTTGTTGTTCGATTTCGTTGTTCGATTTCGTTGTTCGATTTCGTTGTTCGATTTCGTTGTTCGATTTCGTTGTTCGATTTCGTTGTTCGATTTCGTTGATCGATTTCGTTGTTCGATTTCGTTGTTCGATTTCGTTGTCCGATTCCGTTGTTCGATTTCGTTGTTCGTTTTCGTTGTTCTATATTGTTGCATGATTTCGTGGTTCGATTTCGTTGTTCGATTGCGTTGTTCCAATTCGTTGTTCTATTTCGTGGTTCGATTTATAGTGGTTTCAGTTTGTTGTTCGATTTCGTTGTTCGATATCGAAGTTGGATTTCGTTGTTCAATTTCGTTGTTCTATTTCGTTGTTCGATTACGTTGTTCGATTCGTTAATCGATTTCGTTGTTCGATTTCGTTGTTCGATTTCGTTGTTCCATTTTGTTGTTCGATTTCGTTGTTCGATTTCGTTGTTCGATTTCGTTGTTCGATTTCGTTGTTCCATTTTATTGTTCGATTTCGTTGTTAGATTTCGTTGTTCGATTTCGTTGTTCGATTTCGTTGTTCGATTTCGTTGTTCGATTTCGTTGTCCGATTCCGTTGTTCGATTTCGTTGTTCGTTTTCGTTGTTCTATATTGTTGTATGATTTCGTGGTTCTATTTCGTTGTTCGATTTCGTTGTTCGATTTCGTTGTTCCATTTCGTTGTTCGATTTCGTTGTTCGATTTCGTTGTTCGATTTCGTTGTTCGATTTCGTTGTTCGATTTCGTTAATCGATTTCGTTGTTCGATTTCGTTGTTCGATTTCGTTGTTCCATTTTGTTGTTCGATTTCGTTGTTCGATTTCGTTGATCGATTTCGTTGTTCGATTTCGTTGTTCGATTTCGTTGTTAGATTTCGTAGTTCGATTTCGTTGTTCGATTACGTTGTTCGATTTTGTTGTTCGATTTCGTTGTTCGATATCGAAGTTGGATTTCGTAGTTGAATTTCGTTGTTCTATTTCGTTGTTCTATTTCATTGTTCGATTTCGTTGTTCGATTCGTTATTCGATTTCGTTGATCGATTTCGTTGTTCGATTTCGTTGTTCGATTTCGTTGTTCGATTTCGTTGTTCGATTTTGTTGTTCGATTTCGTTGTTCGATTTCGTTGTTCGATTTCGTTGTTCGATTTCGTTGTTCGATTTCGTTGTTCGATTTCGTTGTTCGATTTCGTTGATCGATTTCGTTGTTCGATTTCGTTGTTCGATTTCGTTGTCCGATTCCGTTGTTCGATTTCGTTGTTCGTTTTCGTTGTTCTATATTGTTGCATGATTTCGTGGTTCGATTTCGTTGTTCGATTGCGTTGTTTCAATTCGTTGTTCCATTTCGTGGTTCGATTTATAGTGGTTTCAGTTTGTTGTTCGATTTCGTTGTTCGATATCGAAGTTGGATTTCGTTGTTCAATTTCGTTGTTCTATTTCGTTGTTCGATTACGTTGTTCGATTCGTTAATCGATTTCGTTGTTCGATTTCGTTGTTCGATTTCGTTGTTCCATTTTGTTGTTCGATTTCGTTGTTCGATTTCGTTGTTCGATTTCGTTGTTCGATTTCGTTGTTCGATTTCGTTCCATTTTGTTGTTCGATTTCGTTGTTAGATTTCGTTGTTCGATTTCGTTGTTCGATTTCGTTGTTCGATTTCGTTGTTCGATTTCGTTATTCGATTTAGTGATTCGAATTCGTTGTTCGAATTCGTTGTTCGTTTTCGTTGTTCGATTTCGTTGTTCGATTTCGTTGTTCGATTTCGTTGTTCGATTTCGTTGTTCCATTTCGTTATTCGATTTAGTGATTCGAATTCGTTGTTCGAATTCGTTGTTCGTTTTCGTTGTTCGATTTCGTTGTTCGATTTCGTTGTTCGATTTCGTTGTTCGATTTTGTTGTTCGATTTCGTTGTTCCATTTCGTTGTTCGATTTCGTTGTTAGATTTCGTTGTTCGATTTCGTTTGTTCGATTTCGTTGTTCGATTTCGTTGTTCGATTTCGTTGTCCGATTCCGTTGTTCGATTTCATTGTTCGTTTTCGTTGTTCTATATTGTTGTATGATTTCGTGGTTCTATTTCGTTGTTCGATTTCGTTGTTCGATTTCGTTGTTCCATTTCGTTGTTCGATTTCGTTGTTCGATTTCGTTGTTCGATTTCGTTGTTCGATTTCGTTGTTCCATTTCGTTGTTCTATTTCGTTGTTCGATTTCGTTGTTAGATTTCGTTGTTCGATTTCGTTGTTCGATTTCGTTGTTCGATTGCGTTGTTCCATTTCGTTGTTCTATTTCGTGGTTCGATTTAGTGGTTTCAGTTTGTTGTTCGATTTCGTTGTTCGATATCGAAGTTGGATTTCGTTGTTCAATTTCGTTGTTCTATTTCGTTGTTCGATTTCGTTGTTCGATTCGTTATTCGATTTCGTTGTTCGATTTCGTTGTTCGATTTCGTTGTTCGATTTCGTTGTTCCATTTTGTTGTTCGATTTCGTTGTTCGATTTCGTTGTTAGATTTCGTTGTTCGATTTCGTTGTTCGATTACGCTGTTCGATTTCGTTGTTCGATTTCGTTGTTCGATTTCGTTGTTCGATATCGAAGTTGGATTTCGTAGTTGAATTTCGTTGTTCTATTTCGTTGTTCTATTTCGTTGTTCGATTTCGTTGTTTGATTCGTTATTCGATTTCGTTGTTCGATTTCGTTGTTCGATTTCGTTGTTCGATTTCGTTGTTCGATTTCGTTGTTCGATTTCGTTGTTCCATTTCGTTGTTCGATATCGATGTTCGATTTCGTTGTTCGATTTCGTTGTTCGATTTCGTTGTTCGATTTCGAAGTTCGATTTCGTTGTTCGATTTCGTTGTTCGATTTCGTTGTTCGATTTTGTTGTTCGATTTCGTTGTTCGATTTCGTTGTTCGATTTCGTTGTTCGATTTCGATTTCGTTGTTAGATTTCGTTGTTCGATTTCGTTGTTCGATTTCGTTGTTCGATTTCGTTGTTCGATTTTGTTGTTCGATTTCGTTGTTCGATTTCGTTGTTCGATTTCGTTGTTCGATTTCGTTGTTCCATTTCGTTGTTCTAGTTCGTTGTTCGATTTCGTTGTTCGATTTCGTTGTTCGATTTCGTTGTTCGATTTCGTTGTTCGATTTCGTTGTTCGATTTCGTTGTTCGATTCGTTATTCGATTTCGTTGTTCTATATTGTTGCATGATTTCGTGGTTCGATTTCGTTGTTCGATTGCGTTGTTCCATTTCGTTGTTATATTTCGTGGTTCGATTTATAGTGGTTTCAGTTTGTTGTTCGATTTCGTTGTTCGATATCGAAGTTGGATTTCGTTGTTCAATTTCGTTGTTCTATTTCGTTGTTCGATTTCGTTGTTCGATTCGTTAATCGATTTCGTTGTTCGATTTCGTTGTTCGATTTCGTTGTTCCATTTTGTTGTTCGATTTCGTAGTTCGATTTCGTTGTTCGATTTCGTTGTTCGATTTCGTTGTTCCATTTTGTTGTTCGATTTCGTTGTTAGATTTCGTTGTTCGATTTCGTGTTCGATTTCGTTGTTCGATTTCGTTATTCGATTTAGTGATTCGAATTCGTTGTTCGAATTCGTTGTTCGTTTTCGTTGTTCGATTTCGTGGTTCGATTCGTTATTCGATTTCGTTGTTCGATTTCGTTGTTCGATTTCGTTGTTCGATTTCTTTGTTCGATTTCGTTGTTCCATTTTGTTGTTCGATTTCGTTGTTCGATTTCGTTGTTAGATTTCGTTGTTCGATTTCGTTGTTCGATTTCGTTGTTCGATTTCGTTGTTCGATTTTGTTGTTCGATTTCGTTGTTCGATTTCGTTGTTCGATTTCGTTGTTCGATTTCGTTGTTCGATTTCGTTGTTCCATTTCGTTGTTCGATTTCGTTGTTCGATTTCGTTGTTCGATTTCGTTGTTCGATTTCGTTGTTCGATTTCGTTGTTCGATTTCGTTGTTCGATTTCGTTGATCGATTTCGTTGTTCGATTTCGTTGTTCGATTTCGTTGTTCGATTGCGTTGTTCCATTTCGTTGTTTTATTTCGTGGTTCGATTTAGTGGTTTCAGTTTGTTGTTCGATTTCGTTGTTCGATATCGAAGTTGGATTTCGTTGTTCAATTTCGTTGTTCTATTTCGTTGTTCGATTTCGTTGTTCGATTCGTTATTCGATTTCGTTGTTCGATTTCGTTGTTCGATTTCGTTGTTCGATTTCGTTGTTCGATTTCGTTGTTCCATTTTGTTGTTCGATTTCGTTGTTCGATTTCGTTGTTAGATTTCGTTGTTCGATTTCGTTGTTCGATTTCGTTGTTCGATTTCGTTGTTCGATATCGAAGTTGGATTTCGTAGGTCAATTTCGTTGTTCTATTTCGTTGTTCTATTTCGTTGTTCGATTTCGTTGTTCGATTCGTTATTCGATTTCGTTGTTCGATTTCGTTGTTCGATTTCGTTGTTCGATTTCGTTGTTCGATTTCGTTGTTCCATTTCGTTGTTCGATTTCGTTGTTCGATTTCGTTGTTCGATTTCGTTGTTCGATTTCGAAGTTCGATTTCGTTGTTCGATTTCGTTGTTCGATTTCGTTGTTCCATTTCGTTGTTCTATTTTGTTGTTCGATTTCGTTGTTCGATTTCGTTGTTCGATTTCGTTGTTCGATTTCGTTGTTCGATTTCGTTGTCCGATTCCGTTGTTCGATTTCGTTGTTCGTTTTCGTTGTTCTATATTGTTGCATGATTTCGTGATTCGATTTCGTTGTTCGATTGCGTTGTTCCATTTCGTTGTTCTATTTCGTGGTTAGATTTATACTGGTTTCAGTTTGTTGTTCGATGTCGTTGTTCGATATCGAAGTTGGATTTCGTTGTTCAATTTCGTTGTTCTATTTCGTTGTTCGATTTCGTTGTTCGATTCGTTATTCGATTTCGTTGTTCGATTTCGTTGTTCGATTTCGTTGTTCGATTTCGTTGTTCCATTTTGTTGTTGGATTTCGTTGTTCGATTTCGTTCTATATTGTTGCATGATTTCGTGGTTCGATTTCGTTGTTCGATTGCGTTGTTCCATTTCGTTGTTCTATTTCGTGGTTCGATTTATAGTGGTTTCAGTTTGTTGTTCGATTTCGTTGTTCGATATCGAAGTTGGATTTCGTTGTTCAATTTCGTTGTTCTATTTCGTTGTTCGATTTCATTGTTCGATTCGTTAATCGATTTCGTTGTTCGATTTCGTTGTTCGATTTCGTTGTTCCATTTTGTTGTTCGATTTCGTTGTTCGATTTCGTTGTTCGATTTCGTTGTTCGATTTCGTTGTTCGATTTCGTTGTTCCATTTTGTTGTTCTATTTCGTGGTTCGATTTAGTGGTTTCAGTTTGTTGTTCGATTTCGTTGTTCGATATCGAAGTTGGATTTCGTTGTTCAATTTTGTTGTTCTATTTCGTTGTTCGATTTCGTTGTTCGATTCGTTATTCGATTTCGTTGTTCGATTTCGTTGTTCGATTTCGTTGTTCGATTTCGTTGTTCCATTTTGTTGTTCGATTTCGTTGTTCGATTTCGTTGTTAGATTTCGTTGTTCGATTTCGTTGTTCGATTTCGTTGTTCGATTACGTTGTTCGATTTCGTTGTTCGATTTCGTTGTTCGATTTCGTTGTTCCATTTCGTTGTTCGATATCGTTGTTCGATTTCGTTGTTCGATTTCGTCGTTCGATTTCGAAGTTCGATTTCGTTGTTCGATTTCGTTGTTCGATTTCGTTGTTCGATTTTGTTGTTCGATTTCGTTGTTCGATTTCGTTGTTCGATTTCGTTGTTCGATGTCGTTGTTCGATTTCGTTGTTCGATTTCGTTGTTCGATTTCGTTGATCTATTTCGTTGTTCGATTTCGTTGTTCGATTTCGTTGTCCGATTCCGTTGTTCGATTTCGTTGTTCGTTTTCGTTGTTCTATATTGTTGCATGATTTCGTAGTTCGATTTCGTTGTTCGATTGCGTTGTTCCAATTCGTTGTTCTATTTCGTGGTTCGATTTATAGTGGTTTCAGTTTGTTGTTCGATTTCGTTGTTCGATATCGAAGTTGGATTTCGTTGTTCAATTTCGTTGTTCTATTTCGTTGTTCGATTTCGTTGTTCGATTCGTTATTCGATTTCGTTGTTCGATTTCGTTGTTCGATTTCGTTGTTCGATTTCGTTGTTCCATTTTGTTGTTCGATTTCGTTGTTCGATTTCGTTGTTAGATTTCGTTGTTAGATTTCGTTGTTCGATTTCGTTGTTCGATTTCGTTGTTCGATTTCGTTGTTCGATTTCGTTGTTCGATATCGAAGTTGGATTTCGTAGGTCAATTTCGTTGTTCTATTTCGTTGTTCTATTTCGTTGTTCGATTTCGTTGTTCGATTCGTTATTCGATTTCGTTGTTCGATTTCGTTGTTCGATTTCGTTGTTCGATTTCGTTGTTCGATTTCGTTGTTCGATTTCGTTGTTCGATTTCGTTGTTCGATTTCGTTGTTCCATTTCGTTGTTCGATATCGTTGTTCGATTTCGTTGTTCGATTTCGTCGTTCGATTTCGAAGTTCGATTTCGTTGTTCGTTTTCGTTGTTCTATATTGTTGCATGATTTCGTGATTCGATTTCGTTGTTCGATTGCGTTGTTCCATTTCGTTGTTCTATTTCGTGGTTCGATTTATAGTGGTTTCAGTTTGTTGTTCGATGTCGTTGTTCGATTTCGTTGTTCGATTTCGTTGTTCGATTTCGTTGTTCGATTTCGTTGATCGATTTCGTTGTTCGATTTCGTTGTTCGATTTCGTTGTCCGATTTCGTTGTTCGATTCGTTATTCGATTTCGTTGTTCGATTTCGTTATTCGATTTCGTTGTTCCATTTTGTTGTTCAATTTCGTTGTTCGATTTCGTTGTTAGATTTCGTTGTTCAATTTCATTGTTCTATTTCGTTGTTCGATTTCGTTGTTCGATTCGTTATTCGATTTCGTTGTTCGATTTCGTTATTCGATTTCGTTGTTCCATTTTGTTGTTCAATTTCGTTGTTCGATTTCGTTGTTAGATTTCGTTGTTCCATTTCGTTGTTCTATTTCGTTGTTCTATTTCGTTGTTCGATTTCGTTGTTAGATTTCGTTGTTCGATTTCGTTGTTCGATTGCGTTGTTCCATTTCGTTGTTCTATTTCGTGGTTCGATTTAGTGGTTTCAGTTTGTTGTTCGATTTCGTTGTTCGATATCGAAGTTGGATTTCGTTGTTCAATTTCGTTGTTCTATTTCGTTGTTCGATTTCGTTGTTCGATTCGTTATTCGATTTCGTTGTTCGATTTCGCTGTTCGATTTCGTTGTTCGATTTCGTTGTTCTATTTTGTTGTTCGATTTCGTTGTTCGATTTCGTTGTTAGATTTCGTTGTTCGATTTCGTTGTTCGATTACGTTGTTCGATTTCGTTGTTCGATTTCGTTGTTCGATTTCGTTGTTCCATTTCGTTGTTCGATATCGTTGTTCGATTTCGTTGTTCGATTTCGTCGTTCGATTTCGAAGTTCGATTTCGTTGTTCGATTTCGTTGTTCGATTTCGTTGTTCGATTTTGTTGTTCGATTTCGTTGTTCGATTTCGTTGTTCGATTTCGTTGTTCGATGTCGTTGTTCGATTTCGTTGTTCGATTTCGTTGTTCGATTTCGTTGATCGATTTCGTTGTTCGATTTCGTTGTTCGATTTCGTTGTCCGATTCCGTTGTTCGATTTCGTTGTTCGTTTTCGTTGTTCTATATTGTTGCATGATTTCGTGGTTCGATTTCGTTGTTCGATTGCGTTGTTCCAATTCGTTGTTCTATTTCGTGGTTCGATTTATAGTGGTTTCAGTTTGTTGTTCGATTTCGTTGTTCGATATCGAAGTTGGATTTCGTTGTTCAATTTCGTTGTTCTATTTCGTTGTTCGATTACGTTGTTCGATTCGTTAATCGATTTCGTTGTTCGATTTCGTTGTTCGATTTCGTTGTTCCATTTTGTTGTTCGATTTCGTTGTTCGATTTCGTTGTTCGATTTCGTTGTTCGATTTCGTTGTTCCATTTTGTTGTTCGATTTCGTTGTTAGATTTCGTTGTTCGATTTCGTTGTTCGATTTCGTTGTTCGATTTCGTTGTTCGATTTCGTTGTCCGATTCCGTTGTTCGATTTCGTTGTTCGTTTTCGTTGTTCTATATTGTTGTATGATTTCGTGGTTCTATTTCGTTGTTCGATTTCGTTGTTCGATTTCGTTGTTCCATTTCGTTGTTCGATTTCGTTGTTCGATTTCGTTGATCGATTTCGTTGTTCGATTTCGTTGTTCGATTTCGTTGTTAGATTTCGTTGTTCGATTTCGTTGTTCGATTACGTTGTTCGATTTCGTTGTTCGATTTCGTTGTTCGATTTCGTTGTTCGATATCGAAGTTGGATTTCGTTGTTCGATTTTGTTGTTCGATTTCGTTGTTCGATTTCGTTGTTCGATTTCGTTGTTCGATTTCGTTGTTCGATTTCGTTGTTCGATTTCGTTGTTCGATTTCGTTGATCGATTTCGTTGTTCGATTTCGTTGTTCGATTTCGTTGTCCGATTCCGTTGTTCGATTTCGTTGTTCGTTTTCGTTGTTCTATATTGTTGCATGATTTCGTGGTTCGATTTCGTTGTTCGATTGCGTTGTTCCAATTCGTTGTTCTATTTCGTGGTTCGATTTATAGTGGTTTCAGTTTGTTGTTCGATTTCGTTGTTCGATATCGAAGTTGGATTTCGTTGTTCAATTTCGTTGTTCTATTTCGTTGTTCGATTACGTTGTTCGATTCGTTAATCGATTTCGTTGTTCGATTTCGTTGTTCGATTTCGTTGTTCCATTTTGTTGTTCGATTTCGTTGTTCGATTTCGTTGTTCGATTTCGTTGTTCGATTTCGTTGTTCCATTTTATTGTTCGATTTCGTTGTTAGATTTCGTTGTTCGATTTCGTTGTTCGATTTCGTTGTTCGATTTCGTTGTTCGATTTCGTTGTCCGATTCCGTTGTTCGATTTCGTTGTTCGTTTTCGTTGTTCTATATTGTTGTATGATTTCGTGGTTCTATTTCGTTGTTCGATTTCGTTGTTCGATTTCGTTGTTCCATTTCGTTGTTCGATTTCGTTGTTCGATTTCGTTGTTCGATTTCGTTGTTCGATTTCGTTGTTCGATTTCGTTAATCGATTTCGTTGTTCGATTTCGTTGTTCGATTTCGTTGTTCCATTTTGTTGTTCGATTTCGTTGTTCGATTTCGTTGATCGATTTCGTTGTTCGATTTCGTTGTTCGATTTCGTTGTTAGATTTCGTAGTTCGATTTCGTTGTTCGATTACGTTGTTCGATTTTGTTGTTCGATTTCGTTGTTCGATATCGAAGTTGGATTTCGTAGTTGAATTTCGTTGTTCTATTTCGTTGTTCTATTTCATTGTTCGATTTCGTTGTTCGATTCGTTATTCGATTTCGTTGATCGATTTCGTTGTTCGATTTCGTTGTTCGATTTCGTTGTTCGATTTCGTTGTTCGATTTTGTTGTTCGATTTCGTTGTTCGATTTCGTTGTTCGATTTCGTTGTTCGATTTCGTTGTTCGATTTCGTTGTTCGATTTCGTTGTTCGATTTCGTTGATCGATTTCGTTGTTCGATTTCGTTGTTCGATTTCGTTGTCCGATTCCGTTGTTCGATTTCGTTGTTCGTTTTCGTTGTTCTATATTGTTGCATGATTTCGTGGTTCGATTTCGTTGTTCGATTGCGTTGTTTCAATTCGTTGTTCCATTTCGTGGTTCGATTTATAGTGGTTTCAGTTTGTTGTTCGATTTCGTTGTTCGATATCGAAGTTGGATTTCGTTGTTCAATTTCGTTGTTCTATTTCGTTGTTCGATTACGTTGTTCGATTCGTTAATCGATTTCGTTGTTCGATTTCGTTGTTCGATTTCGTTGTTCCATTTTGTTGTTCGATTTCGTTGTTCGATTTCGTTGTTCGATTTCGTTGTTCGATTTCGTTGTTCGATTTCGTTCCATTTTGTTGTTCGATTTCGTTGTTAGATTTCGTTGTTCGATTTCGTTGTTCGATTTCGTTGTTCGATTTCGTTGTTCGATTTCGTTATTCGATTTAGTGATTCGAATTCGTTGTTCGAATTCGTTGTTCGTTTTCGTTGTTCGATTTCGTTGTTCGATTTCGTTGTTCGATTTCGTTGTTCGATTTCGTTGTTCCATTTCGTTATTCGATTTAGTGATTCGAATTCGTTGTTCGAATTCGTTGTTCGTTTTCGTTGTTCGATTTCGTTGTTCGATTTCGTTGTTCGATTTCGTTGTTCGATTTTGTTGTTCGATTTCGTTGTTCCATTTCGTTGTTCGATTTCGTTGTTAGATTTCGTTGTTCGATTTCGTTTGTTCGATTTCGTTGTTCGATTTCGTTGTTCGATTTCGTTGTCCGATTCCGTTGTTCGATTTCATTGTTCGTTTTCGTTGTTCTATATTGTTGTATGATTTCGTGGTTCTATTTCGTTGTTCGATTTCGTTGTTCGATTTCGTTGTTCCATTTCGTTGTTCGATTTCGTTGTTCGATTTCGTTGTTCGATTTCGTTGTTCGATTTCGTTGTTCCATTTCGTTGTTCTATTTCGTTGTTCGATTTCGTTGTTAGATTTCGTTGTTCGATTTCGTTGTTCGATTTCGTTGTTCGATTGCGTTGTTCCATTTCGTTGTTCTATTTCGTGGTTCGATTTAGTGGTTTCAGTTTGTTGTTCGATTTCGTTGTTCGATATCGAAGTTGGATTTCGTTGTTCAATTTCGTTGTTCTATTTCGTTGTTCGATTTCGTTGTTCGATTCGTTATTCGATTTCGTTGTTCGATTTCGTTGTTCGATTTCGTTGTTCGATTTCGTTGTTCCATTTTGTTGTTCGATTTCGTTGTTCGATTTCGTTGTTAGATTTCGTTGTTCGATTTCGTTGTTCGATTACGCTGTTCGATTTCGTTGTTCGATTTCGTTGTTCGATTTCGTTGTTCGATATCGAAGTTGGATTTCGTAGTTGAATTTCGTTGTTCTATTTCGTTGTTCTATTTCGTTGTTCGATTTCGTTGTTTGATTCGTTATTCGATTTCGTTGTTCGATTTCGTTGTTCGATTTCGTTGTTCGATTTCGTTGTTCGATTTCGTTGTTCGATTTCGTTGTTCCATTTCGTTGTTCGATATCGATGTTCGATTTCGTTGTTCGATTTCGTTGTTCGATTTCGTTGTTCGATTTCGAAGTTCGATTTCGTTGTTCGATTTCGTTGTTCGATTTCGTTGTTCGATTTTGTTGTTCGATTTCGTTGTTCGATTTCGTTGTTCGATTTCGTTGTTCGATTTCGATTTCGTTGTTAGATTTCGTTGTTCGATTTCGTTGTTCGATTTCGTTGTTCGATTTCGTTGTTCGATTTTGTTGTTCGATTTCGTTGTTCGATTTCGTTGTTCGATTTCGTTGTTCGATTTCGTTGTTCCATTTCGTTGTTCTATTTCGTTGTTCGATTTCGTTGTTCGATTTCGTTGTTCGATTTCGTTGTTCGATTTCGTTGTTCGATTTCGTTGTTCGATTTCGTTGTTCGATTCGTTATTCGATTTCGTTGTTCTATATTGTTGCATGATTTCGTGGTTCGATTTCGTTGTTCGATTGCGTTGTTCCATTTCGTTGTTCTATTTCGTGGTTCGATTTATAGTGGTTTCAGTTTGTTGTTCGATTTCGTTGTTCGATATCGAAGTTGGATTTCGTTGTTCAATTTCGTTGTTCTATTTCGTTGTTCGATTTCGTTGTTCGATTCGTTAATCGATTTCGTTGTTCGATTTCGTTGTTCGATTTCGTTGTTCCATTTTGTTGTTCGATTTCGTAGTTCGATTTCGTTGTTCGATTTCGTTGTTCGATTTCGTTGTTCCATTTTGTTGTTCGATTTCGTTGTTAGATTTCGTTGTTCGATTTCGTGTTCGATTTCGTTGTTCGATTTCGTTATTCGATTTAGTGATTCGAATTCGTTGTTCGAATTCGTTGTTCGTTTTCGTTGTTCGATTTCGTGGTTCGATTCGTTATTCGATTTCGTTGTTCGATTTCGTTGTTCGATTTCGTTGTTCGATTTCTTTGTTCGATTTCGTTGTTCCATTTTGTTGTTCGATTTCGTTGTTCGATTTCGTTGTTAGATTTCGTTGTTCGATTTCGTTGTTCGATTTCGTTGTTCGATTTCGTTGTTCGATTTTGTTGTTCGATTTCGTTGTTCGATTTCGTTGTTCGATTTCGTTGTTCGATTTCGTTGTTCGATTTCGTTGTTCCATTTCGTTGTTCGATTTCGTTGTTCGATTTCGTTGTTCGATTTCGTTGTTCGATTTCGTTGTTCGATTTCGTTGTTCGATTTCGTTGTTCGATTTCGTTGATCGATTTCGTTGTTCGATTTCGTTGTTCGATTTCGTTGTTCGATTGCGTTGTTCCATTTCGTTGTTTTATTTCGTGGTTCGATTTAGTGGTTTCAGTTTGTTGTTCGATTTCGTTGTTCGATATCGAAGTTGGATTTCGTTGTTCAATTTCGTTGTTCTATTTCGTTGTTCGATTTCGTTGTTCGATTCGTTATTCGATTTCGTTGTTCGATTTCGTTGTTCGATTTCGTTGTTCGATTTCGTTGTTCGATTTCGTTGTTCCATTTTGTTGTTCGATTTCGTTGTTCGATTTCGTTGTTAGATTTCGTTGTTCGATTTCGTTGTTCGATTTCGTTGTTCGATTTCGTTGTTCGATATCGAAGTTGGATTTCGTAGGTCAATTTCGTTGTTCTATTTCGTTGTTCTATTTCGTTGTTCGATTTCGTTGTTCGATTCGTTATTCGATTTCGTTGTTCGATTTCGTTGTTCGATTTCGTTGTTCGATTTCGTTGTTCGATTTCGTTGTTCCATTTCGTTGTTCGATTTCGTTGTTCGATTTCGTTGTTCGATTTCGTTGTTCGATTTCGAAGTTCGATTTCGTTGTTCGATTTCGTTGTTCGATTTCGTTGTTCCATTTCGTTGTTCTATTTTGTTGTTCGATTTCGTTGTTCGATTTCGTTGTTCGATTTCGTTGTTCGATTTCGTTGTTCGATTTCGTTGTCCGATTCCGTTGTTCGATTTCGTTGTTCGTTTTCGTTGTTCTATATTGTTGCATGATTTCGTGATTCGATTTCGTTGTTCGATTGCGTTGTTCCATTTCGTTGTTCTATTTCGTGGTTAGATTTATACTGGTTTCAGTTTGTTGTTCGATGTCGTTGTTCGATATCGAAGTTGGATTTCGTTGTTCAATTTCGTTGTTCTATTTCGTTGTTCGATTTCGTTGTTCGATTCGTTATTCGATTTCGTTGTTCGATTTCGTTGTTCGATTTCGTTGTTCGATTTCGTTGTTCCATTTTGTTGTTGGATTTCGTTGTTCGATTTCGTTCTATATTGTTGCATGATTTCGTGGTTCGATTTCGTTGTTCGATTGCGTTGTTCCATTTCGTTGTTCTATTTCGTGGTTCGATTTATAGTGGTTTCAGTTTGTTGTTCGATTTCGTTGTTCGATATCGAAGTTGGATTTCGTTGTTCAATTTCGTTGTTCTATTTCGTTGTTCGATTTCATTGTTCGATTCGTTAATCGATTTCGTTGTTCGATTTCGTTGTTCGATTTCGTTGTTCCATTTTGTTGTTCGATTTCGTTGTTCGATTTCGTTGTTCGATTTCGTTGTTCGATTTCGTTGTTCGATTTCGTTGTTCGATTTCGTTGTTCCATTTTGTTGTTCTATTTCGTGGTTCGATTTAGTGGTTTCAGTTTGTTGTTCGATTTCGTTGTTCGATATCGAAGTTGGATTTCGTTGTTCAATTTCGTTGTTCTATTTCGTTGTTCGATTTCGTTGTTCGATTCGTTATTCGATTTCGTTGTTCGATTTCGTTGTTCGATTTCGTTGTTCGATTTCGTTGTTCCATTTTGTTGTTCGATTTCGTTGTTCGATTTCGTTGTTAGATTTCGTTGTTCGATTTCGTTGTTCGATTTCGTTGTTCGATTTCGTTGTTCGATTTCGTTGTTCGATATCGAAGTTGGATTTCGTAGGTCAATTTCGTTGTTCTATTTCGTTGTTCTATTTCGTTGTTCGATTTCGTTGTTCGATTTCGTTGTTCGATTTCGTTGTTCGATTTCGTTGTTCGATATCGAAGTTGGATTTCGTAGTTGAATTTCGTTGTTCTATTTCGTTGTTCTATTTCGTTGTTCGATTTCGTTGTTCGATTCGTTGTTCGATTTCGTTGTTCCATTTCTTTGTTCGATTTCGTTGTTCGATTTCGTTGTTCCATTTTGTTGTTCGATTTCGTTGTTCGATTTCGTTGTTAGATTTCGTTGTTCGATTTCGTTGTTCGATTTCGTTGTTCGATTTCGTTGTTCGATTTCGTTGTTCGATTTCGTTGTTCGATTTCGTTGTTCGATATCGAAGTTGGATTTCGTAGGTCAATTTCGTTGTTCTATTTCGTTGTTCGATTTCGTTGTTCGATTCGTTATTCGATTTCGTTGTTCGATTTCGTTGTTCGATTTCGAAATTCGATTTCGTTGTTCGATTTCGTTGTTCGATTTCGTTGTTCGATTTTGTTGTTCGATTTCGTTGTTCGATTTCGTTGTTCGATTTCGTTGTTCGATTTCGTTGTTCGATTTCGTTGTCCGATTCCGTTGTTCGATTTCGTTGTTCGTTTTCGTTGTTCTATATTGTTGCATGATTTCGTGATTCGATTTCGTTGTTCGATTTCGTTGTTCGATTTCGTTGTTTCATTTTGTTGTTGGATTTCGTTGTTCGATTTCGTTCTATATTGTTGCATGATTTCGTGGTTCGATTTCGTTGTTCGATTGCGTTGTTCCATTTCGTTGTTCTATTTCGTGGTTCGATTTATAGTGGTTTCAGTTTGTTGTTCGATTTCGTTGTTCGATATCGAAGTTGGATTTCGTTGTTCAATTTCGTTGTTCTATTTCGTTGTTCGATTTCATTGTTCGATTCGTTAATCGATTTCGTTGTTCGATTTCGTTGTTCGATTTCGTTGTTCCATTTTGTTGTTCGATTTCGTTGTTCGATTTCGTTGTTCGATTTCGTTGTTCGATTTCGTTGTTCGATTTCGTTGTTCCATTTTGTTGTTCGATTTCGTTGTTAGATTTCGTTGTTCGATTTCGTTGTTCGATTTCGTTATTCGCTTTAGTGATTCGAATTCGTTGTTCGAATTCGTTGTTCGTTTTCGTTGTTCGATTTCGTTGTTCGATTCGTTATTCGATTTCGTTGTTCGATTTCGTTGTTCGATTTCGTTGTTCGATTTCGTTGTTCGATTTCGTTGTTCGATTTTGTTGTTCGATTTCGTTGTTCGATTTCCTTGTTCGATTTCGTTGTTCGATTTCGTTGTTCCATTTCGTTGTTCGATTTCGTTGTTCGATTTCGTTGTTCGATTTCGTTGTTCGATTTCGTTGTTCGATTTCGTTGTTCGATTTCGTTGTTCGATTGCGTTGTTCCATTTCGTTGTTCTATTTCGTGGTTCGATTTAGTGGTTTCAGTTTGTTGTTCGATTTCGTTGTTCGATATCGAAGTTGGATTTCGTTGTTCAATTTCGTTGTTCTATTTCGTTGTTCGATTTCGTTGTTCGATTCGTTATTCGATTTCGTTGTTCGATTTCGTTGTTCGATTTCGTTGTTCGATTTCGTTGTTCCATTTCGTTGTTCGATTTCGTTGTTAGATTTCGTTGTTCGATTTCGTTGTTCCATTTTGTTGTTCGATTTCGTTGTTCGATTTCGTTGTTAGATTTCGTTGTTCGATTTCGTTGTTCGATTTCGTTGTTCGATTTCGTTGTTCGATTTTGTTGTTCGATTTCGTTGTTCGATTTCGTTGTTCGATTTCGTTGTTCGTTTTCGTTGATCGATTTCGTTGTTCCATTTCGTTGTTCGATTTCGTTGTTCGATTTCGTTGTTCGATTTCGTTGTTCGATTTCGTTGTTCGATTTCGTTGTTCGATTTCGTTGATCGATTTCGTTGTTCGATTTCGTTGTTCGATTTCGTTGTTCGATTGCGTTGTTCCATTTCGTTGTTCTATTTCGTGGTTCGATTTAGTGGTTTCAGTTTGTTGTTCGATTTCGTTGTTCGATATCGAAGTTGGATTTCGTTGTTCAATTTCGTTGTTCTATTTCGTTGTTCGATTTCGTTGTTCGATTCGTTATTCGATTTCGTTGTTCGATTTCGTTGTTCGATTTCGTTGTTCGATTTCGTTGTTCCATTTTGTTGTTCGATTTCGTTGTTCGATTTCGTTGTTAGATTTCGTTGTTCGATTTCGTTGTTCGATTTCGTTGTTCGATTTCGTTGTTCGATTTCGTTGTTCGATATCGAAGTTGGATTTCGTAGGTCAATTTCGTTGTTCTATTTCGTTGTTCTATTTCGTTGTTCGATTTCGTTGTTCGATTTCGTTGTTCGATTTCGTTGTTCGATTTCGTTGTTCGATATCGAAGTTGGATTTCGTAGTTGAATTTCGTTGTTCTATTTCGTTGTTCTATTTCGTTGTTCGATTTCGTTGTTCGATTCGTTGTTCGATTTCGTTGTTCCATTTCTTTGTTCGATTTCGTTGTTCGATTTCGTTGTTCCATTTTGTTGTTCGATTTCGTTGTTCGATTTCGTTGTTAGATTTCGTTGTTCGATTTCGTTGTTCGATTTCGTTGTTCGATTTCGTTGTTCGATTTCGTTGTTCGATTTCGTTGTTCGATTTCGTTGTTCGATATCGAAGTTGGATTTCGTAGGTCAATTTCGTTGTTCTATTTCGTTGTTCTATTTCGTTGTTCGATTTCGTTGTTCGATTCGTTATTCGATTTCGTTGTTCGATTTCGTTGTTCGATTTCGAAATTCGATTTCGTTGTTCGATTTCGTTGTTCGATTTCGTTGTTCGATTTTGTTGTTCGATTTCGTTGTTCGATTTCGTTGTTCGATTTCGTTGTTCGATTTCGTTGTTCGATTTCGTTGTCCGATTCCGTTGTTCGATTTCGTTGTTCGTTTTCGTTGTTCTATATTGTTGCATGATTTCGTGATTCGATTTCGTTGTTCGATTGCGTTGTTCCATTTCGTTGTTCTATTTCGTGGTTCGATTTATAGTGGTTTCAGTTTGTTGTTCGATGTCGTTGTTCGATATCGAAGTTGGATTTCGTTGTTCAATTTCGTTGTTCCATTTCGTTGTTCGATTTCGTTGTTCGATTCGTTATTCGATTTCGTTGTTCGATTTCGTTGTTCTATTTCGTTGTTCGATTTCGTTGTTCGATTCGTTATTCGATTTCGTTGTTCGATTTCGTTGTTCGATTTCGTTGTTCGATTTCGTTGTTCGATTTCGTTGTTCCATTTCGTTGTTCGATATCGTTGTTCGATTTCGTTGTTCTATATTGTTGCATGATTTCGTGGTTCGATTTCGTTGTTCGATTTCGTTGTTCGATTTCGTTGTTCTATATTGTTGCATGATTTCGTGGTTCGATTTCGTTGTTCGATTGCGTTGTTCCATTTCGTTGTTCTATTTCGTGGTTCGATTTATAGTGGTTTCAGTTTGTTGTTCGATATCGAAGTTGGATTTCGTTGTTCAATTTCGTTGTTCTATTTCGTTGTTCTATTTCGTTGTTCGATTTCGTTGTTCGATTCGTTAATCGATTTCGTTGTTCGATTTCGTTGTTCGATTTCGTTGTTCGATTTCGTTGTTCCATTTCGTTGTTCGATATCGTTGTTCGATTTCGTTGTTCGATTTCGTTGTTCGATTTCGAAATTCGATTTCGTTGTTCGATTTCGTTGTTCGATTTCGTTGTTCGATTTTGTTGTTCGATTTCGTTGTTCGATTTCGTTGTTCGATTTCGTTGTTCGATTTCGTTGTTCGATTTCGTTGTCCGATTCCGTTGTTCGATTTCGTTGTTCGTTTTCGTTGTTCTATATTGTTGCATGATTTCGTGATTCGATTTCGTTGTTCGATTGCGTTGTTCCATTTCGTTGTTCTATTTCGTGGTTCGATTTATAGTGGTTTCAGTTTGTTGTTCGATGTCGTTGTTCGATATCGAAGTTTAATTTCGTTGTTCAATTTCGTTGTTCCATTTCGTTGTTCGATTTCGTTGTTCGATTCGTTATTCGATTTCGTTGTTCGATTTCGTTGTTCGATTTCGTTGTTCGATTTCGTTGTTAGATTTCGTTGTTCGACTTCGTTGTTCGATTTCGTTGTTCGATTTCGTTGTTCGATTTCGTTGTTCGATTTCGTTGTTCCATTTCTTTGTTCGATTTCGTTGTTCGATTTCGTTGTTCCATTTTGTTGTTCGATTTCGTTGTTCGATTCGTTATTCGATTTCGTTGTTCGATTTCGTTGTTCGATTTCGTTGTTCGATTTCGTTGTTCGATTTCGTTGTTCAATTTCGTTGTTCTATTTCGTTGTTCGATTTCGTTGTTCGATTCGTTATTCGATTTCGTTGTTCGATTTCGTTGTTCGATTTCGTTGTTCGATTTCGTTGTTCCATTTTGTTGTTCGATTTCGTTGTTCGATTTCGTTGTTCTATATTGTTGCATGATTTCGTGGTTCGATTTCGTTGTTCGATTGCGTTGTTCCATTTCGTTGTTCTATTTCGTGGTTCGATTTAGTGGTTTCAGTTTGTTGTTCGATTTCGTTGTTCGATATCGAAGTTGGATTTCGTTGTTCAATTTCGTTGTTCTATTTCGTTGTTCGATTTCGTTGTTCGATTCGTTATTCGATTTCGTTGTTCGATTTCGTTGTTCGATTTCGTTGTTCGATTTCGTTGTTCGATTTCGTTGTTCGATTTCGTTGTTCGATTCGTTATTCGATTTCGTTGTTCGATTTCGTTGTTCGATTTCGTTGTTCGATTTCGTTGTTCCATTTTGTTGTTCGATTTCGTTGTTCGATTTCGTTGTCGAGATTTCGTTGTTCGATTTCGTTGTTCGATTTCGTTGTTCGATTTCGTTGTTCGATTTCGTTGTTCGATTTCGTTGTTCGATTTCGTTGTTCGATTTCGTTGTTCGATATCGAAGTTGGATTTCGTAGGTCAATTTCGTTGTTCTATTTCGTTGTTCTATTTCGTTGTTCGATTTCGTTGTTCGATTCGTTATTCGATTTCGTTGTTCGATTTCGTTGTTCGATTTCGTTGTTCGATTTCGTTGTACGATTTCGTTGTTCGATTTCGTTGTTCCATTTCGTTGTTCGATATCGTTGTTCGATTTCGTTGTTCGATTTCGTTGTTCGATTTCGAAATTCGATTTCGTTGTTCGATTTCGTTGTTCGATTTCGTTGTTCGATTTCGTTGTTCGATTTCGTTGTTCGATTTCGTTGTTCGATTTCGTTGTTCGATTTCGTTGTTCGATTTCGTTGTTCGATTTCGTTGTCCGATTCCCTTGTTCGATTTCGTTGTTCGTTTTCGTTGTTCTATATTGTTGCATGATTTCGTGATTCGATTTCGTTGTTCGATTGCGTTGTTCCATTTCGTTGTTCTATTTCGTGGTTCGATTTATAGTGGTTTCAGTTTGTTGTTCGATGTCGTTGTTCGATATCGAAGTTGGATTTCGTTGTTCAATTTCGTTGTTCTATTTCGTTGTTCGATTTCGTTGTTCGATTCGTTATTCGATTTCGTTGTTCGATTTCGTTGTTCGATTTCGTTGTTCGATTTCGTTGTTAGATTTCGTTGTTCGACTTCGTTGTTCGATTTCGTTGTTCGATTTCGTTGTTCGATTTCGTTGTTCGATTTCGTTGTTCCATTTCTTTGTTCGATTTCGTTGTTCCATTTTGTTGTTCGATTTCGTTGTTCGATTTCGTTGTTAGATTTCGTTGTTCGATTTCGTTGTTCGATTACGTTGTTCGATTTCGTTGTTCGATTTCGTTGTTCGATTTCGTTGTTCGATATCGAAGTTGGATTTCGTTGTTCAATTTCGTTGTTCTATTTCGTTGTTCGATTTCGTTGTTCGATTCGTTATTCGATTTCGTTGTTCGATTTCGTTGTTCGATTTCGTTGTTCGATTTCGTTGTTCCATTTTGTTGTTCGATTTCGTTGTTCGATTTCGTTGTTCTATATTGTTGCATGATTTCGTGGTTCGATTTCGTTGTTCGATTTCGTTGTTCCATTTTGTTGTTCGATTTCGTTGTTCGATTTCGTTGTTCTATATTGTTGCATGATTTCGTGGTTCGATTTCGTTGTTCGATTGCGTTGTTCCATTTCGTTGTTCTATTTCGTGGTTCGATTTAGTGGTTTCAGTTTGTTGTTCGATTTCGTTGTTCGATATCGAAGTTGGATTTCGTTGTTCAATTTCGTTGTTCCATTTCGTTGTTCGATTTCGTTGTTCGATTCGTTATTCGATTTCGTTGTTCGATTTCGTTGTTCGATTTCGTTGTTCGATTTCGTTGTTCGATTTCGTTGTTCGATTCGTTATTCGATTTCGTTGTTCGATTTCGTTGTTCGATTTCGTTGTTCGATTTCGTTGTTCCATTTTGTTGTTCGATTTCGTTGTTCGATTTCGTTGTCGAGATTTCGTTGTTCGATTTCGTTGTTCGATTTCGTTGTTCGATTTCGTTGTTCGATTTCGTTGTTCGATTTCGTTGTTCGATTTCGTTGTTCGATTTCGTTGTTCGATATCGAAGTTGGATTTCGTAGGTCAATTTCGTTGTTCTATTTCGTTGTTCTATTTCGTTGTTCGATTTCGTTGTTCGATTCGTTATTCGATTTCGTTGTTCGATTTCGTTGTTCGATTTCGTTGTTCGATTTCGTTGTACGATTTCGTTGTTCGATTTCGTTGTTCCATTTCGTTGTTCGATATCGTTGTTCGATTTCGTTGTTCGATTTCGTTGTTCGATTTCGAAATTCGATTTCGTTGTTCGATTTCGTTGTTCGATTTCGTTGTTCGATTTCGTTGTTCGATTTCGTTGTTCGATTTCGTTGTTCGATTTCGTTGTTCGATTTCGTTGTTCGATTTCGTTGTTCGATTTCGTTGTT
The DNA here is from genome assembly GCA_963243735.1 of Neocrepidodera transversa. Classification (NCBI taxonomy): domain Eukaryota; kingdom Metazoa; phylum Arthropoda; class Insecta; order Coleoptera; family Chrysomelidae; genus Neocrepidodera; species Neocrepidodera transversa. Next base: position 30,818,767 of record OY725344.1, on the reverse strand, counting down.
CGATTTCGTTGTCCGATTCCGTTGTTCGATTTCGTTGTTCGTTTTCGTTGTTCTATATTGTTGCATGATTTCGTGATTCGATTTCGTTGTTCGATTGCGTTGTTCCATTTCGTTGTTCTATTTCGTGGTTCGATTTATAGTGGTTTCAGTTTGTTGTTCGATGTCGTTGTTCGATATCGAAGTTGGATTTCGTTGTTCAATTTCGTTGTTCTATTTCGTTGTTCGATTTCGTTGTTCGATTCGTTATTCGATTTCGTTGTTCGATTTCGTTGTTCGATTTCGTTGTTAGATTTCGTTGTTCGACTTCGTTGTTCGATTTCGTTGTTCGATTTCGTTGTTCGATTTCGTTGTTCGATTTCGTTGTTCCATTTCTTTGTTCGATTTCGTTGTTCCATTTTGTTGTTCGATTTCGTTGTTCGATTTCGTTGTTAGATTTCGTTGTTCGATTTCGTTGTTCGATTACGTTGTTCGATTTCGTTGTTCGATTTCGTTGTTCGATTTCGTTGTTCGATATCGAAGTTGGATTTCGTTGTTCAATTTCGTTGTTCTATTTCGTTGTTCGATTTCGTTGTTCGATTCGTTATTCGATTTCGTTGTTCGATTTCGTTGTTCGATTTCGTTGTTCCATTTTGTTGTTCGATTTCGTTGTTCGATTTCGTTGTTCTATATTGTTGCATGATTTCGTGGTTCGATTTCGTTGTTCGATTGCGTTGTTCCATTTCGTTGTTCTATTTCGTGGTTCGATTTATAGTGGTTTCAGTTTGTTGTTCGATTTCGTTGTTCGATATCGAAGTTGGATTTCGTTGTTCAATTTCGTTGTTCTATTTCGTTGTTCGATTTCGTTGTTCGATTCGTTAATCGATTTCGTTGTTCGATTTCGTTGTTCGATTTCGTTGTTCCATTTTGTTGTTCGATTTCGTTGTTCGATTTCGTTGTTCGATTTCGTTGTTCGATTTCGTTGTTAGATTTCGTTGTTCGATTTCGTTGTTCGATTTCGTTGTTCGATTTCGTTGTTCGATTTTGTTGTTTGATTTCGTTGTTCGATTTCGTTGTTCGATTTCGTTGTTCGATTTCGTTGTTCCATTTCGTTGTTCGATTTCGTTGTTCGATTTCGTTGATCGATTTCGTTCGATTTCGTTGTTCGATTTCGTTGTTCGATTGCGTTGTTCCATTTCGTTGTTCTATTTCGTGGTTAGATTTAGTGGTTTCAGATTGTTGTTCGATTTCGTTGTTCGATATCGAAGTTGGATTTCGTTGTTCAATTTCGTTGTTCAATTTCGTTGTTCTATTTCGTTGTTCGATTTCGTTGTTCGATTCGTTATTCGATTTCGTTGTTCGATTTCGTTGTTCGATTTCGTTGTTCCATTTTGTTGTTCGATTTCGTTGTTAGATTTCGTTGTTCGATTTCGTTGTTCGATTTCGTTGTTCGATTTCGTTGTTCGATTTCGTTGTTCGATTTCGTTGTTCGATTTTGTTGTTTGATTTCGTTGTTCGATTTCGTTGTTCGATTTCGTTGTTCGATTTCGTTGTTCCATTTCGTTGTTCGATTTCGTTGTTCGATTTCGTTGTTAGATTTCGTTGTTCGATTTCGTTGTTCGATTTCGTTGTTCGATTTCGTTGTTCGATTTCGTTGTTCGATTTTGTTGTTTGATTTCGTTGTTCGATTTCGTTGTTCGATTTCGTTGTTCGATTTCGTTGTTCCATTTCGTTGTTCGATTTCGTTGTTCGATTTCGTTGATCGATTTCGTTCGATTTCGTTGTTCGATTTCGTTGTTCGATTGCGTTGTTCCATTTCGTTGTTCTATTTCGTGGTTAGATTTAGTGGTTTCAGATTGTTGTTCGATTTCGTTGTTCGATATCGAAGTTGGATTTCGTTGTTCAATTTCGTTGTTCAATTTCGTTGTTCTATTTCGTTGTTCGATTTCGTTGTTCGATTCGTTATTCGATTTCGTTGTTCGATTTCGTTGTTCGATTTCGTTGTTCCATTTTGTTGTTCGATTTCGTTGTTAGATTTCGTTGTTCGATTTCGTTGTTCGATTTCGTTGTTCGATTTCGTTGTTCGATTTCGTTGTTCGATTTCGTTGTTCGATTTCGTTGTTCGATTTCGTTGTTCGATATCGAAGTTGGATTTCGTAGGTCAATTTCGTTGTTCTATTTCGTTGTTCTATTTCGTTGTTCGATTTCGTTGTTCGATTTCGTTGTTCGATTCGTTATTCGATTTCGTTGTTCGATTTCGTTGTTCGATTTCGTTGTTCGATTTCGTTGTTCGATTTCGTTGTCCGATTTCGTTGTTCCATTTCGTTGTTCGATATCGTTGTTCGATTTCGTTGTTCGATTTCGTTGTTCGATTTCGAAGTTCGATTTCGTTGTTCAATTTCGTTGTTCGATTTCGTTGTTCGATTTTGTTGTTCGATTTCGTTGTTCGATTTCGTTGTTCGATTTCGTTGTTCGATTTCGTTGTCCGATTCCGTTGTTCGATTTCGTTGTTCGTTTTCGTTGTTCTATATTGTTGCATGATTTCGTGATTCGATTTCGTTGTTCGATTGCGTTGTTCCATTTCGTTGTTCTATTTCGTGGTTCGATTTATAGTGGTTTCAGTTTGTTGTTCAATTTCGTTGTTCTATTTCGTTGTTCTATTTCGTTGTTCGATTTCGTTGTTCGATTCGTTAATCGATTTCGTTGTTCGATTTCGTTGTTCGATTTCGTTGTTCGATTTCGTTGTTCGATTTCGTTGTTCCATTTCGTTGTTCGATATCGTTGTTCGATTTCGTTGTTCGATTTCGTTGTTCGATTTCGTTGTTCGATTTCGAAATTCGATTTCGTTGTTCGATTTCGTTGTTCGATTTTGTTGTTCGATTTCGTTGTTCGATTTCGTTGTTCGATTTCGTTGTTCGATTTCGTTGTTCGATTTCGTTGTTCGATTTCGTTGTCCGATTCCGTTGTTCGATTTCGTTGTTCGTTTTCGTTGTTCTATATTGTTGCATGATTTCGTGATTCGATTTCGTTGTTCGATTGCGTTGTTCCATTTCGTTGTTCTATTTCGTGGTTCGATTTATAGTGGTTTCAGTTTGTTGTTCGATGTCGTTGTTCGATATCGAAGTTGGATTTCGTTGTTCAATTTCGTTGTTCTATTTCGTTGTTCGATTTCGTTGTTCGATTCGTTATTCGATTTCGTTGTTCGATTTCGTTGTTCGATTTCGTTGTTCGTTTCGTTGTTAGATTTCGTTGTTCGACTTCGTTGTTCGATTTCGTTGTTCGATTTCGTTGTTCGATTTCGTTGTTCGATTTCGTTGTTCCATTTCTTTGTTCGATTTCGTTGTTCGATTTCGTTGTTCCATTTTGTTGTTCGATTTCGTTGTTCGATTTCGTTGTTAGATTTCGTTGTTCGATTTCGTTGTTCGATTTCGTTGTTCGATTTCGTTGTTCGATTTCGTTGTTCGATTTCGTTGTTCGATTTCGTTGTTCGATTTCGTTGTTCGATTTCGTTGTTCGATTTCGTTGTAGGATATCGAAGTTGGATTTCGTAGGTCAATTTCGTTGTTCTATTTCGTTGTTCTATTTCGTTGTTCGATTTCGTTGTTCGATTCGTTATTCGATTTCGTTGTTCGATTTCGTTGTTCGATTTCGTTGTTCGATTTCGTTGTTCGATTTCGTTGTTCGATTTCGTTGTTCCATTTCGTTGTTCGATATCGTTGTTCGATTTCGTTGTTCTATATTGTTGCATGATTTCGTGGTTCGATTTCGTTGTTCGATTTCGTTGTTCGATTTCGTTGTTCTATATTGTTGCATGATTTCGTGGTTCGATTTCGTTGTTCGATTGCGTTGTTCCATTTCGTTGTTCTATTTCGTGGTTCGATTTATAGTGGTTTCAGTTTGTTGTTCGATATCGAAGTTGGATTTCGTTGTTCAATTTCGTTGTTCTATTTCGTTGTTCGATTTCGTTGTTCGATTCGTTAATCGATTTCGTTGTTCGATTTCGTTGTTCGATTTCGTTGTTCGATTTCGTTGTTCCATTTTGTTGTTCGATTTCGTTGTTCGATTTCGTTGTTCGATTTCGTTGTTCGATTTCGTTGTTCCATTTTGTTGTTCGATTTCGTTGTTCGATTTCGTTGTTCGATTTCGTTGTTGGATTTCGTTGTTCGATTTCGTTGTTCCATTTCGTTGTTCGATTGCGTTGTTCCATTTCGTTGTTCTATTTCGTGGTTCGATTTTTAGTGGTTTCAGTTCGTTGTTCGATGTCGTTGTTCGATATCGAAGTTGGATTTCGTTGTTCAATTTCGTTGTTCGATTTCGTTGTTCGATTTCGTTGTTCCATTTTGTTGTTCGATTTCGTTGTTCGATTTCGTTGTTCGATTTCGTTGTTCGATTTCGTTGTTCCATTTTGTTGTTCGATTTCGTTGTTCGATTTCGTTGTTCGATTTCGTTGTTCGATTTCGTTGTTCGATTTCGTTGTTCCATTTTGTTGTTCGATTTCGTTGTTCGATTTCGTTGTTCGATTTCGTTGTTCGATTTCGTTGTTCCATTTTGTTGTTCGATTTCGTTGTTCGATTTCGTTGTTCGATTTCGTTGTTCGATTTCGTTGTTCGATTTCGTTGTTCGATTTCGTTGTTCGATTTCGTTGTTCCATTTCGTTGTTCGATATCGTTGTTCGATTTCGTTGTTCTATATTGTTGCATGATTTCGTGGTTCGATTTCGTTGTTCGATTTCGTTGTTCGATTTCGTTGTTCTATATTGTTGCATGATTTCGTGGTTCGATTTCGTTGTTCGATTGCGTTGTTCCATTTCGTTGTTCTATTTCGTGGTTCGATTTATAGTGGTTTCAGTTTGTTGTTCGATATCGAAGTTGGATTTCGTTGTTCAATTTCGTTGTTCTATTTCGTTGTTCTATTTCGTTGTTCGATTTCGTTGTTCGATTCGTTAATCGATTTCGTTGTTCGATTTCGTTGTTCGATTTCGTTGTTCGATTTCGTTGTTCCATTTCGTTGTTCGATATCGTTGTTCGATTTCGTTGTTCGATTTCGTTGTTCGATTTCGAAATTCGATTTCGTTGTTCGATTTCGTTGTTCGATTTCGTTGTTCGATTTTGTTGTTCGATTTCGTTGTTCGATTTCGTTGTTCGATTTCGTTGTTCGATTTCGTTGTTCGATTTCGTTGTCCGATTCCGTTGTTCGATTTCGTTGTTCGTTTTCGTTGTTCTATATTGTTGCATGATTTCGTGATTCGATTTCGTTGTTCGATTGCGTTGTTCCATTTCGTTGTTCTATTTCGTGGTTCGATTTATAGTGGTTTCAGTTTGTTGTTCGATGTCGTTGTTCGATATCGAAGTTTAATTTCGTTGTTCAATTTCGTTGTTCCATTTCGTTGTTCGATTTCGTTGTTCGATTCGTTATTCGATTTCGTTGTTCGATTTCGTTGTTCGATTTCGTTGTTCGATTTCGTTGTTAGATTTCGTTGTTCGACTTCGTTGTTCGATTTCGTTGTTCGATTTCGTTGTTCGATTTCGTTGTTCGATTTCGTTGTTCCATTTCTTTGTTCGATTTCGTTGTTCGATTTCGTTGTTCCATTTTGTTGTTCGATTTCGTTGTTCGATTTCGTTGTTAGATTTCGTTGTTCGATTTCGTTGTTCGATTTCGTTGTTCGATTTCGTTGTTAGATTTCGTTGTTCGATTTCGTTGTTCGATATCGAAGTTGGATTTCGTTGTTCAATTTCGTTGTTCTATTTCGTTGTTCGATTTCGTTGTTCGATTTCGTTGTTCGATTTCGTTGTTCGATTTCGTTGTTCGATTTCGTTGTTCGATTTTGTTGTTCGATTTCGTTGTTCGATTTCGTTGTTCGATTTCGTTGTTCGATTTCGTTGTTCGATTTCGTTTTCCGATTCCGTTGTTCGATTTCGTTGTTCGTTTTCGTTGTTCTATATTGTTGCATGATTTCGTGATTCGATTTCGTTGTTCGATTGCGTTGTTCCATTTCGTTGTTCTATTTCGTGGTTCGATTTATAGTGGTTTCAGTTTGTTGTTCGATGTCGTTGTTCGATATCGAAGTTGGATTTCGTTGTTCAATTTCGTTGTTCTATTTCGTTGTTCGATTTCGTTGTTCGATTCGTTATTCGATTTCGTTGTTCGATTTCGTTGTTCGATTTCGTTGTTCGATTTCGTTGTTAGATTTCGTTGTTCGACTTCGTTGTTCGATTTCGTTGTTCGATTTCGTTGTTCGATTTCGTTGTTCGATTTCGTTGTTCCATTTCTTTGTTCGATTTCGTTGTTCGATTTCGTTGTTCCATTTTGTTGTTCGATTTCGTTGTTCGATTTCGTTGTTAGATTTCGTTGTTCGATTTCGTTGTTCGATTTCGTTGTTCGATTTCGTTGTTCGATTTCGTTGTTCGATTTCGTTGTTCGATTTCGTTGTTCGATATCGAAGTTGGATTTCGTAGGTCAATTTCGTTGTTCTATTTCGTTGTTCTATTTCGTTGTTCGATTTCGTTGTTCGATTCGTTATTCGATTTCGTTGTTCGATTTCGTTGTTCGATTTCGAAATTCGATTTCGTTGTTCGATTTCGTTGTTCGATTTCGTTGTTCGATTTTGTTGTTCGATTTCGTTGTTCGATTTCGTTGTTCGATTTCGTTGTTCGATTTCGTTGTTCGATTTCGTTGTCCGATTCCGTTGTTCGATTTCGTTGTTCGTTTTCGTTGTTCTATATTGTTGCATGATTTCGTGATTCGATTTCGTTGTTCGATTGCGTTGTTCCATTTCGTTGTTCTATTTCGTGGTTCGATTTATAGTGGTTTCAGTTTGTTGTTCGATGTCGTTGTTCGATATCGAAGTTGGATTTCGTTGTTCAATTTCGTTGTTCCATTTCGTTGTTCGATTTCGTTGTTCGATTCGTTATTCGATTTCGTTGTTCGATTTCGTTGTTCTATTTCGTTGTTCGATTTCGTTGTTAGATTCGTTATTCGATTTCGTTGTTCGATTTCGTTGTTCGATTTCGTTGTTCGATTTCGTTGTTCGATTTCGTTGTTCGATTTCGTTGTTCCATTTCGTTGTTCGATATCGTTGTTCGATTTCGTTGTTCTATATTGTTGCATGATTTCGTGGTTCGATTTCGTTGTTCGATTTCGTTGTTCGATTTCGTTGTTCTATATTGTTGCATGATTTCGTGGTTCGATTTCGTTGTTCGATTGCGTTGTTCCATTTCGTTGTTCTATTTCGTGGTTCGATTTATAGTGGTTTCAGTTTGTTGTTCGATATCGAAGTTGGATTTCGTTGTTCAATTTCGTTGTTCTATTTCGTTGTTCTATTTCGTTGTTCGATTTCGTTGTTCGATTCGTTAATCGATTTCGTTGTTCGATTTCGTTGTTCGATTTCGTTGTTCGATTTCGTTGTTCCATTTCGTTGTTCGATTTCGTTGTTCGATTTCGAAATTCGATTTCGTTGTTCGATTTCGTTGTTCGATTTCGTTGTTCGATTTTGTTGTTCGATTTCGTTGTTCGATTTCGTTGTTCGATTTCGTTGTTCGATTTCGTTGTTCGATTTCGTTGTCCGATTCCGTTGTTCGATTTCGTTGTTCGTTTTCGTTGTTCTATATTGTTGCATGATTTCGTGATTCGATTTCGTTGTTCGATTGCGTTGTTCCATTTCGTTGTTCTATTTCGTGGTTCGATTTATAGTGGTTTCAGTTTGTTGTTCGATGTCGTTGTTCGATATCGAAGTTTAATTTCGTTGTTCAATTTCGTTGTTCCATTTCGTTGTTCGATTTCGTTGTTCGATTCGTTATTCGATTTCGTTGTTCGATTTCGTTGTTCGATTTCGTTGTTCGATTTCGTTGTTAGATTTCGTTGTTCGACTTCGTTGTTCGATTTCGTTGTTCGATTTCGTTGTTCGATTTCGTTGTTCGATTTCGTTGTTCCATTTCTTTGTTCGATTTCGTTGTTCGATTTCGTTGTTCCATTTTGTTGTTCGATTTCGTTGTTCGATTCGTTATTCGATTTCGTTGTTCGATTTCGTTGTTCGATTTCGTTGTTCGATTTCGTTGTTCGATTTCGTTGTTCAATTTCGTTGTTCTATTTCGTTGTTCGATTTCGTTGTTCGATTCGTTATTCGATTTCGTTGTTCGATTTCGTTGTTCGATTTCGTTGTTCGATTTCGTTGTTCCATTTTGTTGTTCGATTTCGTTGTTCGATTTCGTTGTTCTATATTGTTGCATGATTTCGTGGTTCGATTTCGTTGTTCGATTGCGTTGTTCCATTTCGTTGTTCTATTTCGTGGTTCGATTTAGTGGTTTCAGTTTGTTGTTCGATTTCGTTGTTCGATATCGAAGTTGGATTTCGTTGTTCAATTTCGTTGTTCTATTTCGTTGTTCGATTTCGTTGTTCGATTCGTTATTCGATTTCGTTGTTCGATTTCGTTGTTCGATTTCGTTGTTCGATTTCGTTGTTCGATTTCGTTGTTCGATTCGTTATTCGATTTCGTTGTTCGATTTCGTTGTTCGATTTCGTTGTTCGATTTCGTTGTTCGATTTCGTTGTTCGATATCGAAGTTGGATTTCGTAGGTCAATTTCGTTGTTCTATTTCGTTGTTCTATTTCGTTGTTCGATTTCGTTGTTCGATTCGTTATTCGATTTCGTTGTTCGATTTCGTTGTTCGATTTCGTTGTTCGATTTCGTTGTACGATTTCGTTGTTCGATTTCGTTGTTCCATTTCGTTGTTCGATATCGTTGTTCGATTTCGTTGTTCGATTTCGTTGTTCGATTTCGAAATTCGATTTCGTTGTTCGATTTCGTTGTTCGATTTCGTTGTTCGATTTCGTTGTTCGATTTCGTTGTTCGATTTCGTTGTTCGATTTCGTTGTTCGATTTCGTTGTTCGATTTCGTTGTCCGATTCCGTTGTTCGATTTCGTTGTTCGTTTTCGTTGTTCTATATTGTTGCATGATTTCGTGATTCGATTTCGTTGTTCGATTGCGTTGTTCCATTTCGTTGTTCTATTTCGTGGTTCGATTTATAGTGGTTTCAGTTTGTTGTTCGATGTCGTTGTTCGATATCGAAGTTGGATTTCGTTGTTCAATTTCGTTGTTCTATTTCGTTGTTCGATTTCGTTGTTCGATTCGTTATTCGATTTCGTTGTTCGATTTCGTTGTTCGATTTCGTTGTTCGATTTCGTTGTTAGATTTCGTTGTTCGACTTCGTTGTTCGATTTCGTTGTTCGATTTCGTTGTTCGATTTCGTTGTTCGATTTCGTTGTTCCATTTCTTTGTTCGATTTCTTTGTTCCATTTTGTTGTTCGATTTCGTTGTTCGATTTCGTTGTTAGATTTCGTTGTTCGATTTCGTTGTTCGATTACGTTGTTCGATTTCGTTGTTCGATTTCGTTGTTCGATTTCGTTGTTCGATATCGAAGTTGGATTTCGTTGTTCAATTTCGTTGTTCTATTTCGTTGTTCGATTTCGTTGTTCGATTCGTTATTCGATTTCGTTGTTCGATTTCGTTGTTCGATTTCGTTGTTCGATTTCGTTGTTCCATTTTGTTGTTCGATTTCGTTGTTCGATTTCGTTGTTCTATATTGTTGCATGATTTCGTGGTTCGATTTCGTTGTTCGATTGCGTTGTTCCATTTCGTTGTTCTATTTCGTGGTTCGATTTATAGTGGTTTCAGTTTGTTGTTCGATTTCGTTGTTCGATATCGAAGTTGGATTTCGTTGTTCAATTTCGTTGTTCTATTTCGTTGTTCGATTTCGTTGTTCGATTCGTTAATCGATTTCGTTGTTCGATTTCGTTGTTCGATTTCGTTGTTCCATTTTGTTGTTCGATTTCGTTGTTCGATTTCGTTGTTCGATTTCGTTGTTCGATTTCGTTGTTAGATTTCGTTGTTCGATTTCGTTGTTCGATTTCGTTGTTCGATTTCGTTGTTCGATTTCGTTGTTCGATTTTGTTGTTTGATTTCGTTGTTCGATTTCGTTGTTCGATTTCGTTGTTCGATTTCGTTGTTCCATTTCGTTGTTCGATTTCGTTGTTCGATTTCGTTGATCGATTTCGTTCGATTTCGTTGTTCGATTTCGTTGTTCGATTGCGTTGTTCCATTTCGTTGTTCTATTTCGTGGTTAGATTTAGTGGTTTCAGATTGTTGTTCGATTTCGTTGTTCGATATCGAAGTTGGATTTCGTTGTTCAATTTCGTTGTTCTATTTCGTTGTTCGATTTCGTTGTTCGATTCGTTATTCGATTTCGTTGTTCGATTTCGTTGTTCGATTTCGTTGTTCGATTTCGTTGTTCCATTTTGTTGTTCGATTTCGTTGTTAGATTTCGTTGTTCGATTTCGTTGTTCGATTTCGTTGTTCGATTTCGTTGTTCGATTTCGTTGTTCGATTTCGTTGTTCGATTTCGTTGTTCGATATCGAAGTTGGATTTCGTAGGTCAATTTCGTTGTTCTATTTCGTTGTTCTATTTCGTTGTTCGATTTCGTTGTTCGATTTCGTTGTTCGATTCGTTATTCGATTTCGTTGTTCGATTTCGTTGTTCGATTTCGTTGTTCGATTTCGTTGTCCGATTTCGTTGTTCCATTTCGTTGTTCGATATCGTTGTTCGATTTCGTTGTTCGATTTCGTTGTTCGATTTCGAAGTTCGATTTCGTTGTTCAATTTCGTTGTTCGATTTCGTTGTTCGATTTTGTTGTTCGATTTCGTTGTTCGATTTCGTTGTTCGATTTCGTTGTTCGATTTCGTTGTCCGATTCCGTTGTTCGATTTCGTTGTTCGTTTTCGTTGTTCTATATTGTTGCATGATTTCGTGATTCGATTTCGTTGTTCGATTGCGTTGTTCCATTTCGTTGTTCTATTTCGTGGTTCGATTTATAGTGGTTTCAGTTTGTTGTTCAATTTCGTTGTTCTATTTCGTTGTTCTATTTCGTTGTTCGATTTCGTTGTTCGATTCGTTAATCGATTTCGTTGTTCGATTTCGTTGTTCGATTTCGTTGTTCGATTTCGTTGTTCGATTTCGTTGTTCCATTTCGTTGTTCGATATCGTTGTTCGATTTCGTTGTTCGATTTCGTTGTTCGATTTCGTTGTTCGATTTCGAAATTCGATTTCGTTGTTCGATTTCGTTGTTCGATTTTGTTGTTCGATTTCGTTGTTCGATTTCGTTGTTCGATTTCGTTGTTCGATTTCGTTGTTCGATTTCGTTGTTCGATTTCGTTGTCCGATTCCGTTGTTCGATTTCGTTGTTCGTTTTCGTTGTTCTATATTGTTGCATGATTTCGTGATTCGATTTCGTTGTTCGATTGCGTTGTTCCATTTCGTTGTTCTATTTCGTGGTTCGATTTATAGTGGTTTCAGTTTGTTGTTCGATGTCGTTGTTCGATATCGAAGTTGGATTTCGTTGTTCAATTTCGTTGTTCTATTTCGTTGTTCGATTTCGTTGTTCGATTCGTTATTCGATTTCGTTGTTCGATTTCGTTGTTCGATTTCGTTGTTCGTTTCGTTGTTAGATTTCGTTGTTCGACTTCGTTGTTCGATTTCGTTGTTCGATTTCGTTGTTCGATTTCGTTGTTCGATTTCGTTGTTCCATTTCTTTGTTCGATTTCGTTGTTCGATTTCGTTGTTCCATTTTGTTGTTCGATTTCGTTGTTCGATTTCGTTGTTAGATTTCGTTGTTCGATTTCGTTGTTCGATTTCGTTGTTCGATTTCGTTGTTCGATTTCGTTGTTCGATTTCGTTGTTCGATTTCGTTGTTCGATTTCGTTGTTCGATTTCGTTGTTCGATTTCGTTGTAGGATATCGAAGTTGGATTTCGTAGGTCAATTTCGTTGTTCTATTTCGTTGTTCTATTTCGTTGTTCGATTTCGTTGTTCGATTCGTTATTCGATTTCGTTGTTCGATTTCGTTGTTCGATTTCGTTGTTCGATTTCGTTGTTCGATTTCGTTGTTCGATTTCGTTGTTCCATTTCGTTGTTCGATATCGTTGTTCGATTTCGTTGTTCTATATTGTTGCATGATTTCGTGGTTCGATTTCGTTGTTCGATTTCGTTGTTCGATTTCGTTGTTCTATATTGTTGCATGATTTCGTGGTTCGATTTCGTTGTTCGATTGCGTTGTTCGATATCGTTGTTCGATTTCGTTGTTCGATTTCGTTGTTCGATTTCGAAGTTCGATTTCGTTGTTCAATTTCGTTGTTCGATTTCGTTGTTCGATTTTGTTGTTCGATTTCGTTGTTCGATTTCGTTGTTCGATTTCGTTGTTCGATTTCGTTGTCCGATTCCGTTGTTCGATTTCGTTGTTCGTTTTCGTTGTTCTATATTGTTGCATGATTTCGTGATTCGATTTCGTTGTTCGATTGCGTTGTTCCATTTCGTTGTTCTATTTCGTGGTTCGATTTATAGTGGTTTCAGTTTGTTGTTCAATTTCGTTGTTCTATTTCGTTGTTCTATTTCGTTGTTCGATTTCGTTGTTCGATTCGTTAATCGATTTCGTTGTTCGATTTCGTTGTTCGATTTCGTTGTTCGATTTCGTTGTTCGATTTCGTTGTTCCATTTCGTTGTTCGATATCGTTGTTCGATTTCGTTGTTCGATTTCGTTGTTCGATTTCGTTGTTCGATTTCGAAATTCGATTTCGTTGTTCGATTTCGTTGTTCGATTTTGTTGTTCGATTTCGTTGTTCGATTTCGTTGTTCGATTTCGTTGTTCGATTTCGTTGTTCGATTTCGTTGTTCGATTTCGTTGTCCGATTCCGTTGTTCGATTTCGTTGTTCGTTTTCGTTGTTCTATATTGTTGCATGATTTCGTGATTCGATTTCGTTGTTCGATTGCGTTGTTCCATTTCGTTGTTCTATTTCGTGGTTCGATTTATAGTGGTTTCAGTTTGTTGTTCGATGTCGTTGTTCGATATCGAAGTTGGATTTCGTTGTTCAATTTCGTTGTTCTATTTCGTTGTTCGATTTCGTTGTTCGATTCGTTATTCGATTTCGTTGTTCGATTTCGTTGTTCGATTTCGTTGTTCGTTTCGTTGTTAGATTTCGTTGTTCGACTTCGTTGTTCGATTTCGTTGTTCGATTTCGTTGTTCGATTTCGTTGTTCGATTTCGTTGTTCCATTTCTTTGTTCGATTTCGTTGTTCGATTTCGTTGTTCCATTTTGTTGTTCGATTTCGTTGTTCGATTTCGTTGTTAGATTTCGTTGTTCGATTTCGTTGTTCGATTTCGTTGTTCGATTTCGTTGTTCGATTTCGTTGTTCGATTTCGTTGTTCGATTTCGTTGTTCGATTTCGTTGTTCGATTTCGTTGTTCGATTTCGTTGTAGGATATCGAAGTTGGATTTCGTAGGTCAATTTCGTTGTTCTATTTCGTTGTTCTATTTCGTTGTTCGATTTCGTTGTTCGATTCGTTATTCGATTTCGTTGTTCGATTTCGTTGTTCGATTTCGTTGTTCGATTTCGTTGTTCGATTTCGTTGTTCGATTTCGTTGTTCCATTTCGTTGTTCGATATCGTTGTTCGATTTCGTTGTTCTATATTGTTGCATGATTTCGTGGTTCGATTTCGTTGTTCGATTTCGTTGTTCGATTTCGTTGTTCTATATTGTTGCATGATTTCGTGGTTCGATTTCGTTGTTCGATTGCGTTGTTCCATTTCGTTGTTCTATTTCGTGGTTCGATTTATAGTGGTTTCAGTTTGTTGTTCGATATCGAAGTTGGATTTCGTTGTTCAATTTCGTTGTTCTATTTCGTTGTTCGATTTCGTTGTTCGATTCGTTAATCGATTTCGTTGTTCGATTTCGTTGTTCGATTTCGTTGTTCGATTTCGTTGTTCCATTTTGTTGTTCGATTTCGTTGTTCGATTTCGTTGTTCGATTTCGTTGTTCGATTTCGTTGTTCCATTTTGTTGTTCGATTTCGTTGTTCGATTTCGTTGTTCGATTTCGTTGTTCGATTTCGTTGTTCGATTTCGTTGTTCGATTTCGTTGTCCGATTCCGTTGTTCGATTTCGTTGTTCGTTTTCGTTGTTCTATATTGTTGCATGATTTCGTGATTCGATTTCGTTGTTCGATTGCGTTGTTCCATTTCGTTGTTCTATTTCGTGGTTCGATTTATAGTGGTTTCAGTTTGTTGTTCGATGTCGTTGTTCGATATCGAAGTTGGATTTCGTTGTTCAATTTCGTTGTTCTATTTCGTTGTTCGATTTCGTTGTTCGATTCGTTATTCGATTTCGTTGTTCGATTTCGTTGTTCGATTTCGTTGTTCGTTTCGTTGTTAGATTTCGTTGTTCGACTTCGTTGTTCGATTTCGTTGTTCGATTTCGTTGTTCGATTTCGTTGTTCGATTTCGTTGTTCCATTTCTTTGTTCGATTTCGTTGTTCGATTTCGTTGTTCCATTTTGTTGTTCGATTTCGTTGTTCGATTTCGTTGTTAGATTTCGTTGTTCGATTTCGTTGTTCGATTTCGTTGTTCGATTTCGTTGTTCGATTTCGTTGTTCGATTTCGTTGTTCGATTTCGTTGTTCGATTTCGTTGTTCGATTTCGTTGTTCGATTTCGTTGTAGGATATCGAAGTTGGATTTCGTAGGTCAATTTCGTTGTTCTATTTCGTTGTTCTATTTCGTTGTTCGATTTCGTTGTTCGATTCGTTATTCGATTTCGTTGTTCGATTTCGTTGTTCGATTTCGTTGTTCGATTTCGTTGTTCGATTTCGTTGTTCGATTTCGTTGTTCCATTTCGTTGTTCGATATCGTTGTTCGATTTCGTTGTTCTATATTGTTGCATGATTTCGTGGTTCGATTTCGTTGTTCGATTTCGTTGTTCGATTTCGTTGTTCTATATTGTTGCATGATTTCGTGGTTCGATTTCGTTGTTCGATTGCGTTGTTCGATATCGTTGTTCGATTTCGTTGTTCGATTTCGTTGTTCGATTTCGAAGTTCGATTTCGTTGTTCAATTTCGTTGTTCGATTTCGTTGTTCGATTTTGTTGTTCGATTTCGTTGTTCGATTTCGTTGTTCGATTTCGTTGTTCGATTTCGTTGTCCGATTCCGTTGTTCGATTTCGTTGTTCGTTTTCGTTGTTCTATATTGTTGCATGATTTCGTGATTCGATTTCGTTGTTCGATTGCGTTGTTCCATTTCGTTGTTCTATTTCGTGGTTCGATTTATAGTGGTTTCAGTTTGTTGTTCAATTTCGTTGTTCTATTTCGTTGTTCTATTTCGTTGTTCGATTTCGTTGTTCGATTCGTTAATCGATTTCGTTGTTCGATTTCGTTGTTCGATTTCGTTGTTCGATTTCGTTGTTCGATTTCGTTGTTCCATTTCGTTGTTCGATATCGTTGTTCGATTTCGTTGTTCGATTTCGTTGTTCGATTTCGTTGTTCGATTTCGAAATTCGATTTCGTTGTTCGATTTCGTTGTTCGATTTTGTTGTTCGATTTCGTTGTTCGATTTCGTTGTTCGATTTCGTTGTTCGATTTCGTTGTTCGATTTCGTTGTTCGATTTCGTTGTCCGATTCCGTTGTTCGATTTCGTTGTTCGTTTTCGTTGTTCTATATTGTTGCATGATTTCGTGATTCGATTTCGTTGTTCGATTGCGTTGTTCCATTTCGTTGTTCTATTTCGTGGTTCGATTTATAGTGGTTTCAGTTTGTTGTTCGATGTCGTTGTTCGATATCGAAGTTGGATTTCGTTGTTCAATTTCGTTGTTCTATTTCGTTGTTCGATTTCGTTGTTCGATTCGTTATTCGATTTCGTTGTTCGATTTCGTTGTTCGATTTCGTTGTTCGTTTCGTTGTTAGATTTCGTTGTTCGACTTCGTTGTTCGATTTCGTTGTTCGATTTCGTTGTTCGATTTCGTTGTTCGATTTCGTTGTTCCATTTCTTTGTTCGATTTCGTTGTTCGATTTCGTTGTTCCATTTTGTTGTTCGATTTCGTTGTTCGATTTCGTTGTTAGATTTCGTTGTTCGATTTCGTTGTTCGATTTCGTTGTTCGATTTCGTTGTTCGATTTCGTTGTTCGATTTCGTTGTTCGATTTCGTTGTTCGATTTCGTTGTTCGATTTCGTTGTTCGATTTCGTTGTTCGATTTCGTTGTAGGATATCGAAGTTGGATTTCGTAGGTCAATTTCGTTGTTCTATTTCGTTGTTCTATTTCGTTGTTCGATTTCGTTGTTCGATTCGTTATTCGATTTCGTTGTTCGATTTCGTTGTTCGATTTCGTTGTTCGATTTCGTTGTTCGATTTTGTTGTTTGATTTCGTTGTTCGATTTCGTTGTTCGATTTCGTTGTTCGATTTCGTTGTTCGATTTCGTTGTTCGATTTCGTTGTTCCATTTCGTTGTTCGATTTCGTTGTTCGATTTCGTTGATCGATTTCGTTGTTCGATTTCGTTGTTCGATATCGAAGTTGGATTTCGTAGGTCAATTTCGTTGTTCTATTTCGTTGTTCTATTTCGTTGTTCGATTTCGTTGTTCGATTTCGTTGTTCGATTCGTTATTCGATTTCGTTGTTCGATTTCGTTGTTCGATTTCGTTGTTCGATTTCGTTGTTCGATTCGTTATTCGATTTCGTTGTTCGATTTCGTTGTTCGATTTCGTTGTCCGATTTCGTTGTTCCATTTCGTTGTTCGATATCGTTGTTCGATTTCGTTGTTCGATTTCGTTGTTCGATTTCGAAGTTCGATTTCGTTGTTCAATTTCGTTGTTCGATTTCGTTGTTCGATTTTGTTGTTCGATTTCGTTGTTCGATTTCGTTGTTCGATTTCGTTGTTCGATTTCGTTGTCCGATTCCGTTGTTCGATTTCGTTGTTCGTTTTCGTTGTTCTATATTGTTGCATGATTTCGTGATTCGATTTCGTTGTTCGATTGCGTTGTTCCATTTCGTTGTTCTATTTCGTGGTTCGATTTATAGTGGTTTCAGTTTGTTGTTCAATTTCGTTGTTCTATTTCGTTGTTCTATTTCGTTGTTCGATTTCGTTGTTCGATTCGTTAATCGATTTCGTTGTTCGATTTCGTTGTTCGATTTCGTTGTTCGATTTCGTTGTTCGATTTCGTTGTTCCATTTCGTTGTTCGATATCGTTGTTCGATTTCGTTGTTCGATTTCGTTGTTCGATTTCGTTGTTCGATTTCGAAATTCGATTTCGTTGTTCGATTTCGTTGTTCGATTTTGTTGTTCGATTTCGTTGTTCGATTTCGTTGTTCGATTTCGTTGTTCGATTTCGTTGTTCGATTTCGTTGTTCGATTTCGTTGTCCGATTCCGTTGTTCGATTTCGTTGTTCGTTTTCGTTGTTCTATATTGTTGCATGATTTCGTGATTCGATTTCGTTGTTCGATTGCGTTGTTCCATTTCGTTGTTCTATTTCGTGGTTCGATTTATAGTGGTTTCAGTTTGTTGTTCGATGTCGTTGTTCGATATCGAAGTTGGATTTCGTTGTTCAATTTCGTTGTTCTATTTCGTTGTTCGATTTCGTTGTTCGATTCGTTATTCGATTTCGTTGTTCGATTTCGTTGTTCGATTTCGTTGTTCGTTTCGTTGTTAGATTTCGTTGTTCGACTTCGTTGTTCGATTTCGTTGTTCGATTCCGTTGTTCGATTTCGTTGTTCGATTTCGTTGTTCCATTTCTTTGTTCGATTTCGTTGTTCGATTTCGTTGTTCCATTTTGTTGTTCGATTTCGTTGTTCGATTTCGTTGTTAGATTTCGTTGTTCGATTTCGTTGTTCGATTTCGTTGTTCGATTTCGTTGTTCGATTTCGTTGTTCGATTTCGTTGTTCGATTTCGTTGTTCGATTTCGTTGTTCGATTTCGTTGTTCGATTTCGTTGTAGGATATCGAAGTTGGATTTCGTAGGTCAATTTCGTTGTTCTATTTCGTTGTTCTATTTCGTTGTTCGATTTCGTTGTTCGATTCGTTATTCGATTTCGTTGTTCGATTTCGTTGTTCGATTTCGTTGTTCGATTTCGTTGTTCGATTTCGTTGTTCGATTTCGTTGTTCCATTTCGTTGTTCGATATCGTTGTTCGATTTCGTTGTTCTATATTGTTGCATGATTTCGTGGTTCGATTTCGTTGTTCGATTTCGTTGTTCGATTTCGTTGTTCTATATTGTTGCATGATTTCGTGGTTCGATTTCGTTGTTCGATTGCGTTGTTCGATATCGTTGTTCGATTTCGTTGTTCGATTTCGTTGTTCGATTTCGAAGTTCGATTTCGTTGTTCAATTTCGTTGTTCGATTTCGTTGTTCGATTTTGTTGTTCGATTTCGTTGTTCGATTTCGTTGTTCGATTTCGTTGTTCGATTTCGTTGTCCGATTCCGTTGTTCGATTTCGTTGTTCGTTTTCGTTGTTCTATATTGTTGCATGATTTCGTGATTCGATTTCGTTGTTCGATTGCGTTGTTCCATTTCGTTGTTCTATTTCGTGGTTCGATTTATAGTGGTTTCAGTTTGTTGTTCAATTTCGTTGTTCTATTTCGTTGTTCTATTTCGTTGTTCGATTTCGTTGTTCGATTCGTTAATCGATTTCGTTGTTCGATTTCGTTGTTCGATTTCGTTGTTCGATTTCGTTGTTCGATTTCGTTGTTCCATTTCGTTGTTCGATATCGTTGTTCGATTTCGTTGTTCGATTTCGTTGTTCGATTTCGTTGTTCGATTTCGAAATTCGATTTCGTTGTTCGATTTCGTTGTTCGATTTTGTTGTTCGATTTCGTTGTTCGATTTCGTTGTTCGATTTCGTTGTTCGATTTCGTTGTTCGATTTCGTTGTTCGATTTCGTTGTCCGATTCCGTTGTTCGATTTCGTTGTTCGTTTTCGTTGTTCTATATTGTTGCATGATTTCGTGATTCGATTTCGTTGTTCGATTGCGTTGTTCCATTTCGTTGTTCTATTTCGTGGTTCGATTTATAGTGGTTTCAGTTTGTTGTTCGATGTCGTTGTTCGATATCGAAGTTGGATTTCGTTGTTCAATTTCGTTGTTCTATTTCGTTGTTCGATTTCGTTGTTCGATTCGTTATTCGATTTCGTTGTTCGATTTCGTTGTTCGATTTCGTTGTTCGTTTCGTTGTTAGATTTCGTTGTTCGACTTCGTTGTTCGATTTCGTTGTTCGATTTCGTTGTTCGATTTCGTTGTTCGATTTCGTTGTTCCATTTCTTTGTTCGATTTCGTTGTTCGATTTCGTTGTTCCATTTTGTTGTTCGATTTCGTTGTTCGATTTCGTTGTTAGATTTCGTTGTTCGATTTCGTTGTTCGATTTCGTTGTTCGATTTCGTTGTTCGATTTCGTTGTTCGATTTCGTTGTTCGATTTCGTTGTTCGATTTCGTTGTTCGATTTCGTTGTTCGATTTCGTTGTAGGATATCGAAGTTGGATTTCGTAGGTCAATTTCGTTGTTCTATTTCGTTGTTCTATTTCGTTGTTCGATTTCGTTGTTCGATTCGTTATTCGATTTCGTTGTTCGATTTCGTTGTTCGATTTCGTTGTTCGATTTCGTTGTTCGATTTCGTTGTTCGATTTCGTTGTTCCATTTCGTTGTTCGATATCGTTGTTCGATTTCGTTGTTCTATATTGTTGCATGATTTCGTGGTTCGATTTCGTTGTTCGATTTCGTTGTTCGATTTCGTTGTTCTATATTGTTGCATGATTTCGTGGTTCGATTTCGTTGTTCGATTGCGTTGTTCCATTTCGTTGTTCTATTTCGTGGTTCGATTTATAGTGGTTTCAGTTTGTTGTTCGATATCGAAGTTGGATTTCGTTGTTCAATTTCGTTGTTCTATTTCGTTGTTCGATTTCGTTGTTCGATTCGTTAATCGATTTCGTTGTTCGATTTCGTTGTTCGATTTCGTTGTTCGATTTCGTTGTTCCATTTTGTTGTTCGATTTCGTTGTTCGATTTCGTTGTTCGATTTCGTTGTTCGATTTCGTTGTTCCATTTTGTTGTTCGATTTCGTTGTTCGATTTCGTTGTTCGATTTCGTTGTTCGATTTCGTTGTTCGATTTCGTTGTTCGATTTCGTTGTCCGATTCCGTTGTTCGATTTCGTTGTTCGTTTTCGTTGTTCTATATTGTTGCATGATTTCGTGATTCGATTTCGTTGTTCGATTGCGTTGTTCCATTTCGTTGTTCTATTTCGTGGTTCGATTTATAGTGGTTTCAGTTTGTTGTTCGATGTCGTTGTTCGATATCGAAGTTGGATTTCGTTGTTCAATTTCGTTGTTCTATTTCGTTGTTCGATTTCGTTGTTCGATTCGTTATTCGATTTCGTTGTTCGATTTCGTTGTTCGATTTCGTTGTTCGTTTCGTTGTTAGATTTCGTTGTTCGACTTCGTTGTTCGATTTCGTTGTTCGATTTCGTTGTTCGATTTCGTTGTTCGATTTCGTTGTTCCATTTCTTTGTTCGATTTCGTTGTTCGATTTCGTTGTTCCATTTTGTTGTTCGATTTCGTTGTTCGATTTCGTTGTTAGATTTCGTTGTTCGATTTCGTTGTTCGATTTCGTTGTTCGATTTCGTTGTTCGATTTCGTTGTTCGATTTCGTTGTTCGATTTCGTTGTTCGATTTCGTTGTTCGATTTCGTTGTTCGATTTCGTTGTAGGATATCGAAGTTGGATTTCGTAGGTCAATTTCGTTGTTCTATTTCGTTGTTCTATTTCGTTGTTCGATTTCGTTGTTCGATTCGTTATTCGATTTCGTTGTTCGATTTCGTTGTTCGATTTCGTTGTTCGATTTCGTTGTTCGATTTCGTTGTTCGATTTCGTTGTTCCATTTCGTTGTTCGATATCGTTGTTCGATTTCGTTGTTCTATATTGTTGCATGATTTCGTGGTTCGATTTCGTTGTTCGATTTCGTTGTTCGATTTCGTTGTTCTATATTGTTGCATGATTTCGTGGTTCGATTTCGTTGTTCGATTGCGTTGTTCGATATCGTTGTTCGATTTCGTTGTTCGATTTCGTTGTTCGATTTCGAAGTTCGATTTCGTTGTTCAATTTCGTTGTTCGATTTCGTTGTTCGATTTTGTTGTTCGATTTCGTTGTTCGATTTCGTTGTTCGATTTCGTTGTTCGATTTCGTTGTCCGATTCCGTTGTTCGATTTCGTTGTTCGTTTTCGTTGTTCTATATTGTTGCATGATTTCGTGATTCGATTTCGTTGTTCGATTGCGTTGTTCCATTTCGTTGTTCTATTTCGTGGTTCGATTTATAGTGGTTTCAGTTTGTTGTTCAATTTCGTTGTTCTATTTCGTTGTTCTATTTCGTTGTTCGATTTCGTTGTTCGATTCGTTAATCGATTTCGTTGTTCGATTTCGTTGTTCGATTTCGTTGTTCGATTTCGTTGTTCGATTTCGTTGTTCCATTTCGTTGTTCGATATCGTTGTTCGATTTCGTTGTTCGATTTCGTTGTTCGATTTCGTTGTTCGATTTCGAAATTCGATTTCGTTGTTCGATTTCGTTGTTCGATTTTGTTGTTCGATTTCGTTGTTCGATTTCGTTGTTCGATTTCGTTGTTCGATTTCGTTGTTCGATTTCGTTGTTCGATTTCGTTGTCCGATTCCGTTGTTCGATTTCGTTGTTCGTTTTCGTTGTTCTATATTGTTGCATGATTTCGTGATTCGATTTCGTTGTTCGATTGCGTTGTTCCATTTCGTTGTTCTATTTCGTGGTTCGATTTATAGTGGTTTCAGTTTGTTGTTCGATGTCGTTGTTCGATATCGAAGTTGGATTTCGTTGTTCAATTTCGTTGTTCTATTTCGTTGTTCGATTTCGTTGTTCGATTCGTTATTCGATTTCGTTGTTCGATTTCGTTGTTCGATTTCGTTGTTCGTTTCGTTGTTAGATTTCGTTGTTCGACTTCGTTGTTCGATTTCGTTGTTCGATTTCGTTGTTCGATTTCGTTGTTCGATTTCGTTGTTCCATTTCTTTGTTCGATTTCGTTGTTCGATTTCGTTGTTCCATTTTGTTGTTCGATTTCGTTGTTCGATTTCGTTGTTAGATTTCGTTGTTCGATTTCGTTGTTCGATTTCGTTGTTCGATTTCGTTGTTCGATTTCGTTGTTCGATTTCGTTGTTCGATTTCGTTGTTCGATTTCGTTGTTCGATTTCGTTGTTCGATTTCGTTGTAGGATATCGAAGTTGGATTTCGTAGGTCAATTTCGTTGTTCTATTTCGTTGTTCTATTTCGTTGTTCGATTTCGTTGTTCGATTCGTTATTCGATTTCGTTGTTCGATTTCGTTGTTCGATTTCGTTGTTCGATTTCGTTGTTCGATTTCGTTGTTCGATTTCGTTGTTCCATTTCGTTGTTCGATATCGTTGTTCGATTTCGTTGTTCTATATTGTTGCATGATTTCGTGGTTCGATTTCGTTGTTCGATTTCGTTGTTCGATTTCGTTGTTCTATATTGTTGCATGATTTCGTGGTTCGATTTCGTTGTTCGATTGCGTTGTTCCATTTCGTTGTTCTATTTCGTGGTTCGATTTATAGTGGTTTCAGTTTGTTGTTCGATATCGAAGTTGGATTTCGTTGTTCAATTTCGTTGTTCTATTTCGTTGTTCGATTTCGTTGTTCGATTCGTTAATCGATTTCGTTGTTCGATTTCGTTGTTCGATTTCGTTGTTCGATTTCGTTGTTCCATTTTGTTGTTCGATTTCGTTGTTCGATTTCGTTGTTCGATTTCGTTGTTCGATTTCGTTGTTCCATTTTGTTGTTCGATTTCGTTGTTCGATTTCGTTGTTCGATTTCGTTGTTGGATTTCGTTGTTCGATTTCGTTGTTCCATTTCGTTGTTCGATTGCGTTGTTCCATTTCGTTGTTCTATTTCGTGGTTCGATTTTTAGTGGTTTCAGTTCGTTGTTCGATGTCGTTGTTCGATATCGAAGTTGGATTTCGTTGTTCAATTTCGTTGTTCGATTTCGTTGTTCGATTTCGTTGTCCGATTCCGTTGTTCGATTTCGTTGTTCGTTTTCGTTGTTCTATATTGTTGCATGATTTCGTGATTCGATTTCGTTGTTCGATTGCGTTGTTCCATTTCGTTGTTCTATTTCGTGGTTCGATTTATAGTGGTTTCAGTTTGTTGTTCGATGTCGTTGTTCGATATCGAAGTTGGATTTCGTTGTTCAATTTCGTTGTTCTATTTCGTTGTTCGATTTCGTTGTTCGATTCGTTATTCGATTTCGTTGTTCGATTTCGTTGTTCGATTTCGTTGTTAGATTTCGTTGTTCGACTTCGTTGTTCGATTTCGTTGTTCGATTTCGTTGTTCGATTTCGTTGTTCGATTTCGTTGTTCCATTTCTTTGTTCGATTTCGTTGTTCGATTTCGTTGTTCGATTTCGTTGTTCCATTTTGTTGTTCGATTTCGTTGTTCGATTTCGTTGTTAGATTTCGTTGTTCGATTTCGTTGTTCGATTTCGTTGTTCGATTTCGTTGTTCGATTTCGTTGTTCGATTTCGTTGTTCGATTTCGTTGTTCGATATCGAAGTTGGATTTCGTAGGTCAATTTCGTTGTTCTATTTCGTTGTTCTATTTCGTTGTTCGATTTCGTTGTTCGATTTCGTTGTTCGATTTCGTTGTTCGATTTCGTTGTTCGATTTCGTTGTTCGATTTCGTTGTTCGATTTCGTTGTTCCATTTCGTTGTTCGATATCGTTGTTCGATTTCGTTGTTCTATATTGTTGCATGATTTCGTGGTTCGATTTCGTTGTTCGATTTCGTTGTTCGATTTCGTTGTTCTATATTGTTGCATGATTTCGTGGTTCGATTTCGTTGTTCGATTGCGTTGTTCCATTTCGTTGTTCTATTTCGTGGTTCGATTTATAGTGGTTTCAGTTTGTTGTTCGATATCGAAGTTGGATTTCGTTGTTCAATTTCGTTGTTCTATTTCGTTGTTCGATTTCGTTGTTCGATTCGTTATTCGATTTCGTTGTTCGATTTCGTTGTTCGATTTCGTTGTTCCATTTTGTTGTTCGATTTCATTGTTAGATTTCGTTGTTCGATTTCGTTGTTCGATTTCGTTGTTCGATTTCGTTGTTCGATTTCGTTGTTCGATTTCGTTGTTCGATTTCGTTGTTCGATTTCGTTGTTCGATATCGAAGTTGGATTTCGTAGGTCAATTTCGTTGTTCTATTTCGTTGTTCTATTTCGTTGTTCGATTTCGTTGTTTGATTTCGTTGTTCGATTCGTTATTCGATTTCGTTGTTCGATTTCGTTGTTCGATTTCGTTGTTCGATTTCGTTGTTCGATTTCGTTGTCCGATTTCGTTGTTCCATTTCGTTGTTCGATATCGTTGTTCGATTTCGTTGTTCGATTTCGTTGTTCGATTTCGAAGTTCGATTTCGTTGTTCAATTTCGTTGTTCGATTTCGTTGTTCGATTTTGTTGTTCGATTTCGTTGTTCGATTTCGTTGTTCGATTTCGTTGTTCGATTTCGTTGTTCGATTTCGTTGTCCGATTCCGTTGTTCGATTTCGTTGTTCGTTTTCGTTGTTCTATATTGTTGCATGATTTCGTGATTCGATTTCGTTGTTCGATTGCGTTGTTCCATTTCGTTGTTCTATTTCGTGGTTCGATTTATAGTGGTTTCAGTTTGTTGTTCAATTTCGTTGTTCTATTTCGTTGTTCGATTTCGTTGTTCGATTCGTTAATCGATTTCGTTGTTCGATTTCGTTGTTCGATTTCGTTGTTCGATTTCGTTGTTCCATTTCGTTGTTCGATATCGTTGTTCGATTTCGTTGTTCGATTTCGTTGTTCGATTTCGTTGTTCGATTTCGAAATTCGATTTCGTTGTTCGATTTCGTTGTTCGATTTTGTTGTTCGATTTCGTTGTTCGATTTCGTTGTTCGATTTCGTTGTTCGATTTCGTTGTTCGATTTCGTTGTTCGATTTCGTTGTCCGATTCCGTTGTTCGATTTCGTTGTTCGTTTTCGTTGTTCTATATTGTTGCATGATTTCGTGATTCGATTTCGTTGTTCGATTGCGTTGTTCCATTTCGTTGTTCTATTTCGTGGTTCGATTTATAGTGGTTTCAGTTTGTTGTTCGATGTCGTTGTTCGATATCGAAGTTGGATTTCGTTGTTCAATTTCGTTGTTCTATTTCGTTGTTCGATTTCGTTGTTCGATTCGTTATTCGATTTCGTTGTTCGATTTCGTTGTTCGATTTCGTTGTTCGTTTCGTTGTTAGATTTCGTTGTTCGACTTCGTTGTTCGATTTCGTTGTTCGATTTCGTTGTTCGATTTCGTTGTTCGATTTCGTTGTTCCATTTCTTTGTTCGATTTCGTTGTTCGATTTCGTTGTTCCATTTTGTTGTTCGATTTCGTTGTTCGATTTCGTTGTTAGATTTCGTTGTTCGATTTCGTTGTTCGATTTCGTTGTTCGATTTCGTTGTTCGATTTCGTTGTTCGATTTCGTTGTTCGATTTCGTTGTTCGATTTCGTTGTTCGATTTCGTTGTAGGATATCGAAGTTGGATTTCGTAGGTCAATTTCGTTGTTCTATTTCGTTGTTCTATTTCGTTGTTCGATTTCGTTGTTCGATTCGTTATTCGATTTCGTTGTTCGATTTCGTTGTTCGATTTCGTTGTTCGATTTCGTTGTTCGATTTCGTTGTTCGATTTCGTTGTTCCATTTCGTTGTTCGATATCGTTGTTCGATTTCGTTGTTCTATATTGTTGCATGATTTCGTGGTTCGATTTCGTTGTTCGATTTCGTTGTTCGATTTCGTTGTTCTATATTGTTGCATGATTTCGTGGTTCGATTTCGTTGTTCGATTGCGTTGTTCCATTTCGTTGTTCTATTTCGTGGTTCGATTTATAGTGGTTTCAGTTTGTTGTTCGATATCGAAGTTGGATTTCGTTGTTCAATTTCGTTGTTCTATTTCGTTGTTCGATTTCGTTGTTCGATTCGTTAATCGATTTCGTTGTTCGATTTCGTTGTTCGATTTCGTTGTTCGATTTCGTTGTTCCATTTTGTTGTTCGATTTCGTTGTTCGATTTCGTTGTTCGATTTCGTTGTTCGATTTCGTTGTTCCATTTTGTTGTTCGATTTCGTTGTTCGATTTCGTTGTTCGATTTCGTTGTTGGATTTCGTTGTTCGATTTCGTTGTTCCATTTCGTTGTTCGATTGCGTTGTTCCATTTCGTTGTTCTATTTCGTGGTTCGATTTTTAGTGGTTTCAGTTCGTTGTTCGATGTCGTTGTTCGATATCGAAGTTGGATTTCGTTGTTCAATTTCGTTGTTCGATTTCGTTGTTCGATTTCGTTGTCCGATTCCGTTGTTCGATTTCGTTGTTCGTTTTCGTTGTTCTATATTGTTGCATGATTTCGTGATTCGATTTCGTTGTTCGATTGCGTTGTTCCATTTCGTTGTTCTATTTCGTGGTTCGATTTATAGTGGTTTCAGTTTGTTGTTCGATGTCGTTGTTCGATATCGAAGTTGGATTTCGTTGTTCAATTTCGTTGTTCTATTTCGTTGTTCGATTTCGTTGTTCGATTCGTTATTCGATTTCGTTGTTCGATTTCGTTGTTCGATTTCGTTGTTCGATTTCGTTGTTAGATTTCGTTGTTCGACTTCGTTGTTCGATTTCGTTGTTCGATTTCGTTGTTCGATTTCGTTGTTCCATTTCTTTGTTCGATTTCGTTGTTCGATTTCGTTGTTCCATTTTGTTGTTCGATTTCGTTGTTCGATTTCGTTGTTAGATTTCGTTGTTCGATTTCGTTGTTCGATTTCGTTGTTCGATTTCGTTGTTCGATTTCGTTGTTCGATTTCGTTGTTCGATTTCGTTGTTCGATTTCGTTGTTCGATATCGAAGTTGGATTTCGTAGGTCAATTTCGTTGTTCTATTTCGTTGTTCTATTTCGTTGTTCGATTTCGTTGTTCGATTTCGTTGTTCGATTTCGTTGTTCGATTTCGTTGTTCGATTTCGTTGTTCGATTTCGTTGTTCGATTTCGTTGTTCCATTTCGTTGTTCGATATCGTTGTTCGATTTCGTTGTTCTATATTGTTGCATGATTTCGTGGTTCGATTTCGTTGTTCGATTTCGTTGTTCGATTTCGTTGTTCTATATTGTTGCATGATTTCGTGGTTCGATTTCGTTGTTCGATTGCGTTGTTCCATTTCGTTGTTCTATTTCGTGGTTCGATTTATAGTGGTTTCAGTTTGTTGTTCGATATCGAAGTTGGATTTCGTTGTTCAATTTCGTTGTTCTATTTCGTTGTTCGATTTCGTTGTTCGATTCGTTAATCGATTTCGTTGTTCGATTTCGTTGTTCGATTTCGTTGTTCGATTTCGTTGTTCCATTTCGTTGTTCGATATCGTTGTTCGATTTCGTTGTTCGATTTCGTTGTTCGATTTCGTTGTTCGATTTCGTTGTTCGATTTCGTTGTTCGATTTTGTTGTTCGATTTCGTTGTTCGATTTCGTTGTTCGATTTCGTTGTTCGATTTCGTTGTTCGATTTCGTTGTCCGATACCGTTGTTCGATTTCGTTGTTCGTTTTCGTTGTTCTATATTGTTGCATGATTTCGTGATTCGATTTCGTTGTTCGATTGCGTTGTTCCATTTCGTTGTTCTATTTCGTGGTTCGATTTATAGTGGTTTCAGTTTATTGTTCGATGTCGTTGTTCGATATCGAAGTTTAATTTCGTTGTTCAATTTCGTTGATCCATTTCGTTGTTCGATTTCGTTGTTCGATTCGTTATTCGATTTCGTTGTTCGATTTCGTTGTTCGATTTCGTTGTTAGATTTCGTTGTTCGACTTCGTTGTTCGATTTCGTTGTTCGATTTCGTTGTTCGATTTCGTTGTTCCATTTCTTTGTTCGATTTCGTTGTTCGATTTCGTTGTTCCATTTTGTTGTTCGATTTCGTTGTTCGATTTCGTTGTTAGATTTCGTTGTTCGATTTCGTTGTTCGATTTCGTTGTTCGATTTCGTTGTTCGATTTCGTTGTTAGATTTCGTTGTTCGACTTCGTTGTTCGATTTCGTTGTTCGATTTCGTTGTTCGATTTCGTTGTTCCATTTCTTTGTTCGATTTCGTTGTTCGATTTCGTTGTTCCATTTTGTTGTTCGATTTCGTTGTTCGATTTCGTTGTTAGATTTCGTTGTTCGATTTCGTTGTTCGATTTCGTTGTTCGATTTCGTTGTTCGATTTCGTTGTTCGATATCGAAGTTGGATTTCGTTGTTCAATTTCGTTGTTCTATTTCGTTGTTCGATTTCGTTGTTCGATTTCGTTGTTCGATTTCGTTGTTCGATTTCGTTGTTCGATTTCGTTGTTCGATTTTGTTGTTCGATTTCGTTGTTCGATTGCGTTGTTCCATTTCGTTGTTCTATTTCGTGG
Source organism: Neocrepidodera transversa (assembly GCA_963243735.1). Lineage (NCBI taxonomy): Eukaryota > Metazoa > Arthropoda > Insecta > Coleoptera > Chrysomelidae > Neocrepidodera > Neocrepidodera transversa. The sequence continues at coordinate 30,790,522 of OY725344.1, read as the reverse complement.
TTCGATTTATAGTGGTTTCAGTTTGTTGTTCGATGTCGTTGTTCGATATCGAAGTTGGATTTCGTTGTTCAATTTCGTTGTTCTATTTCGTTGTTCGATTTCGTTGTTCGATTCGTTATTCGATTTCGTTGTTCGATTTCGTTGTTCGATTTCGTTGTTCGATTTCGTTGTTCGATTTCGTTGTTAGATTTCGTTGTTCGACTTCGTTGTTCGATTTCGTTGTTCGATTTCGTTGTTCGATTTCATTGTTCGATTTCGTTGTTCCATTTCTTTGTTCGATTTCGTTGTTCGATTTCGTTGTTTCATTTTGTTGTTCGATTTCGTTGTTCGATTTCGTTGTTAGATTTCGTTGTTCGATTTCGTTGTTCGATTTCGTTGTTCGATTTCGTTGTTCGATTTCGTTGTTCGATTTCGTTGTTCGATTTCGTTGTTCGATATCGAAGTTGGATTTCGTAGGTCAATTTCGTTGTTCTATTTCGTTGTTCTATTTCGTTGTTCGATTTCGTTGTTCGATTCGTTATTCGATTTCGTTGTTCGATTTCGTTGTTCGATTTCGAAATTCGATTTCGTTGTTCGATTTCGTTGTTCGATTTCGTTGTTCGATTTCGTTGTTCGATTTTGTTGTTCGATTTCGTTGTTCGATTTCGTTGTTCGATTTCGTTGTCCGATTCCGTTGTTCGATTTCGTTGTTCGTTTTCGTTGTTCTATATTGTTGCATGATTTCGTGATTCGATTTCGTTGTTCGATTGCGTTGTTCCATTTCGTTGTTCTATTTCGTGGTTCGATTTATAGTGGTTTCAGTTTGTTGTTCGATGTCGTTGTTCGATATCGAAGTTGGATTTCGTTGTTCAATTTCGTTGTTCCATTTCGTTGTTCGATTTCGTTGTTCGATTCGTTATTCGATTTCGTTGTTCGATTTCGTTGTTCGATTTCGTTGTTCGATTTCGTTGTTAGATTTCGTTGTTCGACTTCGTTGTTCGATTTCGTTGTTCGATTTCGTTGTTCGATTTCGTTGTTCGATTTCGTTGTTCCATTTCTTTGTTCGATTTCGTTGTTCGATTTCGTTGTTCCATTTTGTTGTTCGATTTCGTTGTTCGATTTCGTTGTTAGATTTCGTTGTTCGATTTCGTTGTTCGATTTCGTTGTTCGATTTCGTTGTTCGATTTCGTTGTTCGATATCGAAGTTGGATTTCGTTGTTCAATTTCGTTGTTCTATTTCGTTGTTCGATTTCGTTGTTCGATTTCGTTGTTCGATTTCGTTGTTCGATTTCGTTGTTCGATTTCGTTGTTCGATTTTGTTGTTCGATTTCGTTGTTCGATTTCGTTGTTCGATTTCGTTGTTCGATTTCGTTGTTCGATTTCGTTGTCCGATTCCGTTGTTCGATTTCGTTGTTCGTTTTCGTTGTTCTATATTGTTGCATGATTTCGTGATTCGATTTCGTTGTTCGATTGCGTTGTTCCATTTCGTTGTTCTATTTCGTGGTTCGATTTATAGTGGTTTCAGTTTGTTGTTCGATGTCGTTGTTCGATATCGAAGTTGGATTTCGTTGTTCGATTTCGTTGTTCGATTTCGTTGTTCGATTTCGTTGTTCGATTTCGTTGTTCGATATCGAAGTTGGATTTCGTTGTTCAATTTCGTTGTTCTATTTCGTTGTTCGATTTCGTTGTTCGATTTCGTTGTTCGATTTCGTTGTTCGATTTCGTTGTTCGATTTCGTTGTTCGATTTTGTTGTTCGATTTCGTTGTTCGATTTCGTTGTTCGATTCGTTATTCGATTTCGTTGTTCGATTTCGTTGTTCGATTTCGTTGTTCGATTTCGATGTTAGATTTCGTTGTTCGACTTCGTTGTTCGATTTCGTTGTTCGATTTCGTTGTTCGATTTCGTTGTTCGATTTCGTTGTTCCATTTCTTTGTTCGATTTCGTTGTTCGATTTCGTTGTTCCATTTTGTTGTTCGATTTCGTTGTTCGATTTCGTTGTTAGATTTCGTTGTTCGATTTCGTTGTTCGATTTCGTTGTTCGATTTCGTTGTTCGATTTCGTTGTTCGATTTCGTTGTTCGATTTCGTTGTTCGATATCGAAGTTGGATTTCGTAGGTCAATTTCGTTGTTCTATTTCGTTGTTCGATTTCGTTGTTCGATTCGTTATTCGATTTCGTTGTTCGATTTCGTTGTTCGATTTCGTTGTTCGATTTCGTTGTTCGATTTCGTTGTTCGATTTCGTTGTTAGATTTCGTTGTTCGATTTCGTTGTTCGATTTCGTTGTTCGATTTCGTTGTTCGATTTCGTTGTTCGATTTCGTTGTTCGATTTCGTTGTTCGATTTCGTTGTTCGATTTCGTTATTCCATTTCGTTGTTCGATTTCGTTGTTCCATTTTGTTGTTCGATTTCCTTGTTCGATTTCGTTGTTAGATTTCGTTGTTCGATTTCGTTGTTCGATTACGATGTTCGATTTCGTTGTTCGATTTCGTTGTTCGATTTCGTTGTTCGATTTCGTTGTTCGATTTTGTTGTTCGATTTCGTTGTTCGATTTCATTGTTCGATTTCGTTGTTCGATTTCGTTGTTCCATTTCGTTGTTCGATTTCGTTGTTCGATTTCGTTGTTCGATTTCGTTGTTCGATTTCGTTGATCGATTTCGTTGTTCGATTTCGTTGTTCGATTTCGTTGTTTGATTGCGTTGTTCCATTTCGTTGTTCTATTTCGTGGTTCGATTTAGTGGTTTCAGTTTGTTGTTCGATTTCGTTGTTCGATATCGAAGTTGGATTTTGTTGTTCAATTTCGTTGTTCTATTTCGTTGTTCGATTTCGTTGTTCGATTCGTTATTCGATTTCGTTGTTCGATTTCGTTGTTCGATTTCGTTGTTCGATTTCGTTGTTCGATTCGTTATTCGATTTCGTTGTTCGATTTCGTTGTTCGATTTCGTTGTTCGATTTCGTTGTTCCATTTTGTTGTTCGATTTCGTTGTTCGATTTCGTTGTTAGATTTCGTTGTTCGATTTCGTTGTTCGATTTCGTTGTTCGATTTCGTTGTTCGATTTCGTTGTTCGATTTCGTTGTTCGATTTCGTTGTTCGATTTCGTTGTTCGATTTCGTTGTTCGATTTCGTTGTTCGATATCGAAGTTGGATTTCGTAGGTCAATTTCGTTGTTCTATTTCGTTGTTCTATTTCGTTGTTCGATTTCGTTGTTCGATTCGTGATTCGATTTCGTTGTTCGATTTCGTTGTTCGATTTCGTTATTCGATTTCGTTGTTCGATTTCGTTGTTCGATTTCGTTGTTCGATTTCGTTGTTCGATTTCGTTGTTCGATTGCGTTGTTCCATTTCGTTGTTCTATTTCGTGGTTCGATTTATAGTGGTTTCAGTTTGTTGTTCGATGTCGTTGTTCGATATCGAAGTTGGATTTCGTTGTTCAATTTCGTTGTTCTATTTCGTTGTTCGATTTCGTTGTTCGATTCGTTATTCGATTTCGTTGTTCGATTTCGTTGTTCGATTTCGTTGTTCCATTTCGTTCGATTTCGTTTTTAGATTTCGTTGTTCGATTTCGTTGTTCGATTTCGTTGTTCGATTTCGTTGTTCGATTTCGTTGTTCGATTTCGTTGTTCGATTTCGTTGTTCGATTTCGTTGTTCGATTTCGTTGTTCGATTTCGTTGTTCGATTTCGTTGTTCGATTTCGTTGTTCGATTTCGTTGTTCGATTTCGTTGTTCGATATCGAAGTTGGATTTCGTAGGTCAATTTCGTTGTTCTATTTCGTTGTTCTATTTCGTTGTTCGATTTCGTTGTTCGATTTCGTTGTTCGATTTCGTTGTTCGATTTCGTTGTTCGATTTCGTTGTTCGATTTCGTTGTTCGATTTCGTTGTTCCATTTCGTTGTTCGATATCGTTGTTCGATTTCGTTGTTCTATATTGTTGCATGATTTCGTGGTTCGATTTCGTTGTTCGATTTCGTTGTTCGATTTCGTTGTTCTATATTGTTGCATGATTTCGTGGTTCGATTTCGTTGTTCGATTGCGTTGTTCCATTTCGTTGTTCTATTTCGTGGTTCGATTTATAGTGGTTTCAGTTTGTTGTTCGATATCGAAGTTGGATTTCGTTGTTCAATTTCGTTGTTCTATTTCGTTGTTCGATTTCGTTGTTCGATTCGTTAATCGATTTCGTTGTTCGATTTCGTTGTTCGATTTCGTTGTTCGATTTCGTTGTTCCATTTCGTTGTTCGATATCGTTGTTCGATTTCGTTGTTCGATTTCGTTGTTCGATTTCGTTGTTCGATTTCGTTGTTCGATTTCGTTGTTCGATTTTGTTGTTCGATTTCGTTGTTCGATTTCGTTGTTCGATTTCGTTGTTCGATTTCGTTGTTCGATTTCGTTGTCCGATACCGTTGTTCGATTTCGTTGTTCGTTTTCGTTGTTCTATATTGTTGCATGATTTCGTGATTCGATTTCGTTGTTCGATTGCGTTGTTCCATTTCGTTGTTCTATTTCGTGGTTCGATTTATAGTGGTTTCAGTTTATTGTTCGATGTCGTTGTTCGATATCGAAGTTTAATTTCGTTGTTCAATTTCGTTGATCCATTTCGTTGTTCGATTTCGTTGTTCGATTCGTTATTCGATTTCGTTGTTCGATTTCGTTGTTCGATTTCGTTGTTAGATTTCGTTGTTCGACTTCGTTGTTCGATTTCGTTGTTCGATTTCGTTGTTCGATTTCGTTGTTCCATTTCTTTGTTCGATTTCGTTGTTCGATTTCGTTGTTCCATTTTGTTGTTCGATTTCGTTGTTCGATTTCGTTGTTAGATTTCGTTGTTCGATTTCGTTGTTCGATTTCGTTGTTCGATTTCGTTGTTCGATTTCGTTGTTAGATTTCGTTGTTCGACTTCGTTGTTCGATTTCGTTGTTCGATTTCGTTGTTCGATTTCGTTGTTCCATTTCTTTGTTCGATTTCGTTGTTCGATTTCGTTGTTCCATTTTGTTGTTCGATTTCGTTGTTCGATTTCGTTGTTAGATTTCGTTGTTCGATTTCGTTGTTCGATTTCGTTGTTCGATTTCGTTGTTCGATTTCGTTGTTCGATATCGAAGTTGGATTTCGTTGTTCAATTTCGTTGTTCTATTTCGTTGTTCGATTTCGTTGTTCGATTTCGTTGTTCGATTTCGTTGTTCGATTTCGTTGTTCGATTTCGTTGTTCGATTTTGTTGTTCGATTTCGTTGTTCGATTGCGTTGTTCCATTTCGTTGTTCTATTTCGTGGTTCGATTTATAGTGGTTTCAGTTTGTTGTTCGATGTCGTTGTTCGATATCGAAGTTGGATTTCGTTGTTCAATTTCGTTGTTCTATTTCGTTGTTCGATTTCGTTGTTCGATTCGTTATTCGATTTCGTTGTTCGATTTCGTTGTTCGATTTCGTTGTTCGATTTCGTTGTTCGATTTCGTTGTTAGATTTCGTTGTTCGACTTCGTTGTTCGATTTCGTTGTTCGATTTCGTTGTTCGATTTCGTTGTTCGATTTCGTTGTTCCATTTCTTTGTTCGATTTCGTTGTTCGATTTCGTTGTTTCATTTTGTTGTTCGATTTCGTTGTTCGATTTCGTTGTTAGATTTCGTTGTTCGATTTCGTTGTTCGATTTCGTTGTTCGATTTCGTTGTTCGATTTCGTTGTTCGATTTCGTTGTTCGATTTCGTTGTTCGATATCGAAGTTGGATTTCGTAGGTCAATTTCGTTGTTCTATTTCGTTGTTCTATTTCGTTGTTCGATTTCGTTGTTCGATTCGTTATTCGATTTCGTTGTTCGATTTCGTTGTTCGATTTCGAAATTCGATTTCGTTGTTCGATTTCGTTGTTCGATTTCGTTGTTCGATTTCGTTGTTCGATTTTGTTGTTCGATTTCGTTGTTCGATTTCGTTGTTCGATTTCGTTGTCCGATTCCGTTGTTCGATTTCGTTGTTCGTTTTCGTTGTTCTATATTGTTGCATGATTTCGTGATTCGATTTCGTTGTTCGATTGCGTTGTTCCATTTCGTTGTTCTATTTCGTGGTTCGATTTATAGTGGTTTCAGTTTGTTGTTCGATGTCGTTGTTCGATATCGAAGTTGGATTTCGTTGTTCAATTTCGTTGTTCCATTTCGTTGTTCGATTTCGTTGTTCGATTCGTTATTCGATTTCGTTGTTCGATTTCGTTGTTCGATTTCGTTGTTCGATTTCGTTGTTAGATTTCGTTGTTCGACTTCGTTGTTCGATTTCGTTGTTCGATTTCGTTGTTCGATTTCGTTGTTCGATTTCGTTGTTCCATTTCTTTGTTCGATTTCGTTGTTCGATTTCGTTGTTCCATTTTGTTGTTCGATTTCGTTGTTCGATTTCGTTGTTAGATTTCGTTGTTCGATTTCGTTGTTCGATTTCGTTGTTCGATTTCGTTGTTCGATTTCGTTGTTCGATATCGAAGTTGGATTTCGTTGTTCAATTTCGTTGTTCTATTTCGTTGTTCGATTTCGTTGTTCGATTTCGTTGTTCGATTTCGTTGTTCGATTTCGTTGTTCGATTTCGTTGTTCGATTTTGTTGTTCGATTTCGTTGTTCGATTTCGTTGTTCGATTTCGTTGTTCGATTTCGTTGTTCGATTTCGTTGTCCGATTCCGTTGTTCGATTTCGTTGTTCGTTTTCGTTGTTCTATATTGTTGCATGATTTCGTGATTCGATTTCGTTGTTCGATTGCGTTGTTCCATTTCGTTGTTCTATTTCGTGGTTCGATTTATAGTGGTTTCAGTTTGTTGTTCGATGTCGTTGTTCGATATCGAAGTTGGATTTCGTTGTTCGATTTCGTTGTTCGATTTCGTTGTTCGATTTCGTTGTTCGATTTCGTTGTTCGATATCGAAGTTGGATTTCGTTGTTCAATTTCGTTGTTCTATTTCGTTGTTCGATTTCGTTGTTCGATTTCGTTGTTCGATTTCGTTGTTCGATTTCGTTGTTCGATTTCGTTGTTCGATTTTGTTGTTCGATTTCGTTGTTCGATTTCGTTGTTCGATTCGTTATTCGATTTCGTTGTTCGATTTCGTTGTTCGATTTCGTTGTTCGATTTCGATGTTAGATTTCGTTGTTCGACTTCGTTGTTCGATTTCGTTGTTCGATTTCGTTGTTCGATTTCGTTGTTCGATTTCGTTGTTCCATTTCTTTGTTCGATTTCGTTGTTCGATTTCGTTGTTCCATTTTGTTGTTCGATTTCGTTGTTCGATTTCGTTGTTAGATTTCGTTGTTCGATTTCGTTGTTCGATTTCGTTGTTCGATTTCGTTGTTCGATTTCGTTGTTCGATTTCGTTGTTCGATTTCGTTGTTCGATATCGAAGTTGGATTTCGTAGGTCAATTTCGTTGTTCTATTTCGTTGTTCGATTTCGTTGTTCGATTCGTTATTCGATTTCGTTGTTCGATTTCGTTGTTCGATTTCGTTGTTCGATTTCGTTGTTCGATTTCGTTGTTCGATTTCGTTGTTAGATTTCGTTGTTCGATTTCGTTGTTCGATTTCGTTGTTCGATTTCGTTGTTCGATTTCGTTGTTCGATTTCGTTGTTCGATTTCGTTGTTCGATTTCGTTGTTCGATTTCGTTATTCCATTTCGTTGTTCGATTTCGTTGTTCCATTTTGTTGTTCGATTTCCTTGTTCGATTTCGTTGTTAGATTTCGTTGTTCGATTTCGTTGTTCGATTACGATGTTCGATTTCGTTGTTCGATTTCGTTGTTCGATTTCGTTGTTCGATTTCGTTGTTCGATTTTGTTGTTCGATTTCGTTGTTCGATTTCATTGTTCGATTTCGTTGTTCGATTTCGTTGTTCCATTTCGTTGTTCGATTTCGTTGTTCGATTTCGTTGTTCGATTTCGTTGTTCGATTTCGTTGATCGATTTCGTTGTTCGATTTCGTTGTTCGATTTCGTTGTTTGATTGCGTTGTTCCATTTCGTTGTTCTATTTCGTGGTTCGATTTAGTGGTTTCAGTTTGTTGTTCGATTTCGTTGTTCGATATCGAAGTTGGATTTTGTTGTTCAATTTCGTTGTTCTATTTCGTTGTTCGATTTCGTTGTTCGATTCGTTATTCGATTTCGTTGTTCGATTTCGTTGTTCGATTTCGTTGTTCGATTTCGTTGTTCGATTCGTTATTCGATTTCGTTGTTCGATTTCGTTGTTCGATTTCGTTGTTCGATTTCGTTGTTCCATTTTGTTGTTCGATTTCGTTGTTCGATTTCGTTGTTAGATTTCGTTGTTCGATTTCGTTGTTCGATTTCGTTGTTCGATTTCGTTGTTCGATTTCGTTGTTCGATTTCGTTGTTCGATTTCGTTGTTCGATTTCGTTGTTCGATTTCGTTGTTCGATTTCGTTGTTCGATATCGAAGTTGGATTTCGTAGGTCAATTTCGTTGTTCTATTTCGTTGTTCTATTTCGTTGTTCGATTTCGTTGTTCGATTCGTGATTCGATTTCGTTGTTCGATTTCGTTGTTCGATTTCGTTATTCGATTTCGTTGTTCGATTTCGTTGTTCGATTTCGTTGTTCGATTTCGTTGTTCGATTTCGTTGTTCGATTGCGTTGTTCCATTTCGTTGTTCTATTTCGTGGTTCGATTTATAGTGGTTTCAGTTTGTTGTTCGATGTCGTTGTTCGATATCGAAGTTGGATTTCGTTGTTCAATTTCGTTGTTCTATTTCGTTGTTCGATTTCGTTGTTCGATTCGTTATTCGATTTCGTTGTTCGATTTCGTTGTTCGATTTCGTTGTTCCATTTCGTTCGATTTCGCTTTTAGATTTCGTTGTTCGATTTCGTTGTTCGATTTCGTTGTTCGATTTCGTTGTTCGATTTCGTTGTTCGATTTCGTTGTTCGATTTCGTTGTTCGATTTCGTTGTTCGATTTCGTTGTTCGAATTCGTTGTTCGATTTCGTTATTCGATTTAGTGATTCGAATTCGTTGTTCGAATTCGTTGTTCGTTTTCGTTGTTCGATTTCGTTGTTCGATTCGTTATTCGATTTCGTTGTTCGATTTCGTTGTTCGATTTCGTTGTTCGATTTCGTTGTTCCATTTTGTTGTTCGATTTCGTTGTTAGATTTCGTTGTTCGATTTCGTTGTTCGATTTCGTTGTTCGATTGCGCTGTTCCATTTCGTTGTTCTATTTCGTGGTTCGATTTAGTGGTTTCAGTTTGTTGTTCGATTTCGTTGTTCGATATCGAAGTTGGATTTCGTTGTTCAATTTCGTTGTTCTATTTCGTTGTTCGATTTCGTTGTTCGATTCGTTATTCGATTTCGTTGTTCGATTTCGTTGTTCGATTTCGTTGTTAGATTTCGTTGTTCGATTTCGTTGTTCGATTTCGTTGTTCGATTTTGTTGTTTGATTTCGTTGTTCGATTTCGTTGTTCGATTTCGTTGTTCCATTTCATTGTTCGATTTCGTTGTTCCATTTTGTTGTTCGATTTCGTTGTTCGATTTCGTTATTCCATTTCGTTGTTCGATTTCGTTGTTCCATTTTGTTGTTCGATTTCCTTGTTCGATTTCGTTGTTAGATTTCGTTGTTCGATTTCGTTGTTCGATTACGATGTTCGATTTCGTTGTTCGATTTCGTTGTTCGATTTCGTTGTTCGATTTCGTTGTTCGATTTTGTTGTTCGATTTCGATGTTCGATTTCATTGTTCGATTTCGTTGTTCGATTTCGTTGTTCCATTTCGTTGTTCGATTTCGTTGTTCGATTTCGTTGTTCGATTTCGTTGTTCGATTTCGTTGATCGATTTCGTTGTTCGATTGCGTTGTTCCATTTCGTTGTTCTATTTCGTGGTTCGATTTAGTGGTTTCAGTTTGTTGTTCGATTTCGTTGTTCGATATCGAAGTTGTATTTCGTTGTTCAATTTCGTTGTTCTATTTCGTTGTTCGATTTCGTTGTTCGATTCGTTATTCGATTTCGTTGTTCGATTTCGTTGTTCGATTTCGTTTTTCGATTTCGTTGTTCGATTTTGTTGTTCGATTTCGTTGTTCGATTTCGTTGTTCGATTTCGTAGTTCGATATCGAAGTTGGATTTCGTAGGTCAATTTCGTTGTTCTATTTCGTTGTTCTATTTCGTTGTTCGATTTCGTTGTTCGATTCGTTATTCGATTTCGTTGTTCGATTTCGTTGTTCGATTTCGTTGTTCGATTTCGTTGTTCGATTTCGTTGTTCGATTTCGTTGTTCCATTTCGTTGTTCGATATCGTTGTTCGATTTCGTTGTTCGATTTCGAAATTCGATTTCGTTGTTCGATTTCGTTGTTCGATTTCGTTGTTCGATTTTGTTGTTCGATTTCGTTGTTCGATTTCGTTGTTCGATTTCGTTGTTCGATTTCGTTGTTCGATTTCGTTGTCCGATTCCGTTGTTCGATTGCGTTGTTCCATTTCGTTGTTCTATTTCGTGGTTCGATTTATAGTGGTTTCAGTTTGTTGTTCGATGTCGTTGTTCGATATCGAAGTTGGATTTCGTTGTTCAATTTCGTTGTTCTATTTCGTTGTTCGATTTCGTTGTTCGATTCGTTATTCGATTTCGTTGTTCGATTTCGTTGTTCGATTTCGTTGTTAGATTTCGTTGTTCGACGTCGTTGTTCGATTTCGTTGTTCGATTTCGTTGTTCGATTTCGTTGTTCGATTTCGTTGTTCCATTTCTTTGTTCGATTTCGTTGTTCCATTTTGTTGTTCGATTTCGTTGTTCGATTTCGTTGTTAGATTTCGTTGTTCGATTTCGTTGTTGGATTACGTTGTTCGATTTCGTTGTTCGATTTCGTTGTTCGATTTCGTTGTTCGATATCGAAGTTGGATTTCGTTGTTCAATTTCGTTGTTCTATTTCGTTGTTCGATTTCGTTGTTCGATTCGTTATTCGATTTCGTTGTTCGATTTCGTTGTTCGATTTCGTTGTTCGATTTCGTTGTTCCATTTTGTTGTTCGATTTCGTTGTTCGATTTCGTTGTTCTATATTGTTGCATGATTTCGTGGTTCGATTTCGTTGTTCGATTGCGTTGTTCCATTTCGTTGTTCTATTTCGTGGTTCGATTTATAGTGGTTTCAGTTTGTTGTTCGATTTCGTTGTTCGATATCGAAGTTGGATTTCGTTGTTCAATTTCGTTGTTCTATTTCGTTGTTCGATTTCGTTGTTCGATTCGTTAATCGATTTCGTTGTTCGATTTCGTTGTTCGATTTCGTTGTTCCATTTTGTTGTTCGATTTCGTTGTTCGATTTCGTTGTTCGATTTCGTTGTTCGATTTCGTTGTTAGATTTCGTTGTTCGATTTCGTTGTTCGATTTCGTTGTTCGATTTCGTTGTTCGATTTTGTTGTTTGATTTCGTTGTTCGATTTCGTTGTTCGATTTCGTTGTTCGATTTCGTTGTTCCATTTCGTTGTTCGATTTCGTTGTTCGATTTCGTTGATCGATTTCGTTGTTCGATTTCGTTGTTCTATTTCGTGGTTCGATTTATAGTGGTTTCAGTTTGTTGTTCGATTTCGTTGTTCGATATCGAAGTTGGATTTCGTTGTTCAATTTCGTTGTTCTATTTCGTTGTTCGATTTCGTTGTTCGATTCGTTAATCGATTTCGTTGTTCGATTTCGTTGTTCGATTTCGTTGTTCCATTTTGTTGTTCGATTTCGTTGTTCGATTTCGTTGTTCGATTTCGTTGTTCGATTTCGTTGTTAGATTTCGTTGTTCGATTTCGTTGTTCGATTTCGTTGTTCGATTTCGTTGTTCGATTTTGTTGTTTGATTTCGTTGTTCGATTTCGTTGTTCGATTTCGTTGTTCGATTTCGTTGTTCCATTTCGTTGTTCGATTTCGTTGTTCGATTTCGTTGATCGATTTCGTTGTTCGATTTCGTTGTTCGATTTCGTTGTTCGATTGCGTTGTTCCATTTCGTTCTATTTCGTGGTTAGATTTAGTGGTTTCAGATTGTTGTTCGATTTCGTTGTTCGATATCGAAGTTGGATTTCGTTGTTCAATTTCGTTGTTCTATTTCGTTGTTCGATTTCGTTGTTCGATTCGTTATTCGATTTCGTTGTTCGATTTCGTTGTTCGATTTCGTTGTTCCATTTTGTTGTTCGATTTCGTTGTTAGATTTCGTTGTTCGATTTCGTTGTTCGATTTCGTTGTTCGATTTCGTTGTTCGATTTCGTTGTTCGATTTCGTTGTTCGATTTCGTTGTTCGATATCGAAGTTGGATTTCGTAGGTCAATTTCGTTGTTCTATTTCGTTGTTCTATTTCGTTGTTCGATTTCGTTGTTCGATTCGTTATTCGATTTCGTTGTTCCATTTTGTTGTTCGATTTCGTTGTTAGATTTCGTTGTTCGATTTCGTTGTTCGATTTCGTTGTTCCATTTTGTTCGATTTCGTTGTTCGATTTCGTTGTTCTATATTGTTGCATGATTTCGTGGTTCGATTTCGTTGTTCGATTGCGTTGTTCCATTTCGTTGTTCTATTTCGTGGTTCGATTTATAGTGGTTTCAGTTTGTTGTTCGATTTCGTTGTTCGATATCGAAGTTGGATTTCGTTGTTCAATTTCGTTGTTCTATTTCGTTGTTCGATTTCGTTGTTCGATTCGTTAATCGATTTCGTTGTTCGATTTCGTTGTTCGATTTCGTTGTTCCATTTTGTTGTTCGATTTCGTTGTTCGATTTCGTTGTTCGATTTCGTTGTTCGATTTCGTTGTTAGATTTCGTTGTTCGATTTCGTTGTTCGATTTCGTTGTTCGATTTCGTTGTTCGATTTTGTTGTTTGATTTCGTTGTTCGATTTCGTTGTTCGATTTCGTTGATCGATTTCGTTGTTCCATTTCGTTGTTCGATTTCGTTGTTCGATTGCGTTGTTCCATTTCGTTCTATTTCGTGGTTAGATTTAGTGGTTTCAGATTGTTGTTCGATTTCGTTGTTCGATATCGAAGTTGGATTTCGTTGTTCAATTTCGTTGTTCTATTTCGTTGTTCGATTTCGTTGTTCGATTCGTTATTCGATTTCGTTGTTCGATTTCGTTGTTCGATTTCGTTGTTCCATTTTGTTGTTCGATTTCGTTGTTAGATTTCGTTGTTCGATTTCGTTGTTCGATTTCGTTGTTCGATTTCGTTGTTCGATTTCGTTGTTCGATTTCGTTGTTCGATTTCGTTGTTCGATTTCGTTGTTCGATATCGAAGTTGGATTTCGTAGGTCAATTTCGTTGTTCGATTTCGTTGTTCGATTTCGTTGTTCGATTTCGTTGTTCGATTTCGTTGTTCGATTTCGTTGTTCGATTTCGTTGATCGATTTCGTTGTTCCATTTCGTTGTTCGATTTCGTTGTTCGATTGCGTTGTTCCATTTCGTTCTATTTCGTGGTTAGATTTAGTGGTTTCAGATTGTTGTTCGATTTCGTTGTTCGATATCGAAGTTGGATTTCGTTGTTCAATTTCGTTGTTCTATTTCGTTGTTCGATTTCGTTGTTCGATTCGTTATTCGATTTCGTTGTTCGATTTCGTTGTTCGATTTCGTTGTTCCATTTTGTTGTTCGATTTCGTTGTTAGATTTCGTTGTTCGATTTCGTTGTTCGATTTCGTTGTTCGATTTCGTTGTTCGATTTCGTTGTTCGATTTCGTTGTTCGATTTCGTTGTTCTATTTCGTTGTTCGATTTCGTTGTTCGATTCGTTATTCGATTTCGTTGTTCGATTTCGTTGTTCGATTTCGTTGTTCGATTTCGTTGTTCCATTTTGTTGTTCAATTTCGTTCGATTTCGTTTTTAGATTTCGTTGTTCGATTTCGTTGTTCGATTTCGTTGTTCGATTTCGTTGTTCGATTTCGTTGTTCGATTTCGTTGTTCGATTTCGTTGTTCGAATTCGTTGTTCGATTTCGTTATTCGATTTAGTGATTCGAATTCGTTGTTCGAATTCGTTGTTCGTTTTCGTTGTTCGATTTCGTTGTTCGATTCGTTATTCGATTTCGTTGTTCGATTTCGTTGTTCGATTTCGTTGTTCGATTTCGTTGTTCCATTTTGTTGTTCGATTTCGTTGTTAGATTTCGTTGTTCGATTTCGTTGTTCGATTTCGTTGTTCGATTGCGCTGTTCCATTTCGTTGTTCTATTTCGTGGTTCGATTTAGTGGTTTCAGTTTGTTGTTCGATTTCGTTGTTCGATATCGAAGTTGGATTTCGTTGTTCAATTTCGTTGTTCTATTTCGTTGTTCGATTTCGTTGTTCGATTCGTTATTCGATTTCGTTGTTCGATTTCGTTGTTCGATTTCGTTGTTAGATTTCGTTGTTCGATTTCGTTGTTCGATTTCGTTGTTCGATTTCGTTGTTTGATTTCGTTGTTCGATTTCGTTGTTCGATTTCGTTGTTCCATTTCATTGTTCGATTTCGTTGTTCCATTTTGTTGTTCGATTTCGTTGTTCGATTTCGTTGTTAGATTTCGTTGTTCGAATTCGTTGTTCGATTTCGTTATTCGATTTAGTGATTCTAATTCGTTGTTCGAATTCGTTGTTCGTTTTCGTTGTTCGATTTCGTTGTTCGATTCGTTATTCGATTTCGTTGTTCGATTTCGTTGTTCGATTTCGTTGTTCGATTTCGTTGTTCGATTTCGTTGTTCAATTTCGTTGTTCTATTTCGTTGTTCGATTTCGTTGTTCGATTCGTTATTCGATTTCGTTGTTCGATTTCGTTGTTCGATTTCGTTGTTCGATTTCGTTGTTCCATTTTGTTGTTCGATTTCGTTGTTCGATTTCGTTGTTCTATATTGTTGCATGATTTCGTGGTTCGATTTCGTTGTTCGATTGCGTTGTTCCATTTCGTTGTTCTATTTCGTGGTTCGATTTATAGTGGTTTCAGTTTGTTGTTCGATTTCGTTGTTCGATATCGAAGTTGGATTTCGTTGTTCAATTTCGTTGTTCTATTTCGTTGTTCGATTTCGTTGTTCGATTCGTTATTCGATTTCGTTGTTCGATTTCGTTGTTCGATTTCGTTGTTAGATTTCGTTGTTCGATTTCGTTGTTCGATTTCGTTGTTCAATTTCGTTGTTCGATTTCGTTGTTCGATTTCGTTGTTCGATTTCGTTGTTCGATTTCGTTGTTCGATTTCGTTATTCCATTTCGTTGTTCGATTTCGTTGTTCCATTTTGTTGTTCGATTTCCTTGTTCGATTTCGTTGTTAGATTTCGTTGTTCGATTTCGTTGTTCGATTACGATGTTCGATTTCGTTGTTCGATTTCGTTGTTCGATTTCGTTGTTCGATTTCGTTGTTCGATTTTGTTGTTCGATTTCGATGTTCGATTTCATTGTTCGATTTCGTTGTTCGATTTCGTTGTTCCATTTCGTTGTTCGATTTCGTTGTTCGATTTCGTTGTTCGATTTCGTTGTTCGATTTCGTTGATCGATTTCGTTGTTCGATTGCGTTGTTCCATTTCGTTGTTCTATTTCGTGGTTCGATTTAGTGGTTTCAGTTTGTTGTTCGATTTCGTTGTTCGATATCGAAGTTGGATTTCGTTGTTCAATTTCGTTGTTCTATTTCGTTGTTCGATTTCGTTGTTCGATTTCGTTGTTCGATTTCGTTGTTCGATTTCGTTGTTCGATTTCGTAGTTCGATATCGAAGTTGGATTTCGTAGGTCAATTTCGTTGTTCTATTTCGTTGTTCTATTTCGTTGTTCGATTTCGTTGTTCGATTCGTTATTCGATTTCGTTGTTCGATTTCGTTGTTCGATTTCGTTGTTCGATTTCGTTGTTCGATTTCGTTGTTCGATTTCGTTGTTCCATTTCGTTGTTCGATATCGTTGTTCGATTTCGTTGTTCGATTTCGAAATTCGATTTCGTTGTTCGATTTCGTTGTTCGATTTCGTTGTTCGATTTTGTTGTTCGATTTCGTTGTTCGATTTCGTTGTTCGATTTCGTTGTTCGATTTCGTTGTTCGATTTCGTTGTCCGATTCCGTTGTTCGATTTCGTTGTTCGTTTTCGTTCTATATTGTTGCATGATTTCGTGATTCGATTTCGTTGTTCGATTGCGTTGTTCCATTTATTTGTTCTATTTCGTGGTTCGATTTATAGTGGTTTCAGTTTGTTGTTCGATGTCGTTGTTCGATATCGAAGTTGGATTTCGTTGTTCAATTTCGTTGTTCTATTTCGTTGTTCGTTTTCGTTGTTCGATTCGTTATTCGATTTCGTTGTTCGATTTCGTTGTTCGATTTCGTTGTTCGATTTCGTTGTTAGATTTCGTTGTTCGACTTCGTTGTTCGATTTCGTTGTTCGATTTCGTTGTTCGATTTCGTTGTTCGATTTCGTTGTTCCATTTCTTTGTTCGATTTCGTTGTTCCATTTTGTTGTTCGATTTCGTTGTTCGATTTCGTTGTTAGATTTCGTTGTTCGATTTCGTTGTTCGATTACGTTGTTCGATTTCGTTGTTCGATTTCGTTGTTCGATTTCGTTGTTCGATATCGAAGTTGGATTTCGTTGTTCAATTTCGTTGTTCTATTTCGTTGTTCGATTTCGTTGTTCGATTCGTTATTCGATTTCGTTGTTCGATTTCGTTGTTCGATTTCGTTGTTCCATTTTGTTGTTCGATTTCGTTGTTCGATTTCGTTGTTCTATTTTGTTGCATGATTTCGTGGTTCGATTTCGTTGTTCGATTGCGTTGTTCCATTTCGTTGTTCTATTTCGTGGTTCGATTTATAGTGGTTTCAGTTTGTTGTTCGATTTCGTTGTTCGATATCGAAGTTGGATTTCGTTGTTCAATTTCGTTGTTCTATTTCGTTGTTCGATTTCGTTGTTCGATTCGTTAATCGATTTCGTTGTTCGATTTCGTTGTTCGATTTCGTTGTTCCATTTTGTTGTTCGATTTCGTTGTTCGATTTCGTTGTTCGATTTCGTTGTTCGATTTCGTTGTTAGATTTCGTTGTTCGATTTCGTTGTTCGATTTCGTTGTTCGATTTCGTTGTTCGATTTTGTTGTTTGATTTCGTTGTTCGATTTCGTTGTTCGATTTCGTTGTTCGATTTCGTTGTTCCATTTCGTTGTTCGATTTCGTTGTTCGATTTCGTTGATCGATTTCGTTGTTCGATTTCGTTGTTCGATTTCGTTGTTCGATTGCGTTGTTCCATTTCGTTCTATTTCGTGGTTAGATTTAGTGGTTTCAGATTGTTGTTCGATTTCGTTGTTCGATATCGAAGTTGGATTTCGTTGTTCAATTTCGTTGTTCTATTTCGTTGTTCGATTTCGTTGTTCGATTCGTTATTCGATTTCGTTGTTCGATTTCGTTGTTCGATTTCGTTGTTCCATTTTGTTGTTCGATTTCGTTGTTAGATTTCGTTGTTCGATTTCGTTGTTCGATTTCGTTGTTCGATTTCGTTGTTCGATTTCGTTGTTCGATTTCGTTGTTCGATTTCGTTGTTCGATTTCGTTGTTCGATATCGAAGTTGGATTTCGTAGGTCAATTTCGTTGTTCTATTTCGTTGATCTATTTCGTTGTTCGATTTCGTTGTTCGATTCGATATTCGATTTCGTTGTTCCATTTTGTTGTTCGATTTCGTTGTTAGATTTCGTTGTTCGATTTCGTTGTTCGATTTCGTTGTTCCATTTTGTTGTTCGATTTCGTTGTTCGATTTCGTTGTTCTATTTTGTTGCATGATTTCGTGGTTCGATTTCGTTGTTCGATTGCGTTGTTCCATTTCGTTGTTCTATTTCGTGGTTCGATTTATAGTGGTTTCAGTTTGTTGTTCGATTTCGTTGTTCGATATCGAAGTTGGATTTCGTTGTTCAATTTCGTTGTTCTATTTCGTTGTTCGATTTCGTTGTTCGATTCGTTAATCGATTTCGTTGTTAGATTTCGTTGTTCTATTTCGTTGTTCGATTTCGTTGTTCGATTCGTTATTCGATTTCGTTGTTCGATTTCGTTGTCCGATTCCGTTGTTCGATTTCGTTGTTCGTTTTCGTTGTTCTATATTGTTGCATGATTTCGTGATTCGATTTCGTTGTTCGATTGCGTTGTTCCATTTCGTTGTTCTATTTCGTGGTTCGATTTATAGTGGTTTCAGTTTGTTGTTCGATGTCGTTGTTCGATATCGAAGTTGGATTTCGTTGTTCAATTTCGTTGTTCAATTTCGTTGTTCCATTTCGTTGTTCGATTTCGTTGTTCGATTCGTTATTCGATTTCGTTGTTCGATTTCGTTGTTCGATTTCGTTGTTCGATTTCGTTGTTAGATTTCGTTGTTCGACTTCGTTGTTCGATTTCGTTGTTCGATTTCGTTGTTCGATTTCGTTGTTCGATTTCGTTGTTCGATTTCGTTGTTCCATTTCTTTGTTCGATTTCGTTGTTCGATTTCGTTGTTCCATTTTGTTGTTCGATTTCGTTGTTCGATTTCGTTGTTAGATTTCGTTGTTCGATTTCGTTGTTCGATTTCGTTGTTCGATTTCGTTGTTCGATTTCGTTGTTCGATATCGAAGTTGGATTTCGTTGTTCAATTTCGTTGTTCTATTTCGTTGTTCGATTTCGTTGTTCGATTTCGTTGTTCGATTTCGTTGTTCGATTTCGTTGTTCGATTTCGTTGTTCGATTTTGTTGTTCGATTTCGTTGTTCGATTTCGTTGTTCGATTTCGTTGTTCGATTTCGTTCGATTTCGTTGTCCGATTCCGTTGTTCGATTTCGTTGTTCGTTTTCGTTGTTCTATATTGTTGCATGATTTCGTGATTCGATTTCGTTGTTCGATTGCGTTGTTCCATTTCGTTGTTCTATTTCGTGGTTCGATTTATAGTGGTTTCAGTTTGTTGTTCGATGTCGTTGTTCGATATCGAAGTTGGATTTCGTTGTTCAATTTCGTTGTTCTATTTCGTTGTTCGATTTCGTTGTTCGATTTCGTTGTTCGATTTCGTTGTTAGATTT
Source organism: Neocrepidodera transversa (assembly GCA_963243735.1). Lineage (NCBI taxonomy): Eukaryota > Metazoa > Arthropoda > Insecta > Coleoptera > Chrysomelidae > Neocrepidodera > Neocrepidodera transversa. Next base: position 30,771,689 of record OY725344.1, on the reverse strand, counting down.
CGTTGTTCGACTTCGTTGTTCGATTTCGTTGTTCGATTTCGTTGTTCGATTTCGTTGTTCCATTTCTTTGTTCGATTTCGTTGTTCGATTTCGTTGTTCCATTTTGTTGTTCGATTTCGTTGTTCGATTTCGTTGTTAGATTTCGTTGTTCGATTTCGTTGTTCGATTTCGTTGTTCGATTTCGTTGTTCGATTTCGTTGTTCGATTTCGTTGTTCGATATCGAAGTTGGATTTCGTAGGTCAATTTCGTTGTTCTATTTCGTTGTTCTATTACGTTGTTCGATTTCGTTGTTCGATTCGTTATTCGATTTCGTTGTTCGATTTCGTTGTTCGATTTCGTTGTTCGATTTCGTTGTTCGATTTCGTTGTTCGATTTCGTTGTTAGATTTCGTTGTTCGATTTCGTTGTTCGATTTCGTTGTTCGATTTCGTTGTTCGATTTCGTTGATCGATTTCGTTGTTCGATTTCGTTGTTCGATTTCGTTGTTCGATTTCGTTATTCCATTTCGTTGTTCGATTTCGTTGTTCCATTTTGTTGTTCGATTACGATGTTCGATTTCGTTGTTCGATTTCGTTGTTCGATTTCGTTGTTCGATTTTGTTGTTCGATTTCGTTGTTCGATTTCATTGTTCGATTTCGTGGTTCGATTTAGTGGTTTCAGTTTGTTGTTCGATTTCGTTGTTCGATATCGAAGTTGGATTTCGTTGTTCAATTTCGTTGTTCTATTTCGTTGTTCGATTTCGTTGTTCGATTCGTTATTCGATTTCGTTGTTCGATTTCGTTGTTCGATTTCGTTGTTCGATTTCGTTGTTCGATTCGTTATTCGATTTCGTAGTTCGATTTCGTTGTTCGATTTCGTTGTTCGATTTCGTTGTTCCATTTTGTTGTTCGATTTCGTTGTTCGATTTCGTTGTTAGATTTCGTTGTTCGATTTCGTTGTTCGATTTCGTTGTTCGATTTCGTTGTTCGATTTCGTTGTTCGATTTCGTTGTTCGATATCGAAGTTGGATTTCGTAGGTCAATTTCGTTGTTCTATTTCGTTGTTCTATTTCGTTGTTCGATTTCGTTGTTCGATTCGTTATTCGATTTCGTTGTTCGATTTCGTTGTTCGATTTCGTTATTCGATTTCGTTGTTCGATTTCGTTGTTCGATTTCGTTGTTCGATTTCGTTGTTCGATTTCGTTGTTCGATTGCGTTGTTCCATTTCGTTGTTCTATTTCGTGGTTCGATTTATAGTGGTTTCAGTTTGTTGTTCGATGTCGTTGTTCGATATCGAAGTTGGATTTCGTTGTTCAATTTCGTTGTTCTATTTCGTTGTTCGATTTCGTTGTTCGATTCGTTATTCGATTTCGTTGTTCGATTTCGTTGTTCGATTTCGTTGTTCCATTTTGTTGTTCAATTTCGTTCGATTTCGTTTTTAGATTTCGTTGTTCGATTTCGTTGTTCGATTTCGTTGTTCGATTTCGTTGTTCGATTTCGTTGTTCGATTTCGTTGTTCGATTTCGTTGTTCGATTTCGTTGTTCGATTTCGTTGTTCGAATTCGTTGTTCGATTTCGTTATTCGATTTAGTGATTCGAATTCGTTGTTCGAATTCGTTGTTCGTTTTCGTTGTTCGATTTCGTTGTTCGATTCGTTATTCGATTTCGTTGTTCGATTTCGTTGTTCGATTTCGTTGTTCGATTTCGTTGTTCCATTTTGTTGTTCGATTTCGTTGTTAGATTTCGTTGTTCGATTTCGTTGTTCGATTTCGTTGTTCGATTGCGCTGTTCCATTTCGTTGTTCTATTTCGTGGTTCGATTTAGTGGTTTCAGTTTGTTGTTCGATTTCGTTGTTCGATATCGAAGTTGGATTTCGTTGTTCAATTTCGTTGTTCTATTTCGTTGTTCGATTTCGTTGTTCGATTCGTTATTCGATTTCGTTGTTCGATTTCGTTGTTCGATTTCGTTGTTAGATTTCGTTGTTCGATTTCGTTGTTCGATTTCGTTGTTTGATTTCGTTGTTCGATTTCGTTGTTCGATTTCGTTGTTCCATTTCATTGTTCGATTTCGTTGTTCCATTTTGTTGTTCGATTTCGTTGTTCGATTTCGTTGTTAGATTTCGTTGTTCGAATTCGTTGTTCGATTTCGTTATTCGATTTAGTGATTCTAATTCGTTGTTCGAATTCGTTGTTCGTTTTCGTTGTTCGATTTCGTTGTTCGATTCGTTATTCGATTTCGTTGTTCGATTTCGTTGTTCGATTTCGTTGTTCGATTTCGTTGTTCGATTTCGTTGTTCAATTTCGTTGTTCTATTTCGTTGTTCGATTTCGTTGTTCGATTCGTTATTCGATTTCGTTGTTCGATTTCGTTGTTCGATTTCGTTGTTCGATTTCGTTGTTCCATTTTGTTGTTCGATTTCGTTGTTCGATTTCGTTGTTCTATATTGTTGCATGATTTCGTGGTTCGATTTCGTTGTTCGATTGCGTTGTTCCATTTCGTTGTTCTATTTCGTGGTTCGATTTATAGTGGTTTCAGTTTGTTGTTCGATTTCGTTGTTCGATATCGAAGTTGGATTTCGTTGTTCAATTTCGTTGTTCTATTTCGTTGTTCGATTTCGTTGTTCGATTCGTTATTCGATTTCGTTGTTCGATTTCGTTGTTCGATTTCGTTGTTAGATTTCGTTGTTCGATTTCGTTGTTCGATTTCGTTGTTCAATTTCGTTGTTCGATTTCGTTGTTCGATTTCGTTGTTCGATTTCGTTGTTCGATTTCGTTGTTCGATTTCGTTATTCCATTTCGTTGTTCGATTTCGTTGTTCCATTTTGTTGTTCGATTTCCTTGTTCGATTTCGTTGTTAGATTTCGTTGTTCGATTTCGTTGTTCGATTACGATGTTCGATTTCGTTGTTCGATTTCGTTGTTCGATTTCGTTGTTCGATTTCGTTGTTCGATTTTGTTGTTCGATTTCGATGTTCGATTTCATTGTTCGATTTCGTTGTTCGATTTCGTTGTTCCATTTCGTTGTTCGATTTCGTTGTTCGATTTCGTTGTTCGATTTCGTTGTTCGATTTCGTTGATCGATTTCGTTGTTCGATTGCGTTGTTCCATTTCGTTGTTCTATTTCGTGGTTCGATTTAGTGGTTTCAGTTTGTTGTTCGATTTCGTTGTTCGATATCGAAGTTGGATTTCGTTGTTCAATTTCGTTGTTCTATTTCGTTGTTCGATTTCGTTGTTCGATTTCGTTGTTCGATTTCGTTGTTCGATTTCGTTGTTCGATTTCGTAGTTCGATATCGAAGTTGGATTTCGTAGGTCAATTTCGTTGTTCTATTTCGTTGTTCTATTTCGTTGTTCGATTTCGTTGTTCGATTCGTTATTCGATTTCGTTGTTCGATTTCGTTGTTCGATTTCGTTGTTCGATTTCGTTGTTCGATTTCGTTGTTCGATTTCGTTGTTCCATTTCGTTGTTCGATATCGTTGTTCGATTTCATTGTTCGATTTCGAAATTCGATTTCGTTGTTCGATTTCGTTGTTCGATTTCGTTGTTCGATTTTGTTGTTCGATTTCGTTGTTCGATTTCGTTGTTCGATTTCGTTGTTCGATTTCGTTGTTCGATTTCGTTGTCCGATTCCGTTGTTCGATTTCGTTGTTCGTTTTCGTTCTATATTGTTGCATGATTTCGTGATTCGATTTCGTTGTTCGATTGCGTTGTTCCATTTATTTGTTCTATTTCGTGGTTCGATTTATAGTGGTTTCAGTTTGTTGTTCGATGTCGTTGTTCGATATCGAAGTTGGATTTCGTTGTTCAATTTCGTTGTTCTATTTCGTTGTTCGTTTTCGTTGTTCGATTCGTTATTCGATTTCGTTGTTCGATTTCGTTGTTCGATTTCGTTGTTCGATTTCGTTGTTAGATTTCGTTGTTCGACTTCGTTGTTCGATTTCGTTGTTCGATTTCGTTGTTCGATTTCGTTGTTCGATTTCGTTGTTCCATTTCTTTGTTCGATTTCGTTGTTCCATTTTGTTGTTCGATTTCGTTGTTCGATTTCGTTGTTAGATTTCGTTGTTCGATTTCGTTGTTCGATTACGTTGTTCGATTTCGTTGTTCGATTTCGTTGTTCGATTTCGTTGTTCGATATCGAAGTTGGATTTCGTTGTTCAATTTCGTTGTTCTATTTCGTTGTTCGATTTCGTTGTTCGATTCGTTATTCGATTTCGTTGTTCGATTTCGTTGTTCGATTTCGTTGTTCCATTTTGTTGTTCGATTTCGTTGTTCGATTTCGTTGTTCTATATTGTTGCATGATTTCGTGGTTCGATTTCGTTGTTCGATTGCGTTGTTCCATTTCGTTGTTCTATTTCGTGGTTCGATTTATAGTGGTTTCAGTTTGTTGTTCGATTTCGTTGTTCGATATCGAAGTTGGATTTCGTTGTTCAATTTCGTTGTTCTATTTCGTTGTTCGATTTCGTTGTTCGATTCGTTAATCGATTTCGTTGTTCGATTTCGTTGTTCGATTTCGTTGTTCCATTTTGTTGTTCGATTTCGTTGTTCGATTTCGTTGTTCGATTTCGTTGTTCGATTTCGTTGTTAGATTTCGTTGTTCGATTTCGTTGTTCGATTTCGTTGTTCGATTTCGTTGTTCGATTTTGTTGTTTGATTTCGTTGTTCGATTTCGTTGTTCGATTTCGTTGTTCGATTTCGTTGTTCCATTTCGTTGTTCGATTTCGTTGTTCGATTTCGTTGATCGATTTCGTTGTTCGATTTCGTTGTTCGATTTCGTTGTTCGATTGCGTTGTTCCATTTCGTTCTATTTCGTGGTTAGATTTAGTGGTTTCAGATTGTTGTTCGATTTCGTTGTTCGATATCGAAGTTGGATTTCGTTGTTCAATTTCGTTGTTCTATTTCGTTGTTCGATTTCGTTGTTCGATTCGTTATTCGATTTCGTTGTTCGATTTCGTTGTTCGATTTCGTTGTTCCATTTTGTTGTTCGATTTCGTTGTTAGATTTCGTTGTTCGATTTCGTTGTTCGATTTCGTTGTTCGATTTCGTTGTTCGATTTCGTTGTTCGATTTCGTTGTTCGATTTCGTTGTTCGATATCGAAGTTGGATTTCGTAGGTCAATTTCGTTGTTCTATTTCGTTGATCTATTTCGTTGTTCGATTTCGTTGTTCGATTCGTTATTCGATTTCGTTGTTCCATTTTGTTGTTCGATTTCGTTGTTAGATTTCGTTGTTCGATTTCGTTGTTCGATTTCGTTGTTCCATTTTGTTGTTCGATTTCGTTGTTCGATTTCGTTGTTCTATATTGTTGCATGATTTCGTGGTTCGATTTCGTTGTTCGATTGCGTTGTTCCATTTCGTTGTTCTATTTCGTGGTTCGATTTATAGTGGTTTCAGTTTGTTGTTCGATTTCGTTGTTCGATATCGAAGTTGGATTTCGTTGTTCAATTTCGTTGTTCTATTTCGTTGTTCGATTTCGCTGTTCGATTTCGTTGTTCGATTTCGTTGTTCGATTTCGTTGTTCCATTTTGTTGTTCGATTTCGTTGTTCGATTTCGTTGTTCGATTTCGTTGTTCGATTTCGTTGTTAGATTTCGTTGTTCGATTTCGTTGTTCGATTTCGTTGTTCGATTTCGTTGTTCGATTTTGTTGTTTGATTTCGTTGTTCGATTTCGTTGTTCGATTTCGTTGTTCGATTTCGTTGTTCCATTTCGTTGTTCGATTTCGTTGTTCGATTTCGTTGATCGATTTCGTTGTTCGATTTCGTTGTTCGATTTCGTTCTATTTCGTGGTTAGATTTAGTGGTTTCAGATTGTTGTTCGATTTCGTTGTTCGATATCGAAGTTGGATTTCGTTGTTCAATTTCGTTGTTCTATTTCGTTGTTCGATTTCGTTGTTCGATTCGTTATTCGATTTCGTTGTTCGATTTCGTTGTTCGATTTCGTTGTTCCATTTTGTTGTTCGATTTCGTTGTTAGATTTCGTTGTTCGATTTCGTTGTTCGATTTCGTTGTTCGATTTCGTTGTTCGATTTCGTTGTTCGATTTCGTTGTTCGATATCGAAGTTGGATTTCGTAGGTCAATTTCGTTGTTCGATTTCGTTGTTCGATTTCGTTGTTCCATTTTGTTGTTCGATTTCGTTGTTAGATTTCGTTGTTCCATTTTGTTGTTCGATTTCGTTGTTAGATTTCGTTGTTCGATTCGTTATTCGATTTCGTTGTTCGATTTCGTTGTTCGATTTCGTTGTTCGATTTCGTTGTTCCATTTTGTTGTTCGATTTCGTTGTTCGATTTCGTTGTTCTATATTGTTGCATGATTTCGTGGTTCGATTTCGTTGTTCGATTGCGTTGTTCCATTTCGTTGTTCTATTTCGTGGTTCGATTTATAGTGGTTTCAGTTTGTTGTTCGATTTCGTTGTTCGATATCGAAGTTGGATTTCGTTGTTCAATTTCGTTGTTCTATTTCGTTGTTCGATTTCGTTGTTCGATTCGTTAATCGATTTCGTTGTTCGATTTCGTTGTTCGATTTCGTTGTTCCATTTTGTTGTTCGATTTCGTTGTTCGATTTCGTTGTTCGATATCGAAGTTGGATTTCGTAGGTCAATTTCGTTGTTCGATTTCGTTGTTCCATTTTGTTGTTCGATTTCGTTGTTAGATTTCGTTGTTCTATTTCGTTGTTCGATTTCGTTGTTCGATTCGTTATTCGATTTCGTTGTTCGATTTCGTTGTTCGATTTCGTTGTTCGATTTCGTTGTTCCATTTTGTTGTTCGATTTCGTTGTTCGATTTCGTTGTTCTATATTGTTGCATGATTTCGTGGTTCGATTTCGTTGTTCGATTGCGTTGTTCCATTTCGTTGTTCTATTTCGTGGTTCGATTTATAGTGGTTTCAGTTTGTTGTTCGATTTCGTTGTTCGATATCGAAGTTGGATTTCGTTGTTCAATTTCGTTGTTCTATTTCGTTGTTCGATTTCGTTGTTCGATTCGTTAATCGATTTCGTTGTTCGATTTCGTTGTTCGATTTCGTTGTTCCATTTTGTTGTTCGATTTCGTTGTTCGATTTCGTTGTTAGATTTCGTTGTTCGATTTCGTTGTTCGATTTCGTTGTTCGATTTCGTTGTTCGATTTCGTTGTTCGATTTCGTTGTTCGATATCGAAGTTGGATTTCGTAGGTCAATTTCGTTGTTCGATTTCGTTGTTCCATTTTGTTGTTCGATTTCGTTGTTCGATTTCGTTGTTAGATTTCGTTGTTCTATTTCGTTGTTCGATTTCGTTGTTCGATTCGTTATTCGATTTCGTTGTTCGATTTCGTTGTTCGATTTCGTTGTTCGATTTCGTTGTTCCATTTTGTTGTTCGATTTCGTTGTTCGATTTCGTTGTTCTATATTGTTGCATGATTTCGTGGTTCGATTTCGTTGTTCGATTGCGTTGTTCCATTTCGTTGTTCTATTTCGTGGTTCGATTTATAGTGGTTTCAGTTTGTTGTTCGATTTCGTTGTTCGATATCGAAGTTGGATTTCGTTGTTCAATTTCGTTGTTCTATTTCGTTGTTCGATTTCGTTGTTCGATTCGTTAATCGATTTCGTTGTTCGATTTCGTTGTTCGATTTCGTTGTTCCATTTTGTTGTTCGATTTCGTTGTTCGATTTCGTTGTTCGATTTCGTTGTTCGATTTCGTTGTTCGATTTCGTTGTTAGATTTCGTTGTTCGATTTCGTTGTTCGATTTCGTTGTTCGATTTCGTTGTTCGATTTTGTTGTTTGATTTCGTTGTTCAATTTCGTTGTTCTATTTCGTTGTTCGATTTCGTTGTTCGATTCGTTATTCGATTTCGTTGTTCGATTTCGTTGTTCGATTTCGTTGTTCGATTTCGTTGTTCCATTTTGTTGTTCGATTTCGTTGTTCGATTTCGTTGTTCTATATTGTTGCATGATTTCGTGGTTCGATTTCGTTGTTCGATTGCGTTGTTCCATTTCGTTGTTCTATTTCGTGGTTCGATTTATAGTGGTTTCAGTTTGTTGTTCGATTTCGTTGTTCGATATCGAAGTTGGATTTCGTTGTTCAATTTCGTTGTTCTATTTCGTTGTTCGATTTCGTTGTTCGATTCGTTAATCGATTTCGTTGTTCGATTTCGTTGTTCGATTTCGTTGTTCCATTTTGTTGTTCGATTTCGTTGTTCGATTCGTTATTCGATTTCGTTGTTCGTTTTCGTTGTTCTATATTGTTGCATGATTTCGTTGTTCGATTGAGTTGTTCCATTTCGTTGTTCTATTTCGTGGTTCGATTTATAGTGGTTTCAGTTTGTTGTTCGATGTCGTTGTTCGATATCGAAGTTGGATTTCGTTGTTCAATTTCGTTGTTCTATTTCGTTGTTCGATTTCGTTGTTCGATTCGTTATTCGATTTCGTTGTTCGATTTCGTTGTTCGATTTCGTTGTTCCATTTTGTTGTTCAATTTCGTTGTTCGATTTCGTTTTTAGATTTCGTTTTTAGATTTCGTTGTTCGATTTCGTTGTTCGATTTCGTTGTTCGATTTCGTTGTTCGATTTCGTTGTTCGAATTCGTTGTTCGATTTCGTTATTCGATTTAGTGATTCGAATTCGTTGTTCGAATTCGTTGTTCGAATTCGTTGTTCGTTTTCGTTGTTCGATTTCGTTGTTCGATTCGTTATTCGATTTCGTTGTTCGATTTCGTTGTTCGATTTCGTTGTTCGATTTCGTTGTTCGATTTCGTTGTTCGATTTCGTTGTTCCATTTTGTTGTTGGATTTCGTTGTTCGATTTCGTTGTTAGATTTCGTTGTTCGATTTCGTTGTTCGATTTCGTTGTTCGATTTCGTTGTTCGATTGCGCTGTTCCATTTCGTTGTTCTATTTCGTGGTTCGATTTAGTGGTTTCAGTTTGTTGTTCGATTTCGTTGTTCGATATCGAAGTTGGATTTCGTTGTTCAATTTCGTTGTTCTATTTCGTTGTTCGATTTCGTTGTTCGATTCGTTATTCGATTTCGTTGTTCGATTTCGTTGTTCGATTTCGTTGTTAGATTTCGTTGTTCGATTTCGTTGTTCGATTTCGTTGTTCGATTTCGTTGTTTGATTTCGATGTTCGATTTCGTTGTTCGATTTCGTTGTTCGATTTCGTTGTTCCATTTCGTTGTTCGATTTCGTTGTTCCATTTTGTTGTTCGATTTCGTTGTTCGATTTCGTTGTTAGATTTCGTTGTTCGAATTCGTTGTTCGATTTCGTTATTCGATTTAGTGATTCGAATTCGTTGTTCGAATTCGTTGTTCGTTTTCGTTGTTCGATTTCGTTGTTCGATTCGTTATTCGATTTCGTTGTTCGATTTCGTTGTTCGATTTCGTTGTTCGATTTCGTTGTTCGATTTCGTTGTTCAATTTCGTTGTTCTATTTCGTTGTTCGATTTCGTTGTTCGATTCGTTATTCGATTTCGTTGTTCGATTTCGTTGTTCGAATTCGTTGTTCGATTTCGTTGTTCCATTTTGTTGTTCGATTTCGTTGTTCGATTTCGTTGTTCTATATTGTTGCATGATTTCGTGGTTCGATTTCGTTGTTCGATTGCGTTGTTCCATTTCGTTGTTCTATTTCGTGGTTCGATTTATAGTGGTTTCAGTTTGTTGTTCGATTTCGTGTTCGATATCGAAGTTGGATTTCGTTGTTCAATTTCGTTGTTCTATTTCGTTGTTCGATTTCGTTGTTCGATTCGTTATTCGATTTCGTTGTTCGATTTCGTTGTTAGATTTCGTTGTTCGATTTCGTTGTTCGATTTCGTTGTTCGATTTCGTTGTTCGATTTCGTTGATCGATTTCGTTGTTCGATTTCGTTGTTCGATTTCGTTGTTCGATTTCGTTATTCCATTTCGTTGTTCGATTTCGTTGTTCCATTTTGTTGTTCGATTTCCTTGTTCGATTTCGTTGTTCGATTTCGTTGTTCGATTTCGTTGTTCGATTTCGTTGTTCGATTTCGTTGTTCGATTTCGTTGTTCGATTCGTTATTCGATTTCGTTGTTCGATTTCGTTGTTCGATTTCGTTGTTCGATTTCGTTGTTCGATTCGTTATTCGATTTCGTTGTTCGATTTCGTTGTTCGATTTCGTTGTTCGATTTCGTTGTTCCATTTTGTTGTTCGATTTCCTTGTTCGATTTCGTTGTTAGATTTCGTTGTTCGATTTCGTTGTTCGATTTCGTTGTTCGATTTCGTTGTTCGATTTCGTTGTTCGATTTCGTTGTTCGATATCGAAGTTGGATTTCGTAGGTCAATTTCGTTGTTCTATTTCGTTGTTCTATTTCGTTGTTCGATTTCGTTGTTCGATTCGTTATTCGATTTCGTTGTTCGATTTCGTTGTTCGATTTCGTTGTTCGATTTCGTTGTTCGATTTCGTTGTTCGATTTCGTTGTTCGATTTCGTTGTTCCATTTCGTTGTTCGATATCGTTGTTCGATTTCGTTGTTCGATTTCGTTGTTCGATTTCGAAATTCGATTTCGTTGTTCGATTTCGTTGTTCGATTTCGTTGTTCGATTTTGTTGTTCGATTTCGTTGTTCGAATTCGTTGTTCGATTTCGTTATTCGATTTAGTGATTCGATTTCGTTGTTCGATTTCGTTGTTCGATTTCGTTGTTCGATTTCGTTGTTCCATTTTGTTGTTCGATTTCGTTGTTAGATTTCGTTGTTCGATTTCGTTGTTCGATTTCGTTGTTCGATTGCGCTGTTCCATTTCGTTGTTCTATTTCGTGGTTCGATTTAGTGGTTTCAGGTTGTTGTTCGATTTCGTTGTTCGATATCGAAGTTGGATTTCGTTGTTCAATTTCGTTGTTCTATTTCGTTGTTCGATTTCGTTGTTCGATTCGTTATTCGATTTCGTTGTTCGATTTCGTTGTTCGATTTCGTTGTTAGATTTCGTTGTTCGATTTCGTTGTTCGATTTCGTTGTTCGATTTCGTTGTTTGATTTCGTTGTTCGATTTCGTTGTTCGATTTCGTTGTTCCATTTCATTGTTCGATTTCGTTGTTCCATTTTGTTGTTCGATTTCGTTGTTCGATTTCGTTGTTAGATTTCGTTGTTCGAATTCGTTGTTCGATTTCGTTATTCGATTTAGTGATTCGAATTCGTTGTTCGAATTCGTTGTTCGTTTTCGTTGTTCGATTTCGTTGTTCGATTCGTTATTCGATTTCGTTGTTCGATTTCGTTGTTCGATTTCGTTGTTCGATTTCGTTGTTCGATTTCGTTGTTCAATTTCGTTGTTCTATTTCGTTGTTCGATTTCGTTGTTCGATTCGTTATTCGATTTCGTTGTTCGATTTCGTTGTTCGATTTCGTTGTTCGATTTCGTTGTTCCATTTTGTTGTTCGATTTCGTTGTTCGATTTCGTTGTTCTATATTGTTGCATGATTTCGTGGTTCGATTTCGTTGTTCGATTGCGTTGTTCCATTTCGTTGTTCTATTTCGTGGTTCGATTTATAGTGGTTTCAGTTTGTTGTTCGATTTCGTTGTTCGATATCGAAGTTGGATTTCGTTGTTCAATTTCGTTGTTCGATTTCGTTGTTCGATTCGTTATTCGATTTCGTTGTTCGATTTCGTTGTTCGATTTCGTTGTTAGATTTCGTTGTTCGATTTCGTTGTTCGATTTCGTTGTTCAATTTCGTTGTTCGATTTCGTTGTTCGATTTCGTTGTTCGATTTCGTTGTTCGATTTCGTTATTCCATTTCGTTGTTCGATTTCGTTGTTCCATTTTGTTGTTCGATTTCCTTGTTCGATTTCGTTGTTAGATTTCGTTGTTCGATTTCGTTGTTCGATTACGATGTTCGATTTCGTTGTTCGATTTCGTTGTTCGATTTCGTTGTTCGATTTCGTTGTTCGATTTTGTTGTTCGATTTCGATGTTCGATTTCATTGTTCGATTTCGTTGTTCGATTTCGTTGTTCCATTTCGTTGTTCGATTTCGTTGTTCGATTTCGTTGTTCGATTTCGTTGTTCGATTTCGTTGATCGATTTCGTTGTTCGATTGCGTTGTTCCATTTCGTTGTTCTATTTCGTGGTTAGATTTAGTGGTTTCAGATTGTTGTTCGATTTCGTTGTTCGATATCGAAGTTGGATTTCGTTGTTCAATTTCGTTGTTCTATTTCGTTGTTCGATTTCGTTGTTCGATTCGTTATTCGATTTCGTTGTTCGATTTCGTTGTTCGATTTCGTTGTTCCATTTTGTTGTTCGATTTCGTTGTTAGATTTCGTTGTTCGATTTCGTTGTTCGATTTCGTTGTTCGATTTCGTTGTTCGATTTCGTTGTTCGATTTCGTTGTTCGATTTCGTTGTTCGATTTCGTTGTTCGATATCGAAGTTGGATTTCGTAGGTCAATTTCGTTGTTCTATTTCGTTGATCTATTTCGTTGTTCGATTTCGTTGTTCGATTCGTTATTCGATTTCGTTGTTCCATTTTGTTGTTCGATTTCGTTGTTAGATTTCGTTGTTCGATTTCGTTGTTCGATTTCGTTGTTCCATTTTGTTGTTCGATTTCGTTGTTCGATTTCGTTGTTCTATATTGTTGCATGATTTCGTGGTTCGATTTCGTTGTTCGATTGCGTTGTTCCATTTCGTTGTTCTATTTCGTGGTTCGATTTATAGTGGTTTCAGTTTGTTGTTCGATTTCGTTGTTCGATATCGAAGTTGGATTTCGTTGTTCAATTTCGTTGTTCTATTTCGTTGTTCGATTTCGTTGTTCGATTCGTTAATCGATTTCGTTGTTCGATTTCGTTGTTCGATTTCGTTGTTCCATTTTGTTGTTCGATTTCGTTGTTCGATTTCGTTGTTCGATTTCGTTGTTCGATTTCGTTGTTAGATTTCGTTGTTCGATTTCGTTGTTCGATTTCGTTGTTCGATTTCGTTGTTCGATTTTGTTGTTTGATTTCGTTGTTCGATTTCGTTGTTCGATTTCGTTGTTCGATTTCGTTGTTCCATTTCGTTGTTCGATTTCGTTGTTCGATTTCGTTGATCGATTTCGTTGTTCGATTTCGTTGTTCGATTTCGTTCTATTTCGTGGTTAGATTTAGTGGTTTCAGATTGTTGTTCGATTTCGTTGTTCGATATCGAAGTTGGATTTCGTTGTTCAATTTCGTTGTTCTATTTCGTTGTTCGATTTCGTTGTTCGATTCGTTATTCGATTTCGTTGTTCGATTTCGTTGTTCGATTTCGTTGTTCCATTTTGTTGTTCGATTTCGTTGTTAGATTTCGTTGTTCGATTTCGTTGTTCGATTTCGTTGTTCGATTTCGTTGTTCGATTTCGTTGTTCGATTTCGTTGTTCGATATCGAAGTTGGATTTCGTAGGTCAATTTCGTTGTTCGATTTCGTTGTTCGATTTCGTTGTTCCATTTTGTTGTTCGATTTCGTTGTTAGATTTCGTTGTTCCATTTTGTTGTTCGATTTCGTTGTTAGATTTCGTTGTTCTATTTCGTTGTTCGATTTCGTTGTTCGATTCGTTATTCGATTTCGTTGTTCGATTTCGTTGTTCGATTTCGTTGTTCGATTTCGTTGTTCCATTTTGTTGTTCGATTTCGTTGTTCGATTTCGTTGTTCTATATTGTTGCATGATTTCGTGGTTCGATTTCGTTGTTCGATTGCGTTGTTCCATTTCGTTGTTCTATTTCGTGGTTCGATTTATAGTGGTTTCAGTTTGTTGTTCGATTTCGTTGTTCGATATCGAAGTTGGATTTCGTTGTTCAATTTCGTTGTTCTATTTCGTTGTTCGATTTCGTTGTTCGATTCGTTAATCGATTTCGTTGTTCGATTTCGTTGTTCGATTTCGATGTTCCATTTTGTTGTTCGATTTCGTTGTTCGATTTCGTTGTTCGATATCGAAGTTGGATTTCGTAGGTCAATTTCGTTGTTCGATTTCGTTGTTCCATTTTGTTGTTCGATTTCGTTGTTAGATTTCGTTGTTCTATTTCGTTGTTCGATTTCGTTGTTCGATTCGTTATTCGATTTCGTTGTTCGATTTCGTTGTTCGATTTCGTTGTTCGATTTCGTTGTTCCATTTTGTTGTTCGATTTCGTTGTTCGATTTCGTTGTTCTATATTGTTGCATGATTTCGTGGTTCGATTTCGTTGTTCGATTGCGTTATTCCATTTCGTTGTTCTATTTCGTGGTTCGATTTATAGTGGTTTCAGTTTGTTGTTCGATTTCGTTGTTCGATATCGAAGTTGGATTTCGTTGTTCAATTTCGTTGTTCTATTTCGTTGTTCGATTTCGTTGTTCGATTCGTTAATCGATTTCGTTGTTCGATTTCGTTGTTCGATTTCGTTGTTCCATTTTGTTGTTCGATTTCGTTGTTCGATTTCGTTGTTAGATTTCGTTGTTCGATTTCGTTGTTCGATTTCGTTGTTCGATTTCGTTGTTCGATTTCGTTGTTCGATTTCGTTGTTCGATATCGAAGTTGGATTTCGTAGGTCAATTTCGTTGTTCGATTTCGTTGTTCCATTTTGTTGTTCGATTTCGTTGTTCGATTTCGTTGTTAGATTTCGTTGTTCTATTTCGTTGTTCGATTTCGTTGTTCGATTCGTTATTCGATTTCGTTGTTCGATTTCGTTGTTCGATTTCGTTGTTCGATTTCGTTGTTCCATTTTGTTGTTCGATTTCGTTGTTCGATTTCGTTGTTCTATATTGTTGCATGATTTCGTGGTTCGATTTCGTTGTTCGATTGCGTTGTTCCATTTCGTTGTTCTATTTCGTGGTTCGATTTATAGTGGTTTCAGTTTGTTGTTCGATTTCGTTGTTCGATATCGAAGTTGGATTTCGTTGTTCAATTTCGTTGTTCTATTTCGTTGTTCGATTTCGTTGTTCGATTCGTTAATCGATTTCGTTGTTCGATTTCGTTGTTCGATTTCGTTGTTCCATTTTGTTGTTCGATTTCGTTGTTCGATTTCGTTGTTCGATTTCGTTGTTCGATTTCGTTGTTAGATTTCGTTGTTCGATTTCGTTGTTCGATTTCGTTGTTCGATTTCGTTGTTCGATTTTGTTGTTTGATTTCGTTGTTCAATTTCGTTGTTCTATTTCGTTGTTCGATTTCGTTGTTCGATTCGTTATTCGATTTCGTTGTTCGATTTCGTTGTTCGATTTCGTTGTTCGATTTCGTTGTTCCATTTTGTTGTTCGATTTCGTTGTTCGATTTCGTTGTTCTATATTGTTGCATGATTTCGTGGTTCGATTTCGTTGTTCGATTGCGTTGTTCCATTTCGTTGTTCTATTTCGTGGTTCGATTTATAGTGGTTTCAGTTTGTTGTTCGATTTCGTTGTTCGATATCGAAGTTGGATTTCGTTGTTCAATTTCGTTGTTCTATTTCGTTGTTCGATTTCGTTGTTCGATTCGTTAATCGATTTCGTTGTTCGATTTCGTTGTTCGATTTCGTTGTTCCATTTTGTTGTTCGATTTCGTTGTTCGATTCGTTATTCGATTTCGTTGTTCGTTTTCGTTGTTCTATATTGTTGCATGATTTCGTTGTTCGATTGAGTTGTTCCATTTCGTTGTTCTATTTAGTGGTTCGATTTATAGTGGTTTCAGTTTGTTGTTCGATGTCGTTGTTCGATATCGAAGTTGGATTTCGTTGTTCAATTTCGTTGTTCTATTTCGTTGTTCGATTTCGTTGTTCGATTCGTTATTCGATTTCGTTGTTCGATTTCGTTGTTCGATTTCGTTGTTCCATTTTGTTGTTCAATTTCGTTGTTCGATTTCGTTTTTAGATTTCGTTTTTAGATTTCGTTGTTCGATTTCGTTGTTCGATTTCGTTGTTCGATTTCGTTGTTCGATTTCGTTGTTCGAATTCGTTGTTCGATTTCGTTATTCGATTTAGTGATTCGAATTCGTTGTTCGAATTCGTTGTTCGTTTTCGTTGTTCGATTTCGTTGTTCGATTCGTTATTCGATTTCGTTGTTCGATTTCGTTGTTCGATTTCGTTGTTCGATTTCGTTGTTCGATTTCGTTGTTCGATTTCGTTGTTCCATTTTGTTGTTGGATTTCGTTGTTCGATTTCGTTGTTAGATTTCGTTGTTCGATTTCGTTGTTCGATTTCGTTGTTCGATTTCGTTGTTCGATTGCGCTGTTCCATTTCGTTGTACTATTTCGTGGTTCGATTTAGTGGTTTCAGTTTGTTGTTCGATTTCGTTGTTCGATATCGAAGTTGGATTTCGTTGTTCAATTTCGTTGTTCTATTTCGTTGTTCGATTTCGTTGTTCGATTCGTTATTCGATTTCGTTGTTCGATTTCGTTGTTCGATTTCGTTGTTAGATTTCGTTGTTCGATTTCGTTGTTCGATTTCGTTGTTCGATTTCGTTGTTTGATTTCGATGTTCGATTTCGTTGTTCGATTTCGTTGTTCGATTTCGTTGTTCCATTTCGTTGTTCGATTTCGTTGTTCCATTTTGTTGTTCGATTTCGTTGTTCGATTTCGTTGTTAGATTTCGTTGTTCGAATTCGTTGTTCGATTTCGTTATTCGATTTAGTGATTCGAATTCGTTGTTCGAATTCGTTGTTCGTTTTCGTTGTTCGATTTCGTTGTTCGATTCGTTATTCGATTTCGTTGTTCGATTTCGTTGTTCGATTTCGTTGTTCGATTTCGTTGTTCGATTTCGTTGTTCAATTTCGTTGTTCTATTTCGTTGTTCGATTTCGTTGTTCGATTCGTTATTCGATTTCGTTGTTCGATTTCGTTGTTCGAATTCGTTGTTCGATTTCGTTGTTCCATTTTGTTGTTCGATTTCGTTGTTCGATTTCGTTGTTCTATATTGTTGCATGATTTCGTGGTTCGATTTCGTTGTTCGATTGCGTTGTTCCATTTCGTTGTTCTATTTCGTGGTTCGATTTATAGTGGTTTCAGTTTGTTGTTCGATTTCGTGTTCGATATCGAAGTTGGATTTCGTTGTTCAATTTCGTTGTTCTATTTCGTTGTTCGATTTCGTTGTTCGATTCGTTATTCGATTTCGTTGTTCGATTTCGTTGTTCGATTTCGTTGTTAGATTTCGTTGTTCGATTTCGTTGTTCGATTTCGTTGTTCGATTTCGTTGTTCGATTTCGTTGATCGATTTCGTTGTTCGATTTCGTTGTTCGATTTCGTTGTTCGATTTCGTTATTCCATTTCGTTGTTCGATTTCGTTGTTCCATTTTGTTGTTCGATTTCCTTGTTCGATTTCGTTGTTCGATTTCGTTGTTCGATTTCGTTGTTCGATTTCGTTGTTCGATTTCGTTGTTCGATTTCGTTGTTCGATTCGTTATTCGATTTCGTTGTTCGATTTCGTTGTTCGATTTCGTTGTTCGATTTCGTTGTTCGATTTCGTTGTTCGATTCGTTATTCGATTTCGTTGTTCGATTTCGTTGTTCGATTTCGTTGTTCGATTTCGTTGTTCCATTTTGTTGTTCGATTTCCTTGTTCGATTTCGTTGTTAGATTTCGTTGTTCGATTTCGTTGTTCGATTTCGTTGTTCGATTTCGTTGTTCGATTTCGTTGTTCGATTTCGTTGTTCGATATCGAAGTTGGATTTCGTAGGTCAATTTCGTTGTTCTATTTCGTTGTTCTATTTCGTTGTTCGATTTCGTTGTTCGATTCGTTATTCGATTTCGTTGTTCGATTTCGTTGTTCGATTTCGTTGTTCGATTTCGTTGTTCGATTTCGTTGTTCGATTTCGTTGTTCGATTTCGTTGTTCCATTTCGTTGTTCGATATCGTTGTTCGATTTCGTTGTTCGATTTCGTTGTTCGATTTCGAAATTCGATTTCGTTGTTCGATTTCGTTGTTCGATTTCGTTGTTCGATTTTGTTGTTCGATTTCGTTGTTCGAATTCGTTGTTCGATTTCGTTATTCGATTTAGTGATTCGATTTCGTTGTTCGATTTCGTTGTTCGATTTCGTTGTTCGATTTCGTTGTTCGATTTCGTTGTTCCATTTTGTTGTTCGATTTCGTTGTTAGATTTCGTTGTTCGATTTCGTTGTTCGATTTCGTTGTTCGATTGCGCTGTTCCATTTCGTTGTTCTATTTCGTGGTTCGATTTAGTGGTTTCAGTTTGTTGTTCGATTTCGTTGTTCGATATCGAAGTTGGATTTCGTTGTTCAATTTCGTTGTTCTATTTCGTTGTTCGATTTCGTTGTTCGATTCGTTATTCGATTTCGTTGTTCGATTTCGTTGTTCGATTTCGTTGTTAGATTTCGTTGTTCGATTTCGTTGTTCGATTTCGTTGTTCGATTTCGTTGTTTGATTTCGTTGTTCGATTTCGTTGTTCGATTTCGTTGTTCCATTTCATTGTTCGATTTCGTTGTTCCATTTTGTTGTTCGATTTCGTTGTTCGATTTCGTTGTTAGATTTCGTTGTTCGAATTCGTTGTT
This sequence comes from Neocrepidodera transversa, assembly GCA_963243735.1. Classification (NCBI taxonomy): domain Eukaryota; kingdom Metazoa; phylum Arthropoda; class Insecta; order Coleoptera; family Chrysomelidae; genus Neocrepidodera; species Neocrepidodera transversa. The sequence goes on along the minus strand of OY725344.1, from coordinate 30,753,367 downwards.
CGATTTCGTTATTCGATTTAGTGATTCGAATTCGTTGTTCGAATTCGTTGTTCGTTTTCGTTGTTCGATTTCGTTGTTCGATTCGTTATTCGATTTCGTTGTTCGATTTCGTTGTTCGATTTCGTTGTTCGATTTCGTTGTTCGATTTCGTTGTTCAATTTCGTTGTTCTATTTCGTTGTTCGATTTCGTTGTTCGATTCGTTATTCGATTTCGTTGTTCGATTTCGTTGTTCGATTTCGTTGTTCGATTTCGTTGTTCCATTTTGTTGTTCGATTTCGTTGTTCGATTTCGTTGTTCTATATTGTTGCATGATTTCGTGGTTCGATTTCGTTGTTCGATTGCGTTGTTCCATTTCGTTGTTCTATTTCGTGGTTCGATTTATAGTGGTTTCAGTTTGTTGTTCGATTTCGTTGTTCGATATCGAAGTTGGATTTCGTTGTTCAATTTCGTTGTTCTATTTCGTTGTTCGATTTCGTTGTTCGATTCGTTATTCGATTTCGTTGTTCGATTTCGTTGTTCGATTTCGTTGTTAGATTTCGTTGTTCGATTTCGTTGTTCGATTTCGTTGTTCAATTTCGTTGTTCGATTTCGTTGTTCGATTTCGTTGTTCGATTTCGTTGTTCGATTTCGTTATTCCATTTCGTTGTTCGATTTCGTTGTTCCATTTTGTTGTTCGATTTCCTTGTTCGATTTCGTTGTTAGATTTCGTTGTTCGATTTCGTTGTTCGATTACGATGTTCGATTTCGTTGTTCGATTTCGTTGTTCGATTTCGTTGTTCGATTTCGTTGTTCGATTTTGTTGTTCGATTTCGATGTTCGATTTCATTGTTCGATTTCGTTGTTCGATTTCGTTGTTCCATTTCGTTGTTCGATTTCGTTGTTCGATTTCGTTGTTCGATTTCGTTGTTCGATTTCGTTGATCGATTTCGTTGTTCGATTGCGTTGTTCCATTTCGTTGTTCTATTTCGTGGTTCGATTTAGTGGTTTCAGTTTGTTGTTCGATTTCGTTGTTCGATATCGAAGTTGGATTTCGTTGTTCAATTTCGTTGTTCTATTTCGTTGTTCGATTTCGTTGTTCGATTTCGTTGTTCGATTTCGTTGTTCGATTTCGTTGTTCGATTTCGTAGTTCGATATCGAAGTTGGATTTCGTAGGTCAATTTCGTTGTTCTATTTCGTTGTTCGATTTCGTTGTTCGATTCGTTATTCGATTTCGTTGTTCGATTTCGTTGTTCGATTTCGTTGTTCGATTTCGTTGTTCGATTTCGTTGTTCGATTTCGTTGTTCCATTTCGTTGTTCGATATCGTTGTTCGATTTCGTTGTTCGATTTCGAAATTCGATTTCGTTGTTCGATTTCGTTGTTCGATTTCGTTGTTCGATTTTGTTGTTCGATTTCGTTGTTCGATTTCGTTGTTCGATTTCGTTGTTCGATTTCGTTGTTCGATTTCGTTGTCCGATTCCGTTGTTCGATTTCGTTGTTCGTTTTCGTTCTATATTGTTGCATGATTTCGTGATTCGATTTCGTTGTTCGATTGCGTTGTTCCATTTATTTGTTCTATTTCGTGGTTCGATTTATAGTGGTTTCAGTTTGTTGTTCGATGTCGTTGTTCGATATCGAAGTTGGATTTCGTTGTTCAATTTCGTTGTTCTATTTCGTTGTTCGATTTCGTTGTTCGATTCGTTATTCGATTTCGTTGTTCGATTTCGTTGTTCGATTTCGTTGTTCGATTTCGTTGTTAGATTTCGTTGTTCGACTTCGTTGTTCGATTTCGTTGTTCGATTTCGTTGTTCGATTTCGTTGTTCGATTTCGTTGTTCGATTTCGTTGTTCCATTTCTTTGTTCGATTTCGTTGTTCCATTTTGTTGTTCGATTTCGTTGTTCGATTTCGTTGTTAGATTTCGTTGTTCGATTTCGTTGTTCGATTACGTTGTTCGATTTCGTTGTTCGATTTCGTTGTTCGATTTCGTTGTTCGATATCGAAGTTGGATTTCGTTGTTCAATTTCGTTGTTCTATTTCGTTGTTCGATTTCGTTGTTCGATTCGTTATTCGATTTCGTTGTTCGATGTCGTTGTTCGATTTCGTTGTTCCATTTTGTTGTTCGATTTCGTTGTTCGATTTCGTTGTTCTATATTGTTGCATGATTTCGTGGTTCGATTTCGTTGTTCGATTGCGTTGTTCCATTTCGTTGTTCTATTTCGTGGTTCGATTTATAGTGGTTTCAGTTTGTTGTTCGATTTCGTTGTTCGATATCGAAGTTGGATTTCGTTGTTCAATTTCGTTGTTCTATTTCGTTGTTCGATTTCGTTGTTCGATTCGTTAATCGATTTCGTTGTTCGATTTCGTTGTTCGATTTCGTTGTTCCATTTTGTTGTTCGATTTCGTTGTTCGATTTCGTTGTTCGATTTCGTTGTTCGATTTCGTTGTTAGATTTCGTTGTTCGATTTCGTTGTTCGATTTCGTTGTTCGATTTCGTTGTTCGATTTTGTTGTTTGATTTCGTTGTTCGATTTCGTTGTTCGATTTCGTTGTTCGATTTCGTTGTTCCATTTCGTTGTTCGATTTCGTTGTTCGATTTCGTTGATCGATTTCGTTGTTCGATTTCGTTGTTCGATTTCGTTGTTCGATTGCGTTGTTCCATTTCGTTCTATTTCGTGGTTAGATTTAGTGGTTTCAGATTGTTGTTCGATTTCGTTGTTCGATATCGAAGTTGGATTTCGTTGTTCAATTTCGTTGTTCTATTTCGTTGTTCGATTTCGTTGTTCGATTCGTTATTCGATTTCGTTGTTCGATTTCGTTGTTCGATTTCGTTGTTCCATTTTGTTGTTCGATTTCGTTGTTAGATTTCGTTGTTCGATTTCGTTGTTCGATTTCGTTGTTCGATTTCGTTGTTCGATTTCGTTGTTCGATTTCGTTGTTCGATTTCGTTGTTCGATTTCGTTGTTCGATATCGAAGTTGGATTTCGTAGGTCAATTTCGTTGTTCTATTTCGTTGTTCTATTTCGTGGTTCGATTTCGTTGTTCGATTCGTTATTCGATTTCGTTGTTCCATTTTGTTGTTCGATTTCGTTGTTAGATTTCGTTGTTCGATTTCGTTGTTCGATTTCGTTGTTCCATTTTGTTGTTCGATTTCGTTGTTCGATTTCGTTGTTCTATATTGTTGCATGATTTCGTGGTTCGATTTCGTTGTTCGATTGCGTTGTTCCATTTCGTTGTTCTATTTCGTGGTTCGATTTATAGTGGTTTCAGTTTGTTGTTCGATTTCGTTGTTCGATATCGAAGTTGGATTTCGTTGTTCAATTTCGTTGTTCTATTTCGTTGTTCGGTTTCGTTGTTCGATTCGTTAATCGATTTCGTTGTTCGATTTCGTTGTTCGATTTCGTTGTTCCATTTTGTTGTTCGATTTCGTTGTTCGATTTCGTTGTTCGATTCGTTATTCGATTTCGTTGTTCGATTTCGTTGTTCGATTTCGTTGTTCCATTTTGTTGTTCGATTTCGTTGTTAGATTTCGTTGTTCGATTTCGTTGTTCGATTTCGTTGTTCGATTTCGTTGTTCGATTTCGTTGTTCGATTTCGTTGTTCGATTTCGTTGTTCGATTTCGTTGTTCGATATCGAAGTTGGATTTCGTAGGTCAATTTCGTTGTTCTATTTCGTTGTTCTATTTCGTTGTTCGATTTCGTTGTTCGATTCGTTATTCGATTTCGTTGTTCCATTTTGTTGTTCGATTTCGTTGTTAGATTTCGTTGTTCGATTTCGTTGTTCGATTTCGTTGTTCCATTTTGTTGTTCGATTTCGTTGTTCGATTTCGTTGTTCTATATTGTTGCATGATTTCGTGGTTCGATTTCGTTGTTCGATTGCGTTGTTCCATTTCGTTGTTCTATTTCGTGGTTCGATTTATAGTGGTTTCAGTTTGTTGTTCGATTTCGTTGTTCGATATCGAAGTTGGATTTCGTTGTTCAATTTCGTTGTTCTATTTCGTTGTTCGATTTCGTTGTTCGATTCGTTAATCGATTTCGTTGTTCGATTTCGTTGTTCGATTTCGTTGTTCCATTTTGTTGTTCGATTTCGTTGTTCGATTTCGTTGTTCGATTTCGTTGTTCGATTTCGTTGTTAGATTTCGTTGTTCGATTTCGTTGTTCGATTTCGTTGTTCGATTTCGTTGTTCGATTTCGTTGTTCGATTTTGTTGTTTGATTTCGTTGTTCGATTTCGTTGTTCGATTTCGTTGTTCGATTTCGTTGTTCGATTTCGTTGTTCCATTTCGTTGTTCGATTTCGTTGTTCGATTTCGTTGATCGATTTCGTTGTTCGATTTCGTTGTTCGATTTCGTTCTATTTCGTGGTTAGATTTAGTGGTTTCAGATTGTTGTTCGATTTCGTTGTTCGATATCGAAGTTGGATTTCGTTGTTCAATTTCGTTGTTCTATTTCGTTGTTCGATTTCGTTGTTCGATTCGTTATTCGATTTCGTTGTTCGATTTCGTTGTTCGATTTCGTTGTTCCATTTTGTTGTTCGATTTCGTTGTTAGATTTCGTTGTTCGATTTCGTTGTTCGATTTCGTTGTTCGATTTCGTTGTTCGATTTCGTTGTTCGATTTCGTTGTTCGATATCGAAGTTGGATTTCGTAGGTCAATTTCGTTGTTCGATTTCGTTGTTCGATTTCGTTGTTCCATTTTGTTGTTCGATTTCGTTGTTAGATTTCGTTGTTCCATTTTGTTGTTCGATTTCGTTGTTAGATTTCGTTGTTCTATTTCGTTGTTCGATTTCGTTGTTCGATTCGTTATTCGATTTCGTTGTTCGATTTCGTTGTTCGATTTCGTTGTTCGATTTCGTTGTTCCATTTTGTTGTTCGATTTCGTTGTTCGATTTCGTTGTTCTATATTGTTGCATGATTTCGTGGTTCGATTTCGTTGTTCGATTGCGTTGTTCCATTTCGTTGTTCTATTTCGTGGTTCGATTTATAGTGGTTTCAGTTTGTTGTTCGATTTCGTTGTTCGATATCGAAGTTGGATTTCGTTGTTCAATTTCGTTGTTCTATTTCGTTGTTCGATTTCGTTGTTCGATTCGTTAATCGATTTCGTTGTTCGATTTCGTTGTTCGATATCGAAGTTGGATTTCGTAGGTCAATTTCGTTGTTCGATTTCGTTGTTCCATTTTGTTGTTCGATTTCGTTGTTAGATTTCGTTGTTCTATTTCGTTGTTCGATTTCGTTGTTCGATATCGAAGTTGGATTTCGTAGGTCAATTTCGTTGTTCGATTTCGTTGTTCCATTTTGTTGTTCGATTTCGTTGTTAGATTTCGTTGTTCTATTTCGTTGTTCGATTTCGTTGTTCGATTCGTTATTCGATTTCGTTGTTCGATTTCGTTGTTCGATTTCGTTGTTCGATTTCGTTGTTCCATTTTGTTGTTCGATTTCGTTGTTCGATTTCGTTGTTCTATATTGTTGCATGATTTCGTGGTTCGATTTCGTTGTTCGATTGCGTTGTTCCATTTCGTTGTTCTATTTCGTGGTTCGATTTATAGTGGTTTCAGTTTGTTGTTCGATTTCGTTGTTCGATATCGAAGTTGGATTTCGTTGTTCAATTTCGTTGTTCTATTTCGTTGTTCGATTTCGTTGTTCGATTCGTTAATCGATTTCGTTGTTCGATTTCGTTGTTCGATTTCGTTGTTCCATTTTGTTGTTCGATTTCGTTGTTCCATTTTGTTGTTCGATTTCGTTGTTCAATTTCGTTGTTCTATTTCGTTGTTCGATTTCGTTGTTCGATTCGTTAATCGATTTCGTTGTTCGATTTCGTTGTTCGATTTCGTTGTTCCATTTTGTTGTTCGATTTCGTTGTTCGATTTCGTTGTTCGATATCGAAGTTGGATTTCGTAGGTCAATTTCGTTGTTCGATTTCGTTGTTCCATTTTGTTGTTCGATTTCGTTGTTAGATTTCGTTGTTCTATTTCGTTGTTCGATTTCGTTGTTCGATTCGTTATTCGATTTCGTTGTTCGATTTCGTTGTTCGATTTCGTTGTTCCATTTTGTTGTTCGATTTCGTTGTTCGATTTCGTTGTTCTATATTGTTGCATGATTTCGTGGTTCGATTTCGTTGTTCGATTGCGTTGTTCCATTTCGTTGTTCTATTTCGTGGTTCGATTTATAGTGGTTTCAGTTTGTTGTTCGATTTCGTTGTTCGATATCGAAGTTGGATTTCGTTGTCAATTTCGTTGTTCTATTTCGTTGTTCGATTTCGTTGTTCGATTCGTTAATCGATTTCGTTGTTCGATTTCGTTGTTCGATTTCGTTGTTCCATTTTGTTGTTCGATTTCGTTGTTCGATTTCGTTGTTAGATTTCGTTGTTCGATTTCGTTGTTCGATTTCGTTGTTCGATTTCGTTGTTCGATTTCGTTGTTCGATTTCGTTGTTCGATATCGAAGTTGGATTTCGTAGGTCAATTTCGTTGTTCGATTTCGTTGTTCCATTTTGTTGTTCGATTTCGTTGTTCGATTTCGTTGTTAGATTTCGTTGTTCTATTTCGTTGTTCGATTTCGTTGTTCGATTCGTTATTCGATTTCGTTGTTCGATTTCGTTGTTCGATTTCGTTGTTCGATTTCGTTGTTCCATTTTGTTGTTCGATTTCGTTGTTCGATTTCGTTGTTCTATATTGTTGCATGATTTCGTGGTTCGATTTCGTTGTTCGATTGCGTTGTTCCATTTCGTTGTTCTATTTCGTGGTTCGATTTATAGTGGTTTCAGTTTGTTGTTCGATTTCGTTGTTCGATATCGAAGTTGGATTTCGTTGTTCAATTTCGTTGTTCTATTTCGTTGTTCGATTTCGTTGTTCGATTCGTTAATCGATTTCGTTGTTCGATTTCGTTGTTCGATTTCGTTGTTCCATTTTGTTGTTCGATTTCGTTGTTCGATTTCGTTGTTCGATTTCGTTGTTCGATTTCGTTGTTAGATTTCGTTGTTCGATTTCGTTGTTCGATTTAGTTGTTCGATTTCGTTGTTCGATTTTGTTGTTTGATTTCGTTGTTCAATTTCGTTGTTCTATTTCGTTGTTCGATTTCGTTGTTCGATTCGTTATTCGATTTCGTTGTTCGATTTCGTTGTTCGATTTCGTTGTTCGATTTCGTTGTTCCATTTTGTTGTTCGATTTCGTTGTTCGATTTCGTTGTTCTATATTGTTGCATGATTTCGTGGTTCGATTTCGTTGTTCGATTGCGTTGTTCCATTTCGTTGTTCTATTTCGTGGTTCGATTTATAGTGGTTTCAGTTAGTTGTTCGATTTCGTTGTTCGATATCGAAGTTGGATTTCGTTGTTCAATTTCGTTGTTCTATTTCGTTGTTCGATTTCGTTGTTCGATTCGTTAATCGATTTCGTTGTTCGATTTCGTTGTTCGATTTCGTTGTTCCATTTTGTTGTTCGATTTCGTTGTTCGATTCGTTATTCGATTTCGTTGTTCGTTTTCGTTGTTCTATATTGTTGCATGATTTCGTTGTTCGATTGAGTTGTTCCATTTCGTTGTTCTATTTCGTGGTTCGATTTATAGTGGTTTCAGTTTGTTGTTCGATGTCGTTGTTCGATATCGAAGTTGGATTTCGTTGTTCAATTTCGTTGTTCTATTTCGTTGTTCGATTTCGTTGTTCGATTCGTTATTCGATTTCGTTGTTCGATTTCGTTGTTCGATTTCGTTGTTCCATTTTGTTGTTCAATTTCGTTGTTCGATTTCGTTTTTAGATTTCGTTTTTAGATTTCGTTGTTCGATTTCGTTGTTCGATTTCGTTGTTCGATTTCGTTGTTCGATTTCGTTGTTCGATTTCGTTGTTCGATTTCGTTGTTCGATTTCGTTGTTCGAATTCGTTGTTCGATTTCGTTATTCGATTTAGTGATTCGAATTCGTTGTTCGAATTCGTTGTTCGTTTTCGTTGTTCGATTTCGTTGTTCGATTCGTTATTCGATTTCGTTGTTCGATTTCGTTGTTCGATTTCGTTGTTCGATTTCGTTGTTCGATTTCGTTGTTCCATTTTGTTGTTGGATTTCGTTGTTCGATTTCGTTGTTAGATTTCGTTGTTCGATTTCGTTGTTCGATTTCGTTGTTCGATTTCGTTGTTCGATTGCGCTGTTCCATTTCGTTGTTCTATTTCGTGGTTCGATTTAGTGGTTTCAGTTTGTTGTTCGATTTCGTTGTTCGATATCGAAGTTGGATTTCGTTGTTCAATTTCGTTGTTCTATTTCGTTGTTCGATTTCGTTGTTCGATTCGTTATTCGATTTCGTTGTTCGATTTCGTTGTTCGATTTCGTTGTTAGATTTCGTTGTTCGATTTCGTTGTTCGATTTCGTTGTTCGATTTCGTTGTTTGATTTCGATGTTCGATTTCGTTGTTCGATTTCGTTGTTAGATTTCGTTGTTCCATTTCGTTGTTCGATTTCGTTGTTCCATTTTGTTGTTCGATTTCGTTGTTCGATTTCGTTGTTAGATTTCGTTGTTCGAATTCGTTGTTCGATTTCGTTATTCGATTTAGTGATTCGAATTCGTTGTTCGAATTCGTTGTTCGTTTTCGTTGTTCGATTTCGTTGTTCGATTCGTTATTCGATTTCGTTGTTCGATTTCGTTGTTCGATTTCGTTGTTCGATTTCGTTGTTCGATTTCGTTGTTCCATTTCGTTGTTCGATTTCGTTGTTCCATTTTGTTGTTCGATTTCGTTGTTCGATTTCGTTGTTAGATTTCGTTGTTCGAATTCGTTGTTCGATTTCGTTATTCGATTTAGTGATTCGAATTCGTTGTTCGAATTCGTTGTTCGTTTTCGTTGTTCGATTTCGTTGTTCGATTCGTTATTCGATTTCGTTGTTCGATTTCGTTGTTCGATTTCGTTGTTCGATTTCGTTGTTCGATTTCGTTGTTCAATTTCGTTGTTCTATTTCGTTGTTCGATTTCGTTGTTCGATTCGTTATTCGATTTCGTTGTTCCATTTCGTTGTTCGATTTCGTTGTTCCATTTTGTTGTTCGATTTCGTTGTTCGATTTCGTTGTTAGATTTCGTTGTTCGATTTCGTTGTTCGAATTCGTTGTTCGATTTCGTTGTTCCATTTTGTTGTTCGATTTCGTTGTTCGATTTCGTTGTTCTATATTGTTGCATGATTTCGTGGTTCGATTTCGTTGTTCGATTGCGTTGTTCCATTTCGTTGTTCTATTTCGTGGTTCGATTTATAGTGGTTTCAGTTTGTTGTTCGATTTCGTGTTCGATATCGAAGTTGGATTTCGTTGTTCAATTTCGTTGTTCTATTTCGTTGTTCGATTTCGTTGTTCGATTTCGTTGTTCGATTTCGTTGTTCGATTTCGTTGATCGATTTCGTTGTTCGATTTCGTTGTTCGATTTCGTTGTTCGATTTCGTTATTCCATTTCGTTGTTCGATTTCGTTGTTCCATTTTGTTGTTCGATTTCCTTGTTCGATTTCGTTGTTCGATTTCGTTGTTCGATTTCGTTGTTCGATTTCGTTGTTCGATTTCGTTGTTCGATTCGTTATTCGATTTCGTTGTTCGATTTCGTTGTTCGATTTCGTTGTTCGATTTCGTTGTTCGATTCGTTATTCAATTTCGTTGTTCGATTTCGTTGTTCGATTTCGTTGTTCGATTTCGTTGTTCCATTTTGTTGTTCGATTTCGTTGTTCGATTTCGTTGTTAGATTTCGTTGTTCGATTTCGTTGTTCGATTTCGTTGTTCGATTTCGTTGTTCGATTTCGTTGTTCGATTTCGTTGTTCGATATCGAAGTTGGATTTCGTAGGTCAATTTCGTTGTTCTATTTCGTTGTTCTATTTCGTTGTTCGATTTCGTTGTTCGATTCGTTATTCGATTTCGTTGATCGATTTCGTTGTTCGATTTCGTTGTTCGATTTCGTTGTTCGATTTCGTTGTTCGATTTCGTTGTTCGATTTCGTTGTTCCATTTCGTTGTTCGATATCGTTGTTCGATTTCGTTGTTCGATTTCGTTGTTCGATTTCGAAATTCGATTTCGTTGTTCGATTTCGTTGTTCGATTTCGTTGTTCGATTTTGTTGTTCGATTTCGTTGTTCGATTTCGTTGTTCGATTTCGTTGTTCGATTTCGTTGTTCGATTTCGTTGTCCGATTCCGTTGTTCGATTTCGTTGTTCGTTTTCGTTGTTCTATATTGTTGCATGATTTCGTGATTCGATTTCGTTGTTCGATTGCGTTGTTCCATTTCGTTGTTCTATTTCGTGGTTCGATTTATAGTGGTTTCAGTTTGTTGTTCGATGTCGTTGTTCGATATCGAAGTTGGATTTCGTTGTTCAATTTCGTTGTTCTATTTCGTTGTTCGATTTCGTTGTTCGATTCGTTATTCGATTTCGTTGTTCGATTTCGTTGTTCGATTTCGTTGTTCGATTTCGTTGTTAGATTTCGTTGTTCGACTTCGTTGTTCGATTTCGTTGTTCGATTTCGTTGTTCGATTTCGTTGTTCGATTTCGTTGTTCCATTTCTTTGTTCGATTTCGTTGTTCCATTTTGTTGTTCGATTTCGTTGTTCGATTTCGTTGTTAGATTTCGTTGTTCGATTTCGTTGTTCGATTACGTTGTTCGATTTCGTTGTTCGATTTCGTTGTTCGATTTCGTTGTTCGATATCGAAGTTGGATTTCGTTGTTCAATTTCGTTGTTCTATTTCGTTGTTCGATTTCGTTGTTCGATTCGTTATTCGATTTCGTTGTTCGATTTCGTTGTTCGATTTCGTTGTTCCATTTTGTTGTTCGATTTCGTTGTTCGATTTCGTTGTTCTATATTGTTGCATGATTTCGTGGTTCGATTTCGTTTTTCGATTGCGTTGTTCCATTTCGTTGTTCTATTTCGTGGTTCGATTTATAGTGGTTTCAGTTTGTTGTTCGATTTCGTTGTTCGATATCGAAGTTGGATTTCGTTGTTCAATTTCGTTGTTCTATTTCGTTGTTGGATTTCGTTGTTCGATTCGTTATTCGATTTCGTTGTTCGATTTCGTTGTTCGATTTCGTTGTTAGATTTCGTTGTTCGATTTCGTTGTTCGATTTCGTTGTTCAATTTCGTTGTTAGATTTCGTTGTTCGATTTCGTTGTTCGATTTCGTTGTTCAATTTCGTTGTTCGATTTCGTTGTTCGATTTCGTTGTTCGATTTCGTTGTTCGATTTCGTTGTTCGATTTCGTTATTCGATTTCGTTGTTCGATTTCGTTGTTCCATTTCGTTGTTCGATATCGTTGTTCGATTTCGTTGTTCGATTTCGAAATTCGATTTCGTTGTTCGATTTCGTTGTTCGATTTCGTTGTTCGATTTCGTTGTTCGATTTCGTTGTTCGATTTTGTTGTTCGATTTCGTTGTTCGATTTCGTTGTTCGATTTCGTTGTTCGATTTCGTTGTTCGATTTCGTTGTCCGATTCCGTTGTTCGATTTCGTTGTTCGTTTTCGTTGTTCTATATTGTTGCATGATTTCGTGATTCGATTTCGTTGTTCGATTGCGTTGTTCCATTTCGTTGTTCTATTTCGTGGTTCGATTTATAGTGGTTTCAGTTTGTTGTTCGATGTCGTTGTTCGATATCGAAGTTGGATTTCGTTGTTCAATTTCGTTGTTCGATTCGTTATTCGATTTCGTTGTTCGATTTCGTTGTTCGATTTCGTTGTTCGATTTCGTTGTTCGATTTCGTTGTTCGATTCGTTATTCGATTTCGTTGTTCGATTTCGTTGTTCGATTTCGTTGTTCGATTTCGTTGTTAGATTTCGTTGTTCGATTTCGTTGTTCGATTTCGTTGTTCGATTTCGTTGTTCGATATCGAAGTTGGATTTCGTAGGTCAATTTCGTTGTTCTATTTCGTTGTTCTATTTCGTTGTTCGATTTCGTTGTTCGATTCGTTATTCGATTTCGTTGTTCGATTTCGTTGTTCGATTTCGTTGTTCGATTTCGTTGTTCGATTTCGTTGTTCGATTTCGTTGTTCGATTTCGTTGTTCCATTTCGTTGTTCGATATCGTTGTTCGATTTCGTTGTTCGATTTCGTTGTTCGATTTCGAAATTCGATTTCGTTGTTCGATTTCGTTGTTCGATTTCGTTGTTCGATTTTGTTGTTCGATTTCGTTGTTCGATTTCGTTGTTCGATTTCGTTGTTCGATTTCGTTGTTCGATTTCGTTGTTCGATTTCGTTGTTCGATTTCGTTGTTCCATTTCTTTGTTCGATTTCGTTGTTCCATTTTGTTGTTCGATTTCGTTGTTCGATTTCGTTGTTAGATTTCGTTGTTCGATTTCGTTGTTCGATTACGTTGTTCGATTTCGTTGTTCGATTTCGTTGTTCGATTTCGTTGTTCGATATCGAAGTTGGATTTCGTTGTTCAATTTCGTTGTTCTATTTCGTTGTTCGATTTCGTTGTTCGATTCGTTATTCGATTTCGTTGTTCGATTTCGTTGTTCGATTTCGTTGTTCCATTTTGTTGTTCGATTTCGTTGTTCGATTTCGTTGTTCTATATTGTTGCATGATTTCGTGGTTCGATTTCGTTGTTCGATTGCGTTGTTCCATTTCGTTGTTCTATTTCGTGGTTCGATTTATAGTGGTTTCAGTTTGTTGTTCGATTTCGTTGTTCGATATCGAAGTTGGATTTCGTTGTTCAATTTCGTTGTTCTATTTCGTTGTTGGATTTCGTTGTTCGATTCGTTATTCGATTTCGTTGTTCGATTTCGTTGTTCGATTTCGTTGTTCAATTTCGTTGTTAGATTTCGTTGTTCGATTTCGTTGTTCGATTTCGTTGTTCAATTTCGTTGTTCGATTTCGTTGTTCGATTTCGTTGTTCGATTTCGTTGTTCGATTTCGTTGTTCGATTTCGTTGTTCGATTTCGTTGTTCGATTTCGTTGTTCCATTTCGTTGTTCGATATCGTTGTTCGATTTCGTTGTTCGATTTCGAAATTCGATTTCGTTGTTCGATTTCGTTGTTCGATTTCGTTGTTCGATTTTGTTGTTCGATTTCGTTGTTCGATTTCGTTGTTCGATTTCGTTGTTCGATTTCGTTGTTCGATTTCGTTGTCCGATTCCGTTGTTCGATTTCTTTGTTCGTTTTCGTTCTATATTGTTGCATGATTTCGTGATTCGATTTCGTTGTTCGATTTCGTTGTTCGATTTCGTTGTTCGATTTCGTTGTTCGATTTCGTTGTTAGATTTCGTTGTTCGATTTCGTTGTTCGATTTCGTTGTTCGATTTCGTTGTTCGATATCGAAGTTGGATTTCGTAGGTCAATTTCGTTGTTCTATTTCGTTGTTCTATTTCGTTGTTCGATTTCGTTGTTCGATTCGTTATTCGATTTCGTTGTTCGATTTCGTTGTTCGATTTCGTTGTTCGATTTCGTTGTTCGATTTCGTTGTTCGATTTCGTTGTTCGATTTCGTTGTTCCATTTCGTTGTTCGATATCGTTGTTCGATTTCGTTGTTCGATTTCGTTGTTCGATTTCGAAATTCGATTTCGTTGTTCGATTTCGTTGTTCGATTTCGTTGTTCGATTTTGTTGTTCGATTTCGTTGTTCGATTTCGTTGTTCGATTTCGTTGTTCGATTTCGTTGTTCGATTTCGTTGTTCGATTTCGTTGTTCGATTTCGTTGTTCCATTTCTTTGTTCGATTTCGTTGTTCCATTTTGTTGTTCGATTTCGTTGTTCGATTTCGTTGTTAGATTTCGTTGTTCGATTTCGTTGTTCGATTACGTTGTTCGATTTCGTTGTTCGATTTCGTTGTTCGATTTCGTTGTTCGATATCGAAGTTGGATTTCGTTGTTCAATTTCGTTGTTCTATTTCGTTGTTCGATTTCGTTGTTCGATTCGTTATTCGATTTCGTTGTTCGATTTCGTTGTTCGATTTCGTTGTTCCATTTTGTTGTTCGATTTCGTTGTTCGATTTCGTTGTTCTATATTGTTGCATGATTTCGTGGTTCGATTTCGTTGTTCGATTGCGTTGTTCCATTTCGTTGTTCTATTTCGTGGTTCGATTTATAGTGGTTTCAGTTTGTTGTTCGATTTCGTTGTTCGATATCGAAGTTGGATTTCGTTGTTCAATTTCGTTGTTCTATTTCGTTGTTGGATTTCGTTGTTCGATTCGTTATTCGATTTCGTTGTTCGATTTCGTTGTTCGATTTCGTTGTTCAATTTCGTTGTTAGATTTCGTTGTTCGATTTCGTTGTTCGATTTCGTTGTTCAATTTCGTTGTTCGATTTCGTTGTTCGATTTCGTTGTTCGATTTCGTTGTTCGATTTCGTTGTTCGATTTCGTTGTTCGATTTCGTTGTTCGATTTCGTTGTTCCATTTCGTTGTTCGATATCGTTGTTCGATTTCGTTGTTCGATTTCGAAATTCGATTTCGTTGTTCGATTTCGTTGTTCGATTTCGTTGTTCGATTTTGTTGTTCGATTTCGTTGTTCGATTTCGTTGTTCGATTTCGTTGTTCGATTTCGTTGTTCGATTTCGTTGTCCGATTCCGTTGTTCGATTTCTTTGTTCGTTTTCGTTCTATATTGTTGCATGATTTCGTGATTCGATTTCGTTGTTCGATTGCGTTGTTCCATTTCGTTGTTCTATTTCGTGGTTCGATTTATAGTGGTTTCAGTTTGTTGTTCGATGTCGTTGTTCGATATCGAAGTTGGATTTCGTTGTTCAATTTCGTTGTTCTATTTCGTTGTTCGATTTCGTTGTTCGATTCGTTATTCGATTTCGTTGTTCGATTTCGTTGTTCGATTTCGTTGTTCGATTTCGTTGTTAGATTTCGTTGTTCGACTTCGTTGTTCGATTTCGTTGTTCGATTTCGTTGTTCGATTTCGTTGTTCGATTTCGTTGTTCCATTTCTTTGTTCGATTTCGTTGTTCCATTTTGTTGTTCGATTTCGTTGTTCGATTTCGTTGTTAGATTTCGTTGTTCGATTTCGTTGTTCGATTACGTTGTTCGATTTCGTTGTTCGATTTCGTTGTTCGATTTCGTTGTTCGATATCGAAGTTGGATTTCGTTGTTCAATTTCGTTGTTCTATTTCGTTGTTCGATTTCGTTGTTAGATTCGTTATTCGATTTCGTTGTTCGATTTCGTTGTTCGATTTCGTTGTTCGATTTCGTTGTTCCATTTTGTTGTTCGATTTCGTTGTTCGATTTCGTTGTTCTATATTGTTGCATGATTTCGTGGTTCGATTTCGTTGTTCGATTGCGTTGTTCCATTTCGTTGTTCTATTTCGTGGTTCGATTTATAGTGGTTTCAGTTTGTTGTTCGATTTCGTTGTTCGATATCGAAGTTGGATTTCGTTGTTCAATTTCGTTGTTCGATTTCGTTGTTCGATTCGTTAATCGATTTCGTTGTTCGATTTCGTTGTTCGATTTCGTTGTTCCATTTTGTTGTTCGAGTTCGTTGTTCGATTTCGTTGTTCGATTTCGTTGTTCGATTTCGTTGTTCGATTTCGTTGTTCGATTTCGTTGTTCGATTTCGTTGTTCGATTTCGTTGTTCGATATCGAAGTTGGATTTCGTAGGTCAATTTCGTTGTTCGATTTCGTTGTTCCATTTTGTTGTTCGATTTCGTTGTTAGATTTCGTTGTTCTATTTCGTTGTTCGATTTCGTTGTTCGATTCGTTATTCAATTTCGTTGTTCGATTTCGTTGTTCGATTTCGTTGTTCGATTTCGTTGTTCCATTTTGTTGTTCGATTTCGTTGTTCGATTTCGTTGTTCGATTTCGTTGTTCTATATTGTTGCATGATTTCGTGGTTCGATTTCGTTGTTCGATTGCGTTGTTCCATTTCGTTGTTCTTTTTCGTGGTTCGATTTATAGTGGTTTCAGTTTGTTGTTCGATTTCGTTGTTCGATATCGAAGTTGGATTTCGTTGTTCAATTTCGTTGTTCTATTTCGTTGTTCGATTTCGTTGTTCGATTCGTTAATCGATTTCGTTGTTCGATTTCGTTGTTCCATTTTGTTGTTCGATTTCGTTGTTCGATTTCGTTGTTCGATTTCGTTGTTCGATTTCGTTGTTCGATTTTGTTGTTTGATTTCGTTGTTCAATTTCGTTGTTCTATTTCGTTGTTCGATTTCGTTGTTCGATTCGTAATTCGATTTCGTTGTTCGATTTCGTTGTTCGATTTCGTTGTTCGATTTCGTTGTTCCATTTTGTTGTTCGATTTCGTTGTTCGATTTCGTTGTTCTATATTGTTGCATGATTTCGTGGTTCGATTTCGTTGTTCGATTGCGTTGTTCCATTTCGTTGTTCTATTTCGTGGTTCGATTTATAGTGGTTTCAGTTTGTTGTTCGATTTCGTTGTTCGATATCGAAGTTGGATTTCGTTGTTCAATTTCGTTGTTCTATTTCGTTGTTCGATTTCGTTGTTCGATTCGTTAATCGATTTCGTTGTTCGATTTCGTTGTTCGATTTCGTTGTTCCATTTTGTTGTTCGATTTCGTTGTTCGATTCGTTATTCGATTTCGTTGTTCGTTTTCGTTGTTCTATATTGTTGCATGATTTCGTTGTTCGATTGAGTTGTTCCATTTCGTTGTTCTATTTCGTGGTTCGATTTATAGTGGTTTCAGTTTGTTGTTCGATGTCGTTGTTCGATATCGAAGTTGGATTTCGTTGTTCAATTTCGTTGTTCTATTTCGTTGTTCGATTTCGTTGTTCGATTCGTTATTCGATTTCGTTGTTCGATTTCGTTGTTCGATTTCGTTGTTCCATTTTGTTGTTCAATTTCGTTGTTCGATTTCGTTTTTAGATTTCGTTTTTAGATTTCGTTGTTCGATTTCGTTGTTCGATTTCGTTGTTCGATTTCGTTGTTCGATTTCGTTGTTCGATTTCGTTGTTCGATTTCGTTGTTCGAATTCGTTGTTCGATTTCGTTATTCGATTTAGTGATTCGAATTCGTTGTTCGAATTCGTTGTTCGTTTTCGTTGTTCGATTTCGTTGTTCGATTCGTTATTCGATTTCGTTGTTCGATTTCGTTGTTCGATTTCGTTGTTCGATTTCGTTGTTCCATTTTGTTGTTCGATTTCGTTGTTCGATTTCGTTGTTAGATTTCGTTGTTCGATTTCGTTGTTCGATTTCGTTGTTCGATTTCGTTGTTCGATTGCGCTGTTCCATTTCGTTGTTCTATTTCGTGGTTCGATTTAGTGGTTTCAGTTTGTTGTTCGATTTCGTTGTTCGATATCGAAGTTGGATTTCGTTGTTCAATTTCGTTGTTCTATTTCGTTGTTCGATTCGTTATTCGATTTCGTTGTTCGATTTCGTTGTTCGATTTCGTTGTTAGATTTCGTTGTTCGATTTCGTTGTTCGATTTCGTTGTTCGATTTCGTTGTTCGATTTCGTTGTTCGATTTCGTTGTTCGATTTCGTTGTTCGATTTCGTTGTTCCATTTCGTTGTTCGATTTCGTTGTTCCATTTTGTTGTTCGATTTCGTTGTTCGATTTCGTTGTTAGATTTCGTTGTTCGAATTCGTTGTTCGATTTCGTTATTCGATTTAGTGATTCGAATTCGTTGTTCGAATTCGTTGTTCGTTTTCGTTGTTCGATTTCGTTGTTCGATTCGTTATTCGATTTCGTTGTTCGATTTCGTTGTTCGATTTCGTTGTTCGATTTCGTTGTTCGATTTCGTTGTTCAATTTCGTTGTTCTATTTCGTTGTTCGATTTCGTTGTTCGATTCGTTATTCGATTTCGTTGTTCGATTTCGTTGTTCGAATTCGTTGTTCGATTTCGTTGTTCCATTTTGTTGTTCGACTTCGTTGTTCGATTTCGTTGTTCTATATTGTTGCATGATTTCGTGGTTCGATTTCGTTGTTCGATTGCGTTGTTCCATTTCGTTGTTCTATTTCGTGGTTCGATTTATAGTGGTTTCAGTTTGTTGTTCGATTTCGTGTTCGATATCGAAGTTGGATTTCGTTGTTCAATTTCGTTGTTCTATTTCGTTGTTCGATTTCGTTGTTCGATTTCGTTGTTCGATTTCGTTGTTCGATTTCGTTATTCCATTTCGTTGTTCGAATTCGTTGTTCCATTTTGTTGTTCGATTTCCTTGTTCGATTTCGTTGTTAGATTTCGTTGTTCGATTTCGTTGTTCGATTACGATGTTCGATTTCGTTGTTCGATTTCGTTGTTCGATTTCGTTGTTCGATTTCGTTGTTCGATTTTGTTGTTCGATTTCGTTGTTCGATTTCATTGTTCGATTTCGTTGTTCGATTTCGTTGTTCCATTTCGTTGTTCGATTTCGTTGTTCGATTTCGTTGTTCGATTTCGTTGTTCGATTTCGTTGATCGATTTCGTTGTTCGATTTCGTTGTTCGATTTCGTTGTTCGATTGCGTTGTTCCATTTCGTTGTTCTATTTCGTGGTTCGATTTAGTGGTTTCAGTTTGTTGTTCGATTTCGTTGTTCGATATCGAAGTTGGATTTCGTTGTTCAATTTCGTTGTTCTATTTCGTTGTTCGATTTCGTTGTTCGATTCGTTATTCGATTTCGTTGTTCGATTTCGTTGTTCGATTTCGTTGTTCGATTCGTTATTCGATTTTGTTGTTCGATTTCGTTGTTCGATTTCGTTGTTCGATTTCGTTGTTCCATTTTGTTGTTCGATTTCGTTGTTCGATTTCGTTGTTAGATTTCGTTGTTCGATTTCGTTGTTCGATTTCGTTGTTCGATTTCGTTGTTCGATTTCGTTGTTCGATTTCGTTGTTCGATATCGAAGTTGGATTTCGTAGGTCAATTTCGTTGTTCTATTTCGTTGTTCTATTTCGTTGTTCGATTTCGTTGTTCGATTCGTTATTCGATTTCGTTGTTCGATTTCGTTGTTCGATTTCGTTGTTCGATTTCGTTGTTCGATTTCGTTGTTCGATTTCGTTGTTCCATTTCGTTGTTCGATATCGTTGTTCGATTTCGTTGTTCGATTTCGTTGTTCGATTTCGAAATTCGATTTCGTTGTTCGATTTCGTTGTTCGATTTCGTTGTTCGATTTTGTTGTTCGATTTCGTTGTTCGATTTCGTTGTTCGATTTCGTTGTTCGATTTCGTTGTTCGATTTCGTTGTCCGATTCCGTTGTTCGATTTCGTTGTTCGTTTTCGTTGTTCTATATTGTTGCATGATTTCGTGATTCGATTTCGTTGTTCGATTGCGTTGTTCCATTTCGTTGTTCTATTTCGTGGTTCGATTTATAGTGGTTTCAGTTTGTTGTTCGATGTCGTTGTTCGATATCGAAGTTGGATTTCGTTGTTCAATTTCGTTGTTCTATTTCGTTGTTCTATTTCGTTGTTCGATTTCGTTGTTCGATTCGTTATTCGATTTCGTTGTTCGATTTCGTTGTTCGATTTCGTTGTTCGATTTCGTTGTTAGATTTCGTTGTTCGACTTCGTTGTTCGATTTCGTTGTTCGATTTCGTTGTTCGATTTCGTTGTTCGATTTCGTTGTTCCATTTCTTTGTTCGATTTCGTTGTTCCATTTTGTTGTTCGATTTCGTTGTTCGATTTCGTTGTTAGATTTCGTTGTTCGATTTCGTTGTTCGATTACGTTGTTCGATTTCGTTGTTCGATTTCGTTGTTCGATATCGAAGTTGGATTTCGTTGTTCAATTTCGTTGTTCTATTTCGTTGTTCGATTTCGTTGTTCGATTCGTTATTCGATTTCGTTGTTCGATTTCGTTGTTCGATTTCGTTGTTCCATTTTGTTGTTCGATTTCGTTGTTCGATTTCGTTGTTCTATATTGTTGCATGATTTCGTGGTTCGATTTCGTTGTTCGATTGCGTTGTTCCATTTCGTTGTTCTATTTCGTGGTTCGATTTATAGTGGTTTCAGTTTGTTGTTCGATTTCGTTGTTCGATATCGAAGTTGGATTTCGTTGTTCAATTTCGTTGTTCTATTTAGTTGTTCGATTTCGTTGTTCGATTCGTTAATCGATTTCGTTGTTCGATTTCGTTGTTCGATTTCGTTGTTCCATTTTGTTGTTCGATTTCGTTGTTCGATTTCGTTGTTCGATTTCGTTGTTCGATTTCGTTGTTAGATTTCGTTGTTCGATTTCGTTGTTCGATTTCGTTGTTCGATTTCGTTGTTCGATTTCGTTGTTCGATTTTGTTGTTTGATTTCGTTGTTCGATTTCGTTGTTCGATTTCGTTGTTCGATTTCGTTGTTCTATTTCGTTGTTCGATTTCGTTGTTCGATTCGTTATTCGATTTCGTTGTTCGATTTCGTTGTTCGATTTCGTTGTTCGATTTCGTTGTTCCATTTTGTTGTTCGATTTCGTTGTTCGATTTCGTTGTTAGATTTCGTTGTTCGATTTCGTTGTTCGATTTCGTTGTTCGATTTCGTTGTTCGATTTCGTTGTTCGATTTCGTTGTTCGATATCGAAGTTGGATTTCGTAGGTCAATTTCGTTGTTCTATTTCGTTGTTCTATTTCGTTGTTCGATTTCGTTGTTCGATTCGTTATTCGATTTCGTTGTTCGATTTCGTTGTTCGATTTCGTTGTTCGATTTCGTTGTTCGATTTCGTTGTTCGATTTCGTTGTTCCATTTCGTTGTTCGATATCGTTGTTCGATTTCGTTGTTCGATTTCGTTGTTCGATTTCGAAATTCGATTTCGTTGTTCGATTTCGTTGTTCGATTTCGTTGTTCGATTTTGTTGTTCGATTTCGTTGTTCGATTTCGTTGTTCGATTTCGTTGTTCGATTTCGTTGTCCGATTCCGTTGTTCGATTTCGTTGTTCGTTTTCGTTGTTCTATATTGTTGCATGATTTCGTGATTCGATTTCGTTGTTCGATTTCGTTGTTCGATTTCGTTGTTCGATTTCGTTGTTCCATTTCTTTGTTCGATTTCGTTGTTCCATTTTGTTGTTCGATTTCGTTGTTCGATTTCGTTGTTAGATTTCGTTGTTCGATTTCGTTGTTCGATTACGTTGTTCGATTTCGTTGTTCGATTTCGTTGTTCGATTTCGTTGTTCGATATCGAAGTTGGATTTCGTTGTTCAATTTCGTTGTTCTATTTCGTTGTTCGATTTCGTTGTTCGATTCGTTATTCGATTTCGTTGTTCGATTTCGTTGTTCGATTTCGTTGTTCCATTTTGTTGTTCGATTTCGTTGTTCGATTTCGTTGTTCTATATTGTTGCATGATTTCGTGGTTCGATTTCGTTGTTCGATTGCGTTGTTCCATTTCGTTGTTCTATTTCGTGGTTCGATTTATAGTGGTTTCAGTTTGTTGTTCGATTTCGTTGTTCGATATCGAAGTTGGATTTCGTTGTTCAATTTCGTTGTTCTATTTCGTTGTTCGATTTCGTTGTTCGATTCGTTAATCGATTTCGTTGTTCGATTTCGTTGTTCGATTTCGTTGTTCCATTTTGTTGTTCGATTTCGTTGTTCGATTTATAGTGGTTTCAGTTTGTTGTTCGATTTCGTTGTTCGATATCGAAGTTGGATTTCGTTGTTCAATTTCGTTGTTCTATTTCGTTGTTCGATTTCGTTGTTCGATTCGTTAATCGATTTCGTTGTTCGATTTCGTTGTTCGATTTCGTTGTTCCATTTTGTTGTTCGATTTCGTTGTTCGATTCGTTATTCGATTTCGTTGTTCGTTTTCGTTGTTCTATATTGTTGCATGATTTCGTTGTTCGATTGAGTTGTTCCATTTCGTTGTTCTATTTCGTGGTTCGATTTATAGTGGTTTCAGTTTGTTGTTCGATGTCGTTGTTCGATATCGAAGTTGGATTTCGTTGTTCAATTTCGTTGTTCTATTTCGTTGTTCGATTTCGTTGTTCGATTCGTTATTCGATTTCGTTGTTCGATTTCGTTGTTCGATTTCGTTGTTCGATTTCGTTGTTCGATTTCGTTGTTCGATTTCGTTGTTCGATTTCGTTGTTCGAATTCGTTGTTCGATTTCGTTATTCGATTTAGTGATTCGAATTCGTTGTTCGAATTCGTTGTTCGTTTTCGTTGTTCGATTTCGTTGTTCGATTCGTTATTCGATTTCGTTGTTCGATTTTGTTGTTCGATTTCGTTGTTCGATTTCGTTGTTCCATTTTGTTGTTCGATTTCGTTGTTCGATTTCGTTGTTAGATTTCGTTGTTCGATTTCGTTGTTCGATTTCGTTGTTCGATTTCGTTGTTCGATTGCGCTGTTCCATTTCGTTGTTCTATTTCGTGGTTCGATTTAGTGGTTTCAGTTTGTTGTTCGATTTCGTTGTTCGATATCGAAGTTGGATTTCGTTGTTCAATTTCGTTGTTCTATTTCGTTGTTCGATTTCGTTGTTCGATTCGTTATTCGATTTCGTTGTTCGATTTCGTTGTTCGATTTCGTTGTTAGATTTCGTTGTTCGACTTCGTTGTTCGATTTCGTTGTTCGATTTCGTTGTTCGATTTCGTTGTTCGATTTCGTTGTTCCATTTCGTTGTTCGATTTCGTTGTTCCATTTTGTTGTTCGATTTCTTTGTTCGATTTCGTTGTTAGATTTCGTTGTTCGAATTCGTTGTTCGATTTCGTTATTCGATTTAGTGATTCGAATTCGTTGTTCGAATTCGTTGTTCGTTTTCGTTGTTCGATTTCGTTGTTCGATTCGTTATTCGATTTCGTTGTTCGATTTCGTTGTTCGATTTCGTTGTTCGATTTCGTTGTTCGATTTAGTTGTTCAATTTCGTTGTTCTATTTCGTTGTTCGATTTCGTTGTTCGATTCGTTATTCGATTTCGTTGTTCGATTTCGTTGTTCGAATTCGTTGTTCGATTTCGTTGTTCCATTTTGTTGTTCGATTTCGTTGTTCGATTTCGTTGTTCTATATTGTTGCATGATTTCGTGGTTCGATTTCGTTGTTCGATTGCGTTGTTCCATTTCGTTGTTCAATTTCGTGGTTCGATTTATAGTGGTTTCAGTTTGTTGTTCGATTTCGTGTTCGATATCGAAGTTGGATTTCGTTGTTCAATTTCGTTGTTCTATTTCGTTGTTCGATTTCGTTGTTCGATTCGTTATTCGATTTAGTGATTCGAATTCGTTGTTCGAATTCGTTGTTCGTTTTCGTTGTTCGATTTCGTTGTTCGATTCGTTATTCGATTTCGTTGTTCGATTTCGTTGTTCGATTTCGTTGTTCGATTTCGTTGTTCGATTTCGTTGTTCCATTTTGTTGTTCGATTTCGTTGTTCGATTTCGTTGTTAGATTTCGTTGTTCGATTTCGTTGTTCGATTACGTTGTTCGATTTCGTTGTTCGATTTCGTTGTTCGATTTCGTTGTTCGATATCGAAGTTGGATTTCGTTGTTCAATTTCGTTGTTCTATTTCGTTGTTCGATTTCGTTGTTCGATTCGTTATTCGATTTCGTTGTTCGATTTCGTTGTTCGATTTCGTTGTTCCATTTTGTTGTTCGATTTCGTTGTTCGATTTCGTTGTTCTATATTGTTGCATGATTTCGTGGTTCGATTTCGTTGTTCGATTGCGTTGTTCCATTTCGTTGTTCTATTTCGTGGTTCGATTTATAGTGGTTTCAGTTTGTTGTTCGATTTCGTTGTTCGATATCGAAGTTGGATTTCGTTGTTCAATTTCGTTGTTCTATTTCGTTGTTCGATTTCGTTGTTCGATTCGTTAATCGATTTCGTTGTTCGATTTCGTTGTTCGATTTCGTTGTTCCATTTTGTTGTTCGATTTCGTTGTTCGATTTATAGTGGTTTCAGTTTGTTGTTCGATTTCGTTGTTCGATATCGAAGTTGGATTTCGTTGTTCAATTTCGTTGTTCTATTTCGTTGTTCGATTTCGTTGTTCGATTCGTTAATCGATTTCGTTGTTCGATTTCGTTGTTCGATTTCGTTGTTCCATTTTGTTGTTCGATTTCGTTGTTCGATTCGTTATTCGATTTCGTTGTTCGTTTTCGTTGTTCTATATTGTTGCATGATTTCGTTGTTCGATTGAGTTGTTCCATTTCGTTGTTCTATTTCGTGGTTCGATTTATAGTGGTTTCAGTTTGTTGTTCGATGTCGTTGTTCGATATCGAAGTTGGATTTCGTTGTTTAATTTCGTTGTTCTATTTCGTTGTTCGATTTCGTTGTTCGATTCGTTATTCGATTTCGTTGTTCGATTTCGTTGTTCGATTTCGTTGTTCCATTTTGTTGTTCAATTTCGTTGTTCGATTTCGTTTTTAGATTTCGTTTTTAGATTTCGTTGTTCGATTTCGTTGTTCGATTTCGTTGTTCGATTTCGTTGTTCGATTTCGTTGTTCGATTTCGTTGTTCGATTTCGTTGTTCGAATTCGTTGTTCGATTTCGTTATTCGATTTAGTGATTCGAATTCGTTGTTCGAATTCGTTGTTCGTTTTCGTTGTTCGATTTCGTTGTTCGATTCGTTATTCGATTTCGTTGTTCGATTTTGTTGTTCGATTTCGTTGTTCGATTTCGTTGTTCCATTTTGTTGTTCGATTTCGTTGTTCGATTTCGTTGTTAGATTTCGTTGTTCGATTTCGTTGTTCGATTTCGTTGTTCGATTTCGTTGTTCGATTGCGCTGTTCCATTTCGTTGTTCTATTTCGTGGTTCGATTTAGTGGTTTCAGTTTGTTGTTCGATTTCGTTGTTCGATATCGAAGTTGGATTTCGTTGTTCAATTTCGTTGTTCTATTTCGTTGTTCGATTTCGTTGTTCGATTCGTTATTCGATTTCGTTGTTCGATTTCGTTGTTCGATTTCGTTGTTAGATTTCGTTGTTCGACTTCGTTGTTCGATTTCGTTGTTCGATTTCGTTGTTCGATTTCGTTGTTCGATTTCGTTGTTCCATTTCGTTGTTCGATTTCGTTGTTCCATTTTGTTGTTCGATTTCGTTGTTCGATTTCGTTGTTAGATTTCGTTGTTCGAATTCGTTGTTCGATTTCGTTATTCGATTTAGTGATTCGAATTCGTTGTTCGAATTCGTTGTTCGTTTTCGTTGTTCGATTTCGTTGTTCGATTCGTTATTCGATTTCGTTGTTCGATTTCGTTGTTCGATTTCGTTGTTCGATTTCGTTGTTCGATTTCGTTGTTCAATTTCGTTGTTCTATTTCGTTGTTCGATTTCGTTGTTCGATTCGTTATTCGATTTCGTTGTTCGATTTCGTTGTTCGAATTCGTTGTTCGATTTCGTTGTTCCATTTTGTTGTTCGATTTCGTTGTTCGATTTCGTTGTTCTATATTGTTGCATGATTTCGTGGTTCGATTTCGTTGTTCGATTGCGTTGTTCCATTTCGTTGTTCTATTTCGTGGTTCGATTTATAGTGGTTTCAGTTTGTTGTTCGATTTCGTGTTCGATATCGAAGTTGGATTTCGTTGTTCAATTTCGTTGTTCTATTTCGTTGTTCGATTTCGTTGTTCGATTCGTTATTCGATTTCGATGTTCGATTTCGTTGTTCGATTTCGTTGTTAGATTTCGTTGTTCGATTTCGTTGTTCGATTTCGTTGTTCGATTTCGTTGTTCGATTTCGTTGATCGATTTCGTTGTTAGATTTCGTTGTTCGATTTCGTTGTTCGATTTCGTTATTCCATTTCGTTGTTCGATTTCGTTGTTCCATTTTGTTTTTCGATTTCCTTGTTCGATTTCGTTGTTAGATTTCGTTGTTCGATTTCGTTGTTCGATTACGATGTTCGATTTCGTTGTTCGATTTCGTTGTTCGATTTCGTTGTTCGATTTCGTTGTTCGATTTTGTTGTTCGATTTCGTTGTTCGATTTCATTGTTCGATTTCGTTGTTCGATTTCGTTGTTCCATTTCGTTGTTCGATTTCGTTGTTCGATTTCGTTGTTCGATTTCGTTGATCGATTTCGTTGTTCGATTTCGTTGTTCGATTTCGTTGTTCGATTGCGTTGTTCCATTTCGTTGTTCTATTTCGTGGTTCGATTTAGTGGTTTCAGTTTGTTGTTCGATTTCGTTGTTCGATATCGAAGTTGGATTTCGTTGTTCAATTTCGTTGTTCTATTTCGTTGTTCGATTTCGTTGTTCGATTCGTTATTCGATTTCGTTGTTCGATTTCGTTGTTCGATTTCGTTGTTCGATTTCGTTGTTCGATTCGTTATTCGATTTCGTTGTTCGATTTCGTTGTTCGATTTCGTTGTTCGATTTCGTTGTTCCATTTTGTTGTTCGATTTCGTTGTTAGATTTCGTTGTTCGATTTCGTTGTTCGATTTCGTTGTTCGATTTCTTTGTTCGATTTCGTTGTTCGATTTCGTTGTTCGATTTCGTTGTTCGATTTCGTTGTTCGATATCGAAGTTGGATTTCGTAGGTCAATTTCGTTGTTCTATTTCGTTGTTCTATTTCGTTGTTCGATTTCGTTGTTCGATTCGTTATTCGATTTCGTTGTTCGATTTCGTTGTTCGATTTCGTTGTTCGATTTCGTTGTTCGATTTCGTTGTTCGATTTCGTTGTTCCATTTCGTTGTTCGATATCGTTGTTCGATTTCGTTGTTCGATTTCGTTGTTCGATTTCGAAATTCGATTTCGTTGTTCGATTTCGTTGTTCGATTTCGTTGTTCGATTTTGTTGTTCGATTTCGTTGTTCGATTTCGTTGTTCGATTTCGTTGTTCGATTTCGTTGTCCGATTCCGTTGTTCGATTTCGTTGTTCGTTTTCGTTGTTCTATATTGTTGCATGATTTCGTGATTCGATTTCGTTGTTCGATTGCGTTGTTCCATTTCGTTGTTCTATTTCGTGGTTCGATTTATAGTGGTTTCAGTTTGTTGTTCGATGTCGTTGTTCGATATCGAAGTTGGATTTCGTTGTTCAATTTCGTTGTTCGATTTCGTTGTTCCATTTTGTTGTTCGATTTCGTTGTTCGATTTCGTTGTTAGATTTGGTTGTTCGATTTCGTTGTTCGATTACGTTGTTCGATTTCGTTGTTCGATTTCGTTGTTCGATTTCGTTGTTCGATATCGAAGTTGGATTTCGTTGTTCAATTTCGTTGTTCTATTTCGTTGTTCGATTTCGTTGTTCGATTCGTTATTCGATTTCGTTGTTCGATTTCGTTGTTCGATTTCGTTGTTCCATTTTGTTGTTCGATTTCGTTGTTCGATTTCGTTGTTCTATATTGTTGCATGATTTCGTGGTTCGATTTCGTTGTTCGATTGCGTTGTTCCATTTCGTTGTTCTATTTCGTGGTTCGATTTATAGTGGTTTCAGTTTGTTGTTCGATTTCGTTGTTCGATATCGAAGTTGGATTTCGTTGTTCAATTTCGTTGTTCTATTTCGTTGTTCGATTTCGTTGTTCGATTCGTTATTCGATTTCGTTGTTCGATTTCGTTGTTCGATTTCGTTGTTAGATTTCGTTGTTCGATTTCGTTGTTCGATTTCGTTGTTCAATTTCGTTGTTCGATTTCGTTGTTCGATTTCGTTGTTCGATTTCGTTGTTCGATTTCGTTGTTCGATTTCGTTATTCCATTTCGTTGTTCGATTTCGTTGTTCCATTTTGTTGTTCGATTTCCTTGTTCGATTTCGTTGTTAGATTTCGTTGTTCGATTTCGTTGTTCGATTACGATGTTCGATTTCGTTGTTCGATTTCGTTGTTCGATTTCGTTGTTCGATTTCGTTGTTCGATTTTGTTGTTCGATTTCGATGTTCGATTTCATTGTTCGATTTCGTTGTTCGATTTCGTTGTTCCATTTCGTTGTTCGATTTCGTTGTTCGATTTCGTTGTTCGATTTCGTTGTTCGATTTCGTTGATCGATTTCGTTGTTCGATTTCGTTGTTCGATTTCGTTGTTCGATTGCGTTGTTCCATTTCGTTGTTCTATTTCGTGGTTCGATTTAGTGGTTTCAGTTTGTTGTTCGATTTCGTTGTTCGATATCGAAGTTGGATTTCGTTGTTCAATTTCGTTGTTCTATTTAGTTGTTCGATTTCGTTGTTCGATTCGTTATTCGATTTCGTTGTTCGATTTCGTTGTTCGATTTCGTTGTTCGATTTCGTTGTTCGATTTTGTTGTTCGATTTCGTTGTTCGATTTCGTTGTTCGATTTCGTAGTTCGATATCGAAGTTGGATTTCGTAGGTCAATTTCGTTGTTCTATTTCGTTGTTCGATTTCGTTGTTCGATTCGTTATTCGATTTCGTTGTTCGATTTCGTTGTTCGATTTCGTTGTTCGATTTCGTTGTTCGATTTCGTTGTTCGATTTCGTTGTTCCATTTCGTTGTTCGATATCGTTGTTCGATTTCGTTGTTCGATTTCGAAATTCGATTTCGTTGTTCGATTTCGTTGTTCGATTTCGTTGTTCGATTTTGTTGTTCGATTTCGTTGTTCGATTTCGTTGTTCGATTTCGTTGTTCGATTTCGTTGTCCGATTCCGTTGTTCGATTTCTTTGTTCGTTTTCGTTCTATATTGTTGCATGATTTCGTGATTCGATTTCGTGGTTCGATTGCGTTGTTCCATTTCGTTGTTCTATTTCGTGGTTCGATTTATAGTGGTTTCAGTTTGTTGTTCGATGTCGTTGTTCGATATCGAAGTTGGATTTCGTTGTTCAATTTCGTTGTTCTATTTCGTTGTTCGATTTCGTTGTTCGATTCGTTATTCGATTTCGTTGTTCGATTTCGTTGTTCGATTTCGTTGTTCGATTTCGTTGTTAGATTTCGTTGTTCGACTTCGTTGTTCGATTTCGTTGTTCGATTTCGTTGTTCGATTTCGTTGTTCGATTTCGTTGTTCGATTTCGTTGTTCCATTTCTTTGTTCGATTTCGTTGTTCCATTTTGTTGTTCGATTTCGTTGTTCGATTTCGTTGTTAGATTTCGTTGTTCGATTTCGTTGTTCGATTACGTTGTTCGATTTCGTTGTTCGATTTCGTTGTTCGATTTCGTTGTTCGATATCGAAGTTGGATTTCGTTGTTCAATTTCGTTGTTCTATTTCGTTGTTCGATTTCGTTGTTAGATTCGTTATTCGATTTCGTTGTTCGATTTCGTTGTTCGATTTCGTTGTTCGATTTCGTTGTTCCATTTTGTTGTTCGATTTCGTTGTTCGATTTCGTTGTTCTATATTGTTGCATGATTTCGTGGTTCGATTTCGTTGTTCGATTGCGTTGTTCCATTTCGTTGTTCTATTTCGTGGTTCGATTTATAGTGGTTTCAGTTTGTTGTTCGATTTCGTTGTTCGATATCGAAGTTGGATTTCGTTGTTCAATTTCGTTGTTCTATTTCGTTGTTCGATTTCGTTGTTCGATTCGTTAATCGATTTCGTTGTTCGATTTCGTTGTTCGATTTCGTTGTTCCATTTTGTTGTTCGATTTCGTTGTTCGATTTCGTTGTTCGATTTCGTTGTTCGATTTCGTTGTTCGATTTCGTTGTTCGATTTCGTTGTTCGATTTCGTTGTTCGATTTCGTTGTTCGATTTCGTTGTTCGATATCGAAGTTGGATTTCGTAGATCAATTTCGTTGTTCGATTTCGTTGTTCCATTTTGTTGTTCGATTTCGTTGTTAGATTTCGTTGTTCTATTTCGTTGTTCGATTTCGTTGTTCGATTCGTTATTCGATTTCGTTGTTCGATTTCGTTGTTCGATTTCGTTGTTCGATTTCGTTGTTCCATTTTGTTGTTCGATTTCGTTGTTCGATTTCGTTGTTCTATATTGTTGCATGATTTCGTGGTTCGATTTCGTTGTTCGATTGCGTTGTTCCATTTCGTTGTTCTATTTCGTGGTTCGATTTATAGTGGTTTCAGTTTGTTGTTCGATTTCGTTGTTCGATATCGAAGTTGGATTTCGTTGTTCAATTTCGTTGTTCTATTTCGTTGTTCGATTTCGTTGTTCGATTCGTTAATCGATTTCGTTGTTCGATTTCGTTGTTCCATTTTGTTGTTCGATTTCGTTGTTCGATTTCGTTGTTCGATTTCGTTGTTCGATTTCGTTGTTCGATTTTGTTGTTTGATTTCGTTGTTCAATTTCGTTGTTCTATTTCGTTGTTCGATTTCGTTGTTCGATTCGTTATTCGATTTCGTTGTTCGATTTCGTTGTTCGATTTCGTTGTTCGATTTCGTTGTTCCATTTTGTTGTTCGATTTCGTTGTTCGATTTCGTTGTTCTATATTGTTGCATGATTTCGTGGTTCGATTTCGTTGTTCGATTGCGTTGTTCCATTTCGTTGTTCTATTTCGTGGTTCGATTTATAGTGGTTTCAGTTTGTTGTTCGATTTCGTTGTTCGATATCGAAGTTGGATTTCGTTGTTCAATTTCGTTGTTCTATTTCGTTGTTCGATTTCGTTGTTCGATTCGTTAATCGATTTCGTTGTTCGATTTCGTTGTTCGATTTCGTTGTTCCATTTTGTTGTTCGATTTCGTTGTTCGATTTCGTTGTTCGATTTCGTTGTTAGATTTCGTTGTTCGATTTCGTTGTTCGATTTCGTTGTTCGATTTCGTTGTTCGATTTTGTTGTTTGATTTCGTTGTTCGATTTCGTTGTTCGATTTCGTTGTTCGATTTCGTTGTTCCATTTCGTTGTTCGATTTCGTTGTTCGATTCGTTATTCGATTTCGTTGTTCGATTTCGTTGTTCGATTTCGTTGTTCGATTTCGTTGTTCCATTTTGTTGTTCGATTTCGTTGTTCGATTTAGTTGTTCGATTTCGTTGTTAGATTTCGTTGTTCGATTTCGTTGTTCGATTTCGTTGTTCGATTTCGTTGTTCGATTTCGTTGTTCGATTTCGTTGTTCGATATCGAAGTTGGATTTCGTAGGTCAATTTCGTTGTTCTATTTCGTTGTTCGATTTCGTTGTTCGATTCGTTATTCGATTTCGTTGTTCGATTTCGTTGTTCGATTTCGTTGTTCGATTTCGTTGTTCGATTTCGTTGTTCCATTTCGTTGTTCGATATCGTTGTTCGATTTCGTTGTTCGATTTCGTTGTTCGATTTCGAAATTCGATTTCGTTGTTCGATTTCGTTGTTCGATTTCGTTGTTCGATTTCGTTGTTCGATTTTGTTGTTCGATTTCGTTGTTCGATTTCGTTGTTCGATTTCGTTGTTCGATTTCGTTGTTCGATTTCGTTGTCCGATTCCGTTGTTCGATTTCGTTGTTCGTTTTCGTTGTTCTATATTGTTGCATGATTTCGTGATTCGATTTCGTTGTTCGATTTCGTTGTTCGATTTCGTTGTTCGATTTCGTTGTTCCATTTCTTTGTTCGATTTCGTTGTTCCATTTTGTTGTTCGATTTCGTTGTTCGATTTCGTTGTTAGATTTCGTTGTTCGATTTCGTTGTTCGATTACGTTGTTCGATTTCGTTGTTCGATTTCGTTGTTCGATTTCGTTGTTCGATATCGAAGTTGGATTTCGTTGTTCAATTTCGTTGTTCTATTTCGTTGTTCGATTTCGTTGTTCGATTCGTTATTCGATTTCGTTGTTCGATTTCGTTGTTCGATTTCGTTGTTCCATTTTGTTGTTCGATTTCGTTGTTCGATTTCGTTGTTCTATATTGTTGCATGATTTCGTGGTTCGATTTCGTTGTTCGATTGCGTTGTTCCATTTCGTTGTTCTATTTCGTGGTTCGATTTATAGTGGTTTCAGTTTGTTGTTCGATTTCGTTGTTCGATATCGAAGTTGGATTTCGTTGTTCAATTTCGTTGTTCTATTTCGTTGTTCGATTTCGTTGTTCGATTCGTTAATCGATTTCGTTGTTCGATTTCGTTGTTCGATTTCGTTGTTCCATTTTGTTGTTCGATTTCGTTGTTCGATTTCGTTGTTCGATTTCGTTGTTCGATTTCGTTGTTAGATTTCGTTGTTCGATTTCGTTGTTCGATTTCGTTGTTCGATTTCGTTGTTCGATTTTGTTGTTTGATTTCGTTGTTCGATTTCGTTGTTCGATTTCGTTGTTCGATTTCGTTGTTCTATTTCGTTGTTCGATTTCGTTGTTCGATTCGTTATTCGATTTCGTTGTTCGATTTCGTTGTTCGATTGCGTTGTTCCATTTCGTTGTTCTATTTCGTGGTTCGATTTAGTGGTTTCAGTTTGTTGTTCGATTTCGTTGTTCGATATCGAAGTTGGATTTCGTTGTTCAATTTCGTTGTTCTATTTCGTTGTTCGATTTCGTTGTTCGATTCGTTATTCGATTTCGTTGTTCGATTTCGTTGTTCGATTTCGTTGTTCGATTTCGTTGTTCGATTCGTAATTCGATTTCGTTGTTCGATTTCGTTGTTCGATTTCGTTGTTCGATTTCGTTGTTCCATTTTGTTGTTCGATTTCGTTGTTCGATTTCGTTGTTAGATTTCGTTGTTCGATTTCGTTGTTCGATTTCGTTGTTCGATTTCGTTGTTCGATTTCGTTGTTCGATTTCGTTGTTCGATATCGTTGTTCCATTTCGTTGTTCGATATCGTTGTTCGATTTCGTTGTTCGATTTCGTTGTTCCATTTCGTTGTTCGATATCGTTGTTCGATTTCGTTGTTCGATTTCGTTGTTCGATTTCGAAATTCGATTTCGTTGTTCGATTTCGTTGTTCGATTTCGTTGTTCGATTTTGTTGTTCGATTTCGTTGTTCGATTTCGTTGTTCGATTTCGTTGTTCGATTTCGTTGTTCGATTTCGTTGTCCGATTCCGTTGTTCGATTTCGTTGTTCGTTTTCGTTATTCTATATTGTTGCATGATTTCGTGATTCGATTTCGTTGTTCGATTGCGTTGTTCCATTTCGTTGTTCTATTTCGTGGTTCGATTTATAGTGGTTTCAGTTTGTTGTTCGATGTCGTTGTTCGATATCGAAGTTGGATTTCGTTGTTCAATTTCGTTGTTCTATTTCGTTGTTCGATTTCGTTGTTCGATTCGTTATTCGATTTCGTTGTTCGATTTCGTTGTTCGATTTCGTTGTTCGATTCGTTATTCGATTTCGTTGTTCGATTTCGTTGTTCGATTTCGTTGTTCGATTTCGTTGTTCGATTTCGTTGTTCGATTTCGTTGTTCCATTTCGTTGTTCGATATCGTTGTTCGATTTCGTTGTTCGATTTCGTTGTTCGATTTCGAAATTCGATTTCGTTGTTCGATTTCGTTGTTCGATTTCGTTGTTCGATTTTGTTGTTCGATTTCGTTGTTCGATTTCGTTGTTCGATTTCGTTGTTCGATTTCGTTGTTCGATTTCGTTGTCCGATTCCGTTGTTCGATTTCGTTGTTCGTTTTCGTTGTTCTATATTGTTGCATGATTTCGTGATTCGATTTCGTTGTTCGATTGCGTTGTTCCATTTCGTTGTTCTATTTCGTGGTTCGATTTATAGTGGTTTCAGTTTGTTGTTCGATGTCGTTGTTCGATATCGAAGTTGGATTTCGTTGTTCAATTTCGTTGTTCTATTTCGTTGTTCGATTTCGTTGTTCGATTCGTTATTCGATTTCGTTGTTCGATTTCGTTGTTCGATTTCGTTGTTCGATTTCGTTGTTCGATTGCGCTGTTCCATTTCGTTGTTCTATTTCATGGTTCGATTTAGTGGTTTCAGTTTGTTGTTCGATTTCGTTGTTCGATATCGAAGTTGGATTTCGTTGTTCAATTTCGTTGTTCTATTTCGTTGTTCGATTTCGTTGTTCGATTCGTTATTCGATTTCGTTGTTCGATTTCGTTGTTCGATTTCGTTGTTAGATTTCGTTGTTCGATTTCGTTGTTCGATTTCGTTGTTCGATTTCGTTGTTCGATTTCGTTGTTCGATTTCGTTTTTAGATTTCGTTTTTAGATTTCGTTGTTCGATTTCGTTGTTCGATTTCGTTGTTCGATTTCGTTGTTCGATTTCGTTGTTCGATTTCGTTGTTCGAATTCGTTGTTCGATTTCGTTATTCGATTTAGTGATTCGAATTCGTTGTTCGAATTCGTTGTTCGTTTTCGTTGTTCGATTTCGTTGTTCGATTCGTTATTCGATTTCGTTGTTCGATTTCGTTGTTCGATTTCGTTGTTCGATTTCGTTGTTCCATTTTGTTGTTCGATTTCGTTGTTCGATTTCTTTGTTAGATTTCGTTGTTCGATTTCGTTGTTCGATTTCGTTGTTCGATTTCGTTGTTCGATTGCGCTGTTCCATTTCGTTGTTCTATTTCGTGGTTCGATTTAGTGGTTTCAGTTTGTTCGATTTCGTTGTTCGATATCGAAGTTGGATTTCGTTGTTCAATTTCGTTGTTCTATTTCGTTGTTCGATTTCGTTGTTCGATTCGTTATTCGATTTTGTTGTTCGATTTCGTTGTTCGATTTCGTTGTTAGATTTCGTTGTTCGATTTCGTTGTTCGATTTCGTTGTTCGATTTCGTTGTTTGATTTCGATGTTCGATTTCGTTGTTCGATTTCGTTTTTCGATTTCGTTGTTCCATTTCGTTGTTCGATTTCGTTGTTCCGTTTTGTTGTTCGATTTCGTTGTTCGATTTCGTTGTTAGATTTCGTTGTTCGAATTCGTTGTTCGATTTCGTTATTCGATTTAGTGATTCGAATTCGTTGTTCGAATTCGTTGTTCGTTTTCGTTGTTCGATTTCGTTGTTCGATTCGTTATTCGATTTCGTTGTTCGATTTCGTTGTTCGATTTCGTTGTTCGATTTCGTTGTTCGATTTCGTTGTTCAATTTCGTTGTTCTATTTCGTTGTTCGATTTCGTTGTTCGATTCGTTATTCGATTTCGTTGTTCGATTTCGTTGTTCGATTCGTTATTCGATTTCGTTGTTCGATTTCGTTGTTCGATTTCGTTGTTAGATTTCGTTGTTCGATTTCGTTGTTCGATTTCGTTGTTCGATTTCGTTGTTCGATTTCGTTTTTAGATTTCGTTTTTAGATTTCGTTGTTCGATTTCGTTGTTCGATTTCGTTGTTCGATTTCGTTGTTCGATTTCGTTGTTCGATTTCGTTGTTCGAATTCGTTGTTCGATTTCGTTATTCGATTTAGTGATTCGAATTCGTTGTTCGAATTCGTTGTTCGTTTTCTTTGTTCGATTTCGTTGTTCGATTCGTTATTCGATTTCGTTGTTCGATTTCGTTGTTCGATTTCGTTGTTCGATTTCGTTGTTCCATTTTGTTGTTCGATTTCGTTGTTCGATTTCTTTGTTAGATTTCGTTGTTCGATTTCGTTGTTCGATTTCGTTGTTCGATTGCGCTGTTCCATTTCGTTGTTCTATTTCGTGGTTCGATTTAGTGGTTTCAGTTTGTTGTTCGATTTCGTTGTTCGATATCGAAGTTGGATTTCGTTGTTCAATTTCGTTGTTCTATTTCGTTGTTCGATTTCGTTGTTCGATTCGTTATTCGATTTCGTTGTTCGATTTCGTTGTTCGATTTCGTTGTTCGATTTCGTTGTTAGATTTCGTTGTTCGATTTCGTTGTTCGATTTCGTTGTTCGATTTCGTTGTTTGATTTCGATGTTCGATTTCGTTGTTCGATTTCGTTGTTCGATTTCGTTGTTCCATTTCGTTGTTCGATTTCGTTGTTCCATTTTGTTGTTCGATTTCGTTGTTCGATTTCGTTGTTAGATTTCGTTGTTCGAATTCGTTGTTCGATTTCGTTATTCGATTTAGTGATTCGAATTCGTTGTTCGAATTCGTTGTTCGTTTTCGTTGTTCCATTTCGTTGTTCTATTTCGTGGTTCGATTTAGTGGTTTCAGTTTGTTGTTCGATTTCGTTGTTCGATATCGAAGTTGGATTTCGTTGTTCAATTTCGTTGTTCTATTTCGTTGTTCGATTTCGTTGTTCGATTCGTTATTCGATTTCGTTGTTCGATTTCGTTGTTCGATTTCGTTGTTCGATTTCGTTGTTCCATTTTGTTGTTCGATTTCGTTGTTCGATTTCTTTGTTAGATTTCGTTGTTCGATTTCGTTGTTCGATTTCGTTGTTCGATTGCGCTGTTCCATTTCGTTGTTCTATTTCGTGGTTCGATTTAGTGGTTTCAGTTTGTTGTTCGATTTCGTTGTTCGATATCGAAGTTGGATTTCGTTGTTCAATTTCGTTGTTCTATTTCGTTGTTCGATTTCGTTGTTCGATTCGTTATTCGATTTCGTTGTTCGATTTCGTTGTTCGATTTCGTTGTTCGATTTCGTTGTTAGATTTCGTTGTTCGATTTCGTTGTTCGATTTCGTTGTTCGATTTCGTTGTTTGATTTCGATGTTCGATTTCGTTGTTCGATTTCGTTGTTCGATTTCGTTGTTCCATTTCGTTGTTCGATTTCGTTGTTCCATTTTGTTGTTCGATTTCGTTGTTCGATTTCGTTGTTAGATTTCGTTGTTCGAATTCGTTGTTCGATTTCGTTATTCGATTTAGTGATTCGAATTCGTTGTTCGAATTCGTTGTTCGTTTTCGTTGTTCCATTTCGTTGTTCTATTTCGTGGTTCGATTTAGTGGTTTCAGTTTGTTGTTCGATTTCGTTGTTCGATATCGAAGTTGGATTTCGTTGTTCAATTTCGTTGTTCTATTTCGTTGTTCGATTTCGTTGTTCGATTCGTTATTCGATTTCGTTGTTCGATTTCGTTGTTCGATTTCGTTGTTAGATTTCGTTGTTCGATTTCGTTGTTCGATTTCGTTGTTCGATTTCGTTGTTCGATTTCGTTGTTCGATTTCGTTGTTCGATTTCGTTTTTAGATTTCGTTTTTAGATTTCGTTGTTCGATTTCGTTGTTCGATTTCGTTGTTCGATTTCGTTGTTCGATTTCGTTGTTCGATTTCGTTGTTCGATTTCGTTGTTCGATTTCGTTGTTCGATTTCGTTGTTCGAATTCGTTGTTCGATTTCGTTATTCGATTTAGTGATTCGAATTCGTTGTTCGAATTCGTTGTTCGTTTTCGTTGTTCGATTTCGTTGTTCGATTCGTTATTCGATTTCGTTGTTCGATTTCGTTGTTCGATTTCGTTGTTCGATTTCGTTGTTCCATTTTGTTGTTCGATTTCGTTGTTCGATTTCTTTGTTAGATTTCGTTGTTCGATTTCGTTGTTCGATTTCGTTGTTCGATTTCGTTGTTCGATTGCGCTGTTCCATTTCGTTGTTCTATTTCGTGGTTCGATTTAGTGGTTTCAGTTTGTTGTTCGATTTCGTTGTTCGATATCGAAGTTGGATTTCGTTGTTCAATTTCGTTGTTCTATTTCGTTGTTCGATTTCGTTGTTCGATTCGTTATTCGATTTCGTTGTTCGATTTCGTTGTTCGATTTCGTTGTTAGATTTCGTTGTTCGATTTCGTTGTTCGATTTCGTTGTTCGATTTCGTTGTTTGATTTCGATGTTCGATTTCGTTGTTCGATTTCGTTGTTCGATTTCGTTGTTCCATTTCGTTGTTCGATTTCGTTGTTCCATTTTGTTGTTCGATTTCGTTGTTCGATTTCGTTGTTAGATTTCGTTGTTCGAATTCGTTGTTCGATTTCGTTATTCGATTTAGTGATTCGAATTCGTTGTTCGAATTCGTTGTTCGTTTTCGTTGTTCGATTTCGTTGTTCGATTCGTTATTCGATTTCGTTGTTCGATTTCGTTGTTCGATTTCGTTGTTCGATTTCGTTGTTCGATTTCGTTGTTCAATTTCGTTGTTCTATTTCGTTGTTCGATTTCGTTGTTCGATTCGTTATTCGATTTCGTTGTTCGATTTCGTTGTTCGATTTCGTTGTTCGATTTCGTTGTTCCATTTTGTTGTTCGATTTCGTTGTTCGATTGCGTTGTTCCATTTCGTTGTTCTATTTCGTGGTTCGATTTAGTGGTTTCAGTTTGTTGTTCGATTTCGTTGTTCGATATCGAAGTTGGATTTCGTTGTTCAATTTCGTTGTTCTATTTCGTTGTTCGATTTCGTTGTTCGATTCGTTATTCGATTTCGTTGTTCGATTTCGTTGTTCGATTTCGTTGTTCGATTTCGTTGTTCGATTCGTTATTCGATTTCGTTGTTTGATTTCGTTGTTCGATTTCGTTGTTCGATTTCGTTGTTCGATTTCGTTGTTCCATTTTGTTGTTCGATTTCGTTGTTCGATTTCGTTGTCGAGATTTCGTTGTTCGATTTCGTTGTTCGATTTCGTTGTTCGATTTCGTTGTTAGATTTCGTTGTTCGATTTCGTTGTTCGATATCGAAGTTGGATTTCGTAGGTCAATTTCGTTGTTCTATTTCGTTGTTCGATTTCGTTGTTAGATTTCGTTGTTCGATTCGTTATTCGATTTCGTTGTTCGATTTCGTTGTTCGATTTTGTTGTTCGATTTCGTTGTTCGATTTCGTTGTTCGATTTCGTTGTTCGATTTCGTTGTTCGATTTCGTTGTTCGATTTCGTTGTCCGATTCCGTTGTTCGATTTCGTTGTTCGTTTTCGTTGTTCTATATTGTTGCATGATTTCGTGATTCGATTTCGTTGTTCGATTGCGTTGTTCCATTTCGTTGTTCTATTTCGTGGTTCGATTTCGTTGTTCGATTCGTTATTCGATTTCGTTGTTCGATTTCGTTGTTCGATTTCGTTGTTCGATTTCGTTGTTAGATTTCGTTGTTCGACTTCGTTGTTCGATTTCGTTGTTCGATTTCGTTGTTCGATTTCGTTGTTCGATTTCGTTGTTCCATTTCTTTGTTCGGTTTCGTTGTTCCATTTTGTTGTTCGATTTCGTTGTTCGATTTCGTTGTTAGATTTCGTTGTTCGATTTCGTTGTTCGATTACGTTGTTCGATTTCGTTGTTCGATTTCGTTGTTCGATTTCGTTGTTCGATATCGAAGTTGGATTTCGTTGTTCAATTTCGTTGTTCTATTTCGTTGTTCGATTTCGTTGTTCGATTCGTTATTCGATTTCGTTGTTCGATTTCGTTGTTCGATTTCGTTGTTCGATTTCGTTGTTCCATTTTGTTGTTCGATTTCGTTGTTCGATTTCGTTGTTCGATTTCGTTGTTCGATTTTGTTGTTTGATTTCGTTGTTCGATTTCGTTGTTCGATTTCGTTGTTCGATTTCGTTGTTCCATTTCGTTGTTCTATTTCGTGGTTCGATTTATAGTGGTTTCAGTTTGTTGTTCGATTTCGTTGTTCGATATCGAAGTTGGATTTCGTTGTTCAATTTCGTTGTTCTATTTCGTTGTTCGATTTCGTTGTTCGATTCGTTAATCGATTTCGTTGTTCGATTTCGTTGTTCGATTTCGTTGTTCCATTTCGTTGTTAGATTTCGTTGTTCGATTTCGTTGTTCGATTTCGTTGTTCGATTTCGTTGTTCGATTTTGTTGTTTGATTTCGTTGTTCGATTTCGTTGTTCGATTTCGTTGTTCGATTTCGTTGTTCCATTTCGTTGTTCGATTTCGTTGTTCGATTTCGTTGATCGATTTCGTTGTTCGATTTCGTTGTTCGATTTCGTTGTTCGATTGCGTTGTTCCATTTCGTTGTTCTATTTCGTGGTTAGATTTAGTGGTTTCAGATTGTTGTTCGATTTCGTTGTTCGATATCGAAGTTGGATTTCGTTGTTCAATTTCGTTGTTCTATTTCGTTGTTCGATTTCGTTGTTCGATTCGTTATTCGATTTCGTTGTTCGATTTCGTTGTTCGATTTCGTTGTTCGATTTCGTTGTTCCATTTTGTTGTTCGATTTCGTTGTTAGATTTCGTTGTTCGATTTCGTTGTTCGATTTCGTTGTTCGATTTCGTTGTTCGATTTCGTTGTTCGATTTCGTTGTTCGATATCGAAGTTGGATTTCGTAGGTCAATTTCGTTGTTCTATTTCGTTGTTCTATTTCGTTGTTCGATTTCGTTGTTCGATTTCGTTGTTCGATTCGTTATTCGATTTCGTTGTTCGATTTCGTTGTTCGATTTCGTTGTTCGATTTCGTTGTTCCATTTTGTTGTTCGATTTCGTTGTTCGATTTCGTTGTCGAGATTTCGTTGTTCGATTTCGTTGTTCGATTTCGTTGTTCGATTTCGTTGTTCGATTTCGTTGTTCGATTTCGTTGTTCGATATCGAAGTTGGATTTCGTAGGTCAATTTCGTTGTTCTATTTCGTTGTTCGATTTCGTTGTTAGATTTCGTTGTTCGATTCGTTATTCGATTTCGTTGTTCGATTTCGTTGTTCGATTTTGTTGTTCGATTTCGTTGTTCGATTTCGTTGTTCGATTTCGTTGTTCGATTTCGTTGTTCGATTTCGTTGTTCGATTTCGTTGTCCGATTCCGTTGTTCGATTTCGTTGTTCGTTTTCGTTGTTCTATATTGTTGCATGATTTCGTGATTCGATTTCGTTGTTCGATTGCGTTGTTCCATTTCGTTGTTCTATTTCGTGGTTCGATTTCGTTGTTCGATTCGTTATTCGATTTCGTTGTTCGATTTCGTTGTTCGATTTCGTTGTTCGATTTCGTTGTTAGATTTCGTTGTTCGACTTCGTTGTTCGATTTCGTTGTTCGATTTCGTTGTTCGATTTCGTTGTTCGATTTCGTTGTTCCATTTCTTTGTTCGGTTTCGTTGTTCCATTTTGTTGTTCGATTTCGTTGTTCGATTTCGTTGTTAGATTTCGTTGTTCGATTTCGTTGTTCGATTACGTTGTTCGATTTCGTTGTTCGATTTCGTTGTTCGATTTCGTTGTTCGATATCGAAGTTGGATTTCGTTGTTCAATTTCGTTGTTCTATTTCGTTGTTCGATTTCGTTGTTCGATTCGTTATTCGATTTCGTTGTTCGATTTCGTTGTTCGATTTCGTTGTTCGATTTCGTTGTTCCATTTTTTTGTTCGATTTCGTTGTTCGATTTCGTTGTTCTATATTGTTGCATGACTTCGTGGTTCGATTTCGTTGTTCGATTGCGTTGTTCCATTTCGTTGTTCTATTTCGTGGTTCGATTTATAGTGGTTTCAGTTTGTTGTTCGATTTCGTTGTTCGATATCGAAGTTGGATTTCGTTGTTCAATTTCGTTGTTCTATTTCGTTGTTCGATTTCGTTGTTCGATTCGTTAATCGATTTCGTTGTTCGATTTCGTTGTTCGATTTCGTTGTTCCATTTCGTTGTTAGATTTCGTTGTTCGATTTCGTTGTTCGATTTCGTTGTTCGATTTCGTTGTTCGATTTTGTTGTTTGATTTCGTTGTTCGATTTCGTTGTTCGATTTCGTTGTTCGATTTCGTTGTTCCATTTCGTTGTTCGATTTCGTTGTTCGATTTCGTTGATCGATTTCGTTGTTCGATTTCGTTGTTCGATTTCGTTGTTCGATTGCGTTGTTCCATTTCGTTGTTCTATTTCGTGGTTAGATTTAGTGGTTTCAGATTGTTGTTCGATTTCGTTGTTCGATATCGAAGTTGGATTTCGTTGTTCAATTTCGTTGTTCTATTTCGTTGTTCGATTTCGTTGTTCGATTCGTTATTCGATTTCGTTGTTCGATTTCGTTGTTCGATTTCGTTGTTCGATTTCGTTGTTCCATTTTGTTGTTCGATTTCGTTGTTAGATTTCGTTGTTCGATTTCGTTGTTCGATTTCGTTGTTCGATTTCGTTGTTCGATTTCGTTGTTCGATTTCGTTGTTCGATTTCGTTGTTCGATATCGAAGTTGGATTTCGTAGGTCAATTTCGTTGTTCTATTTCGTTGTTCTATTTCGTTGTTCGATTTCGTTGTTCGATTTCGTTGTTCGATTCGTTATTCGATTTCGTTGTTCGATTTCGTTGTTCGATTTCGTTGTTCGATTTCGTTGTTCGATTTCGTTGTCCGATTTCGTTGTTCCATTTCGTTGTTCGATATCGTTGTTCGATTTCGTTGTTCGATTTCGTTGTTCGATTTCGAAGTTCGATTTCGTTGTTCGATTTCGTTGTTCGATTTCGTTGTTCGATTTTGTTGTTCGATTTCGTTGTTCGATTTCGTTGTTCGATTTCGTTGTTCGATTTCGTTGTCCGATTCCGTTGTTCGATTTCGTTGTTCGTTTTCGTTGTTCTATATTGTTGCATGATTTCGTGATTCGATTTCGTTGTTCGATTGCGTTGTTCCATTTCGTTGTTCTATTTCGTGGTTTGATTTATAGTGGTTTCAGTTTGTTGTTCGATATCGAAGTTGGATTTCGTTGTTCAATTTCGTTGTTCTATTTCGTTGTTCTATTTCGTTGTTCGATTTCGTTGTTCGATTCGTTAATCGATTTCGTTGTTCGATTTCGTTGTTCGATTTCGTTGTTCGATTTCGTTGTTCGATTTCGTTGTTCCATTTCGTTGTTCGATATCGTTGTTCGATTTAGTTGTTCGATTTCGTTGTTCGATTTCGAAATTCGATTTCGTTGTTCGATTTCGTTGTTCGATTTTGTTGTTCGATTTCGTTGTTCGATTTCGTTGTTCGATTTCGTTGTTCGATTTCGTTGTTCGATTTCGTTGTTCGATTTCGTTGTCCGATTCCGTTGTTCGATTTCGTTGTTCGTTTTCGTTGTTCTATATTGTTGCATGATTTCGTGATTCGATTTCGTTGTTCGATTGCGTTGTTCCATTTCGTTGTTCTATTTCGTGGTTCGATTTATAGTGGTTTCAGTTTGTTGTTCGATGTCGTTGTTCGATATCGAAGTTGGATTTCGTTGTTCAATTTCGTTGTTCTATTTCGTTGTTCGATTTCGTTGTTCGATTCGTTATTCGATTTCGTTGTTCGATTTCGTTGTTCGATTTCGTTGTTCGATTTCGTTGTTAGATTTCGTTGTTCGACTTCGTTGTTCG
Source organism: Neocrepidodera transversa (assembly GCA_963243735.1). NCBI lineage: Eukaryota > Metazoa > Arthropoda > Insecta > Coleoptera > Chrysomelidae > Neocrepidodera > Neocrepidodera transversa. Next base: position 30,710,956 of record OY725344.1, on the reverse strand, counting down.
ATTTCGTTGTTCGATTTCGTTGTTCGATTTCGTTGTTCGATTTCGTTGTTCCATTTCTTTGTTCGATTTCGTTGTTCGATTTCGTTGTTCCATTTTGTTGTTCGATTTCGTTGTTCGATTTCGGTGTTAGATTTCGTTGTTCGATTTCGTTGTTCGATTTCGTTGTTCGATTTCGTTGTTCGATTTCGTTGTTCGATTTCGTTGTTCGATTTCGTTGTTCGATTTCGTTGTTCGATTTCGTTGTTCGATATCGAAGTTGGATTTCGTAGGTCAATTTCGTTGTTCTATTTCGTTGTTCTATTTCGTTGTTCGATTTCGTTGTTCGATTCGTTATTCGATTTCGTTGTTCGATTTCGTTGTTCGATTTCGTTGTTCGATTTCGTTGTTCGATTTCGTTGTTCGATTTCGTTGTTCCATTTCGTTGTTCGATATCGTTGTTCGATTTCGTTGTTCTATATTGTTGCATGATTTCGTGGTTCGATTTCGTTGTTCGATTTCGTTGTTCGATTTCGTTGTTCTATATTGTTGCATGATTTCGTGGTTCGATTTCGTTGTTCGATTGCGTTGTTCCATTTCGTTGTTCTATTTCGTGGTTCGATTTATAGTGGTTTCAGTTTGTTGTTCGATATCGAAGTTGGATTTCGTTGTTCAATTTCGTTGTTCTATTTCGTTGTTCGATTTCGTTGTTCGATTCGTTAATCGATTTCGTTGTTCGATTTCGTTGTTCGATTTCGTTGTTCGATTTCGTTGTTCCATTTTGTTGTTCGATTTCGTTGTTCGATTTCGTTGTTCGATTTCGGTGTTCGATTTCGTTGTTCGATTTCGTTGTTCCATTTTGTTGTTCGATTTCGTTGTTCGATTTCGTTGTTCGATTTCGTTGTTGGATTTCGTTGTTCGATTTCGTTGTTCCATTTCGTTGTTCGATTGCGTTGTTCCATTTCGTTGTTCTATTTCGTGGTTCGATTTATAGTGGTTTCAGTTTGTTGTTCGATTTCGTTGTTCGATATCGAAGTTGGATTTCGTTGTTCAATTTCGTTGTTCTATTTCGTTGTTCGATTTCGTTGTTCGATTCGTTAATCGATTTCGTTGTTCGATTTCGTTGTTCGATTTCGTTGTTCCATTTCGTTGTTAGATTTCGTTGTTCGATTTCGTTGTTCGATTTCGTTGTTCGATTTCGTTGTTCGATTTTGTTGTTTGATTTCGTTGTTCGATTTCGTTGTTCGATTTCGTTGTTCGATTTCGTTGTTCCATTTCGTTGTTCGATTTCGTTGTTCGATTTCGTTGATCGATTTCGTTGTTCGATTTCGTTGTTCGATTTCGTTGTTCGATTGCGTTGTTCCATTTCGTTGTTCTATTTCGTGGTTAGATTTAGTGGTTTCAGATTGTTGTTCGATTTCGTTGTTCGATATCGAAGTTGGATTTCGTTGTTCAATTTCGTTGTTCTATTTCGTTGTTCGATTTCGTTGTTCGATTCGTTATTCGATTTCGTTGTTCGATTTCGTTGTTCGATTTCGTTGTTCGATTTCGTTGTTCCATTTTGTTGTTCGATTTCGTTGTTAGATTTCGTTGTTCGATTTCGTTGTTCGATTTCGTTGTTCGATTTCGTTGTTCGATTTCGTTGTTCGATTTCGTTGTTCGATTTCGTTGTTCGATTTCGTTGTTCGATATCGAAGTTGGATTTCGTAGGTCAATTTCGTTGTTCTATTTCGTTGTTCTATTTCGTTGTTCGATTTCGTTGTTCGATTTCGTTGTTCGATTCGTTATTCGATTTCGTTGTTCGATTTCGTTGTTCGATTTCGTTGTTCGATTTCGTTGTTCGATTTCGTTGTCCGATTTCGTTGTTCCATTTCGTTGTTCGATATCGTTGTTCGATTTCGTTGTTCGATTTCGTTGTTCGATTTCGAAGTTCGATTTCGTTGTTCGATTTCGTTGTTCGATTTCGTTGTTCGATTTTGTTGTTCGATTTCGTTGTTCGATTTCGTTGTTCGATTTCGTTGTTCGATTTCGTTGTCCGATTCCGTTGTTCGATTTCGTTGTTCGTTTTCGTTGTTCTATATTGTTGCATGATTTCGTGATTCGATTTCGTTGTTCGATTGCGTTGTTCCATTTCGTTGTTCTATTTCGTGGTTTGATTTATAGTGGTTTCAGTTTGTTGTTCGATATCGAAGTTGGATTTCGTTGTTCAATTTCGTTGTTCTATTTCGTTGTTCTATTTCGTTGTTCGATTTCGTTGTTCGATTCGTTAATCGATTTCGTTGTTCGATTTCGTTGTTCGATTTCGTTGTTCGATTTCGTTGTTCGATTTCGTTGTTCCATTTCGTTGTTCGATATCGTTGTTCGATTTAGTTGTTCGATTTCGTTGTTCGATTTCGAAATTCGATTTCGTTGTTCGATTTCGTTGTTCGATTTTGTTGTTCGATTTCGTTGTTCGATTTCGTTGTTCGATTTCGTTGTTCGATTTCGTTGTTCGATTTCGTTGTTCGATTTCGTTGTCCGATTCCGTTGTTCGATTTCGTTGTTCGTTTTCGTTGTTCTATATTGTTGCATGATTTCGTGATTCGATTTCGTTGTTCGATTGCGTTGTTCCATTTCGTTGTTCTATTTCGTGGTTCGATTTATAGTGGTTTCAGTTTGTTGTTCGATGTCGTTGTTCGATATCGAAGTTGGATTTCGTTGTTCAATTTCGTTGTTCTATTTCGTTGTTCGATTTCGTTGTTCGATTCGTTATTCGATTTCGTTGTTCGATTTCGTTGTTCGATTTCGTTGTTCGATTTCGTTGTTAGATTTCGTTGTTCGACTTCGTTGTTCGATTTCGTTGTTCAATTTCGTTGTTCGATTTCGTTGTTCGATTTCGTTGTTCCATTTCTTTGTTCGATTTCGTTGTTCGATTTCGTTGTTCCATTTTGTTGTTCGATTTCGTTGTTCGATTTCGGTGTTAGATTTCGTTGTTCGATTTCGTTGTTCGATTTCGTTGTTCGATTTCGTTGTTCGATTTCGTTGTTCGATTTCGTTGTTCGATTTCGTTGTTCGATTTCGTTGTTCGATTTCGTTGTTCGATTTCGTTGTTCGATATCGAAGTTGGATTTCGTAGGTCAATTTCGTTGTTCTATTTCGTTGTTCTATTTCGTTGTTCGATTTCGTTGTTCGATTCGTTATTCGATTTCGTTGTTCGATTTCGTTGTTCGATTTCGTTGTTCGATTTCGTTGTTCGATTTCGTTGTTCCATTTCGTTGTTCGATATCGTTGTTCGATTTCGTTGTTCTATATTGTTGCATGATTTCGTGGTTCGATTTCGTTGTTCGATTTCGTTGTTCGATTTCGTTGTTCTATATTGTTGCATGATTTCGTGGTTCGATTTCGTTGTTCGATTGCGTTGTTCCATTTCGTTGTTCTATTTCGTGGTTCGATTTATAGTGGTTTCAGTTTGTTGTTCGATATCGAAGTTGGATTTCGTTGTTCAATTTCGTTGTTCTATTTCGTTGTTCGATTTCGTTGTTCGATTCGTTAATCGATTTCGTTGTTCGATTTCGTTGTTCGATTTCGTTGTTCGATTTCGTTGTTCCATTTTGTTGTTCGATTTCGTTGTTCGATTTCGTTGTTCGATTTCGGTGTTCGATTTCGTTGTTCGATTTCGTTGTTCCATTTTGTTGTTCGATTTCGTTGTTCGATTTCGTTGTTCGATTTCGTTGTTGGATTTCGTTGTTCGATTTCGTTGTTCCATTTCGTTGTTCGATTGCGTTGTTCCATTTCGTTGTTCTATTTCGTGGTTCGATTTTTAGTGGTTTCAGTTCGTTGTTCGATGTCGTTGTTCGATATCGAAGTTGGATTTCGTTGTTCAATTTCGTTGTTCGATTTCGTTGTTCGATTTCGTTGTCCGATTCCGTTGTTCGATTTCGTTGTTCGTTTTCGTTGTTCTATATTGTTGCATGATTTCGTGATTCGATTTCGTTGTTCGATTGCGTTGTTCCATTTCGTTGTTCTATTTCGTGGTTCGATTTATAGTGGTTTCAGTTTGTTGTTCGATGTCGTTGTTCGATATCGAAGTTGGATTTCGTTGTTCAATTTCGTTGTTCTCTTTCGTTGTTCGATTTCGTTGTTCGATTCGTTATTCGATTTCGTTGTTCGATTTCGTTGTTCGATTTCGTTGTTCGATTTCGTTGTTAGATTTCGTTGTTCGACTTCGTTGTTCGATTTCGTTGTTCGATTTCGTTGTTCGATTTCGTTGTTCGATTTCGTTGTTCCATTTCTTTGTTCGATTTCGTTGTTCGATTTCGTTGTTCCATTTTGTTGTTCGATTTCGTTGTTCGATTTCGTTGTTAGATTTCGTTGTTCGATTTCGTTGTTCGATTTCGTTGTTCGATTTCGTTGTTCGATTTCGTTGTTCGATTTCGTTGTTCGATATCGAAGTTGGATTTCGTAGGTCAATTTCGTTGTTCTATTTCGTTGTTCTATTTCGTTGTTCGATTTCGTTGTTCGATTCGTTATTCGATTTCGTTGTTCGATTTCGTTGTTCGATTTCGTTGTTCGATTTCGTTGTTCGATTTCGTTGTTCCATTTCGTTGTTCGATTCGTTGTTCGATTTCGTTGTTCTATATTGTTGCATGATTTCGTGGTTCGATTTCGTTGTTCGATTTCGTTGTTCGATTTCGTTGTTCTATATTGTTGCATGATTTCGTGGTTCGATTTCGTTGTTCGATTGCGTTGTTCCATTTCGTTGTTCTATTTCGTGGTTCGATTTATAGTGGTTTCAGTTTGTTGTTCGATATCGAAGTTGGATTTCGTTGTTCAATTTCGTTGTTCTATTTCGTTGTTCTATTTCGTTGTTCGATTTCGTTGTTCGATTTCGTTGTTCGATTCGTTAATCGATTTCGTTGTTCGATTTCGTTGTTCGATTTCGTTGTTCGATTTCGTTGTTCCATTTCGTTGTTCGATATCGTTGTTCGATTTCGTTGTTCGATTTCGTTGTTCGATTTCGTTGTTCGATTTCGTTGTTCGATTTCGTTGTTCGATTTTGTTGTTCGATTTCGTTGTTCGATTTCGTTGTTCGATTTCGTTGTTCGATTTCGTTGTTCGATTTCGTTGTCCGATTCCGTTGTTCGATTTCGTTGTTCGTTTTCGTTGTTCTATATTGTTGCATGATTTCGTGATTCGATTTCGTTGTTCGATTGCGTTGTTCCATTTCGTTGTTCTATTTCGTGGTTCGATTTATAGTGGTTTCAGTTTGTTGTTCGATGTCGTTGTTCGATATCGAAGTTTAATTTCGTTGTTCAATTTCGTTGTTCCATTTCGTTGTTCGATTTCGTTGTTCGATTCGTTATTCGATTTCGTTGTTCGATTTCGTTGTTCGATTTCGTTGTTCGATTTCGTTGTTAGATTTCGTTGTTCGACTTCGTTGTTCGATTTCGTTGTTCGATTTCGTTGTTCGATTTCGTTGTTCGATTTCGTTGTTCCATTTCTTTGTTCGATTTCGTTGTTCGATTTCGTTGTTCCATTTTGTTGTTCGATTTCGTTGTTCGATTTCGTTGTTAGATTTCGTTGTTCGATTTCGTTGTTCTATTTCGTTGTTCGATTTCGTTGTTCGATTCGTTATTCGATTTCGTTGTTCGATTTCGTTGTTCGATTTCGTTGTTCGATTTCGTTGTTCGATTTCGTTGTTCGATTTCGTTGTTCCATTTCGTTGTTCGATATCGTTGTTCGATTTCGTTGTTCTATATTGTTGCATGATTTCGTGGTTCGATTTCGTTGTTCGATTTCGTTGTTCGATTTCGTTGTTCTATATTGTTGCATGATTTCGTGGTTCGATTTCGTTGTTCGATTGCGTTGTTCCATTTCGTTGTTCTATTTCGTGGTTCGATTTATAGTGGTTTCAGTTTGTTGTTCGATATCGAAGTTGGATTTCGTTGTTCAATTTCGTTGTTCTATTTCGTTGTTCGATTTCGTTGTTCGATTCGTTAATCGATTTCGTTGTTCGATTTCGTTGTTCGATTTCGTTGTTCGATTTCGTTGTTCCATTTTGTTGTTCGATTTCGTTGTTCGATTTCGTTGTTCGATTTCGGTGTTCGATTTCGTTGTTCGATTTCGTTGTTCCATTTTGTTGTTCGATTTCGTTGTTCGATTTCGTTGTTCGATTTCGTTGTTGGATTTCGTTGTTCGATTTCGTTGTTCCATTTCGTTGTTCGATTGCGTTGTTCCATTTCGTTGTTCTATTTCGTGTTTCGATTTTTAGTGGTTTCAGTTCGTTGTTCGATGTCGTTGTTCGATATCGAAGTTGGATTTCGTTGTTCAATTTCGTTGTTCGATTTCGTTGTTCGATTTCGTTGTCCGATTCCGTTGTTCGATTTCGTTGTTCGTTTTCGTTGTTCTATATTGTTGCATGATTTCGTGATTCGATTTCGTTGTTCGATTGCGTTGTTCCATTTCGTTGTTCTATTTCGTGGTTCGATTTATAGTGGTTTCAGTTTGTTGTTCGATGTCGTTGTTCGATATCGAAGTTGGATTTCGTTGTTCAATTTCGTTGTTCTATTTCGTTGTTCGATTTCGTTGTTCGATTCGTTATTCGATTTCGTTGTTCGATTTCGTTGTTCGATTTCGTTGTTAGATTTCGTTGTTCGACTTCGTTGTTCGATTTCGTTGTTCGATTTCGTTGTTCGATTTCGTTGTTCGATTTCGTTGTTCCATTTCTTTGTTCGATTTCGTTGTTCGATTTCGTTGTTCCATTTTGTTGTTCGATTTCGTTGTTCGATTTCGTTGTTAGATTTCGTTGTTCGATTTCGTTGTTCGATTTCGTTGTTCGATTTCGTTGTTCGATTTCGTTGTTCGATTTCGTTGTTCGATTTCGTTGTTCGATATCGAAGTTGGATTTCGTAGGTCAATTTCGTTGTTCTATTTCGTTGTTCTATTTCGTTGTTCGATTTCGTTGTTCGATTCGTTATTCGATTTCGTTGTTCGATTTCGTTGTTCGATTTCGTTGTTCGATTTCGTTGTTCGATTTCGTTGTTCCATTTCGTTGTTCGATATCGTTGTTCGATTTCGTTGTTCTATATTGTTGCATGATTTCGTGGTTCGATTTCGTTGTTCGATTTCGTTGTTCGATTTCGTTGTTCTATATTGTTGCATGATTTCGTGATTCGATTTCGTTGTTCGATTGCGTTGTTCCATTTCGTTGTTCTATTTCGTGGTTCGATTTATAGTGGTTTCAGTTTGTTGTTCGATGTCGTTGTTCGATATCGAAGTTTAATTTCGTTGTTCAATTTCGTTGTTCCATTTCGTTGTTCGATTTCGTTGTTCGATTCGTTATTCGATTTCGTTGTTCGATTTCGTTGTTCGATTTCGTTGTTCGATTTCGTTGTTAGATTTCGTTGTTCGACTTCGTTGTTCGATTTCGTTGTTCGATTTCGTTGTTCGATTTCGTTGTTCGATTTCGTTGTTCCATTTCTTTGTTCGATTTCGTTGTTCGATTTCGTTGTTCCATTTTGTTGTTCGATTTCGTTGTTCGATTTCGTTGTTAGATTTCGTTGTTCGATTTCGTTGTTCGATTTCGTTGTTCGATTTCGTTGTTCGATTTCGTTGTTCGATTTCGTTGTTCGATATCGAAGTTGGATTTCGTTGTTCAATTTCGTTGTTCTATTTCGTTGTTCGATTTCGTTGTTCGATTTCGTTGTTCGATTTCGTTGTTCGATTTCGTTGTTCGATTTCGTTGTTCGATTTTGTTGTTCGATGTCGTTGTTCGATATCGAAGTTGGATTTCGTTGTTCAATTTCGTTGTTCCATTTCGTTGTTCGATTTCGTTGTTCGATTTCGTTGTTCGATTTCGTTGTTCGATTTCGTTGTTCCATTTTGTTGTTCGATTTCGTTGTTCGATTTCGTTGTTCGATTTCGGTGTTCGATTTCGTTGTTCGATTTCGTTGTTCCATTTTGTTGTTCGATTTCGTTGTTCGATTTCGTTGTTCGATTTCGTTGTTGGATTTCGTTGTTCGATTTCGTTGTTCCATTTCGTTGTTCGATTGCGTTGTTCCATTTCGTTGTTCTATTTCGTGGTTCGATTTTTAGTGGTTTCAGTTCGTTGTTCGATGTCGTTGTTCGATATCGAAGTTGGATTTCGTTGTTCAATTTCGTTGTTCGATTTCGTTGTTCGATTTCGTTGTCCGATTCCGTTGTTCGATTTCGTTGTTCGTTTTCGTTGTTCTATATTGTTGCATGATTTCGTGATTCGATTTCGTTGTTCGATTGCGTTGTTCCATTTCGTTGTTCTATTTCGTGGTTCGATTTATAGTGGTTTCAGTTTGTTGTTCGATGTCGTTGTTCGATATCGAAGTTGGATTTCGTTGTTCAATTTCGTTGTTCTATTTCGTTGTTCGATTTCGTTGTTCGATTCGTTATTCGATTTCGTTGTTCGATTTCGTTGTTCGATTTCGTTGTTCGATTTCGTTGTTCGATTCGTTATTCGATTTCGTTGTTCCATTTTGTTGTTCGATTTCGTTGTTCGATTTCGTTGTTAGATTTCGTTGTTCGAATTCGTTGTTCGATTTCGTTATTCGATTTAGTGATTCGAATTCGTTGTTCGAATTCGTTGTTCGTTTTCGTTGTTCGATTTCGTTGTTCGATTCGTTATTCGATTTCGTTGTTCGATTTCGTTGTTCGATTTCGTTGTTCGATTTCGTTGTTCGATTTCGTTGTTCAATTTCGTTGTTCTATTTCGTTGTTCGATTTCGTTGTTCGATTCGTTATTCGATTTCGTTGTTCGATTTCGTTGTTCGATTTCGTTGTTCGATTTCGTTGTTCCATTTTGTTGTTCGATTTCGTTGTTCGATTTCGTTGTTCTATATTGTTGCATGATTTCGTGGTTCGATTTCGTTGTTCGATTGCGTTGTTCCATTTCGTTGTTCTATTTCGTGGTTCGATTTAGTGGTTTCAGTTTGTTGTTCGATTTCGTTGTTCGATATCGAAGTTGGATTTCGTTGTTCAATTTCGTTGTTCTATTTCGTTGTTCGATTTCGTTGTTCGATTCGTTATTCGATTTCGTTGTTCGATTTCGTTGTTCGATTTCGTTGTTCGATTTCGTTGTTCGATTCGTTATTCGATTTCGTTGTTCGATTTCGTTGTTCGATTTCGTTGTTCCATTTTGTTGTTCGATTTCGTTGTTCGATTTCGTTGTTCGATTTCGTTGTTAGATTTCGTTGTTCGATTTCGTTGTTCGATATCGAAGTTGGATTTCGTAGGTCAATTTCGTTGTTCTATTTCGTTGTTCGATTTCGTTGTTAGATTTCGTTGTTCGATTCGTTATTCGATTTCGTTGTTCGATTTCGTTGTTCGATTTTGTTGTTCGATTTCGTTGTTCGATTTCGTTGTTCGATTTCGTTGTTCGATTTCGTTGTTCGATTTCGTTGTTCGATTTCGTTGTCCGATTCCGTTGTTCGATTTCGTTGTTCGTTTTCGTTGTTCTATATTGTTGCATGATTTCGTGATTCGATTTCGTTGTTCGATTGCGTTGTTCCATTTCGTTGTTCTATTTCGTGGTTCGATTTCGTTGTTCGATTCGTTATTCGATTTCGTTGTTCGATTTCGTTGTTCGATTTCGTTGTTCGATTTCGTTGTTAGATTTCGTTGTTCGACTTCGTTGTTCGATTTCGTTGTTCGATTTCGTTGTTCGATTTCGTTGTTCGATTTCGTTGTTCCATTTCTTTGTTCGGTTTCGTTGTTCCATTTTGTTGTTCGATTTCGTTGTTCGATTTCGTTGTTAGATTTCGTTGTTCGATTTCGTTGTTCGATTACGTTGTTCGATTTCGTTGTTCGATTTCGTTTTTCGATTTCGTTGTTCGATATCGAAGTTGGATTTCGTTGTTCAATTTCGTTGTTCTATTTCGTTGTTCGATTTCGTTGTTCGATTCGTTATTCGATTTCGTTGTTCGATTTCGTTGTTCGATTTCGTTGTTCGATTTCGTTGTTCCATTTTGTTGTTCGATTTCGTTGTTCGATTTCGTTGTTCTATATTGTTGCATGACTTCGTGGTTCGATTTCGTTGTTCGATTGCGTTGTTCCATTTCGTTGTTCTATTTCGTGGTTCGATTTATAGTGGTTTCAGTTTGTTGTTCGATTTCGTTGTTCGATATCGAAGTTGGATTTCGTTGTTCAATTTCGTTGTTCTATTTCGTTGTTCGATTTCGTTGTTCGATTCGTTAATCGATTTCGTTGTTCGATTTCGTTGTTCGATTTCGTTGTTCCATTTCGTTGTTAGATTTCGTTGTTCGATTTCGTTGTTCGATTTCGTTGTTCGATTTCGTTGTTCGATTTTGTTGTTTGATTTCGTTGTTCGATTTCGTTGTTCGATTTCGTTGTTCGATTTCGTTGTTCCATTTCGTTGTTCGATTTCGTTGTTCGATTTCGTTGATCGATTTCGTTGTTCGATTTCGTTGTTCGATTTCGTTGTTCGATTGCGTTGTTCCATTTCGTTGTTCTATTTCGTGGTTAGATTTAGTGGTTTCAGATTGTTGTTCGATTTCGTTGTTCGATATCGAAGTTGGATTTCGTTGTTCAATTTCGTTGTTCTATTTCGTTGTTCGATTTCGTTGTTCGATTCGTTATTCGATTTCGTTGTTCGATTTCGTTGTTCGATTTCGTTGTTCGATTTCGTTGTTCCATTTTGTTGTTCGATTTCGTTGTTAGATTTCGTTGTTCGATTTCGTTGTTCGATTTCGTTGTTCGATTTCGTTGTTCGATTTCGTTGTTCGATTTCGTTGTTCGATTTCGTTGTTCGATATCGAAGTTGGATTTCGTAGGTCAATTTCGTTGTTCTATTTCGTTGTTCTATTTCGTTGTTCGATTTCGTTGTTCGATTTCGTTGTTCGATTCGTTATTCGATTTCGTTGTTCGATTTCGTTGTTCGATTTCGTTGTTCGATTTCGTTGTTCCATTTTGTTGTTCGATTTCGTTGTTCGATTTCGTTGTCGAGATTTCGTTGTTCGATTTCGTTGTTCGATTTCGTTGTTCGATTTCGTTGTTCGATTTCGTTGTTCGATTTCGTTGTTCGATATCGAAGTTGGATTTCGTAGGTCAATTTCGTTGTTCTATTTCGTTGTTCGATTTCGTTGTTAGATTTCGTTGTTCGATTCGTTGTTCGATTCGTTAATCGATTTCGTTGTTCGATTTTGTTGTTCGATTTCGTTGTTCGATTTCGTTGTTCGATTTCGTTGTTCGATTTCGTTGTTCGATTTCGTTGTTCGATTTCGTTGTCCGATTTTGTTGTTTGATTTCGTTGTTCGATTTCGTTGTTCGATTTCGTTGTTCGATTTCGTTGTTCCATTTCGTTGTTCGATTTCGTTGTTCGATTTCGTTGATCGATTTCGTTGTTCGATTTCGTTGTTCGATTTCGTTGTTCGATTGCGTTGTTCCATTTCGTTGTTCTATTTCGTGGTTAGATTTAGTGGTTTCAGATTGTTGTTCGATTTCGTTGTTCGATATCGAAGTTGGATTTCGTTGTTCAATTTCGTTGTTCTATTTCGTTGTTCGATTTCGTTGTTCGATTCGTTATTCGATTTCGTTGTTCGATTTCGTTGTTCGATTTCGTTGTTCGATTTCGTTGTTCCATTTTGTTGTTCGATTTCGTTGTTAGATTTCGTTGTTCGATTTCGTTGTTCGATTTCGTTGTTCGATTTCGTTGTTCGATTTCGTTGTTCGATTTCGTTGTTCGATTTCGTTGTTCGATATCGAAGTTGGATTTCGTAGGTCAATTTCGTTGTTCTATTTCGTTGTTCTATTTCGTTGTTCGATTTCGTTGTTCGATTTCGTTGTTCGATTCGTTATTCGATTTCGTTGTTCGATTTCGTTGTTCGATTTCGTTGTTCGATTTCGTTGTTCCATTTTATTGTTCGATTTCGTTGTTCGATTTCGTTGTCGAGATTTCGTTGTTCGATTTCGTTGTTCGATTTCGTTGTTCGATTTCGTTGTTCGATTTCGTTGTTCGATTTCGTTGTTCGATATCGAAGTTGGATTTCGTAGGTCAATTTCGTTGTTCTATTTCGTTGTTCGATTTCGTTGTTAGATTTCGTTGTTCGATTCGTTATTCGATTTCGTTGTTCGATTTCGTTGTTCGATTTTGTTGTTCGATTTCGTTGTTCGATTTCGTTGTTCGATTTCGTTGTTCGATTTCGTTGTTCGATTTCGTTGTTCGATTTCGTTGTCCGATTCCGTTGTTCGATTTCGTTGTTCGTTTTCGTTGTTCTATATTGTTGCATGATTTCGTGATTCGATTTCGTTGTTCGATTGCGTTGTTCCATTTCGTTGTTCTATTTCGTGGTTCGATTTCGTTGTTCGATTCGTTATTCGATTTCGTTGTTCGATTTCGTTGTTCGATTTCGTTGTTCGATTTCGTTGTTAGATTTCGTTGTTCGACTTCGTTGTTCGATTTCGTTGTTCGATTTCGTTGTTCGATTTCGTTGTTCGATTCGTTATTCGATTTCGTTGTTCGATTTCGTTGTTCGATTTCGTTGTTCGATTTCGTTGTTCCATTTTGTTGTTCGATTTCGTTGTTAGATTTCGTTGTTCGATTTCGTTGTTCGATTTCGTTGTTCGATTTCGTTGTTCGATTTCGTTGTTCGATTTCGTTGTTCGATTTCGTTGTTCGATATCGAAGTTGGATTTCGTAGGTCAATTTCGTTGTTCTATTTCGTTGTTCTATTTCGTTGTTCGATTTCGTTGTTCGATTTCGTTGTTCGATTCGTTATTCGATTTCGTTGTTCGATTTCGTTGTTCGATTTCGTTGTTCGATTTCGTTGTTCGATTTCGTTGTCCGATTTCGTTGTTCCATTTCGTTGTTCGATATCGTTGTTCGATTTCGTTGTTCGATTTCGTTGTTCGATTTCGAAGTTCGATTTCGTTGTTCGATTTCGTTGTTCGATTTCGTTGTCCGATTCCGTTGTTCGATTTCGTTGTTCGTTTTCGTTGTTCTATATTGTTGCATGATTTCGTGATTCGATTTCGTTGTTCGATTGCGTTGTTCCATTTCGTTGTTCTATTTCGTGGTTTGATTTATAGTGGTTTCAGTTTGTTGTTCGATATCGAAGTTGGATTTCGTTGTTCAATTTCGTTGTTCTATTTCGTTGTTCTATTTCGTTGTTCGATTTCGTTGTTCGATTCGTTAATCGATTTCGTTGTTCGATTTCGTTGTTCGATTTCGTTGTTCGATTTCGTTGTTCGATTTCGTTGTTCCATTTCGTTGTTCGATATCGTTGTTCGATTTCGTTGTTCGATTTCGTTGTTCGATTTCGAAATTCGATTTCGTTGTTCGATTTCGTTGTTCGATTTTGTTGTTCGATTTCGTTGTTCGATTTCGTTGTTCGATTTCGTTGTTCGATTTCGTTGTTCGATTTCGTTGTTCGATTTCGTTGTCCGATTCCGTTGTTCGATTTCGTTGTTCGTTTTCGTTGTTCTATATTGTTGCATGATTTCGTGATTCGATTTCGTTGTTCGATTGCGTTGTTCCATTTCGTTGTTCTATTTCGTGGTTCGATTTATAGTGGTTTCAGTTTGTTGTTCGATGTCGTTGTTCGATATCGAAGTTGGATTTCGTTGTTCAATTTCGTTGTTCTATTTCGTTGTTCGATTTCGTTGTTCGATTCGTTATTCGATTTCGTTGTTCGATTTCGTTGTTCGATTTCGTTGTTCGATTTCGTTGTTAGATTTCGTTGTTCGACTTCGTTGTTCGATTTCGTTGTTCGATTTCGTTGTTCGATTTCGTTGTTCGATTTCGTTGTTCCATTTCTTTGTTCGATTTCGTTGTTCGATTTCGTTGTTCCATTTTGTTGTTCGATTTCGTTGTTCGATTTCGTTGTTAGATTTCGTTGTTCGATTTCGTTGTTCGATTTCGTTGTTCGATTTCGTTGTTCGATTTCGTTGTTCGATTTCGTTGTTCGATTTCGTTGTTCGATTTCGTTGTTCGATTTCGTTGTTCGATATCGAAGTTGGATTTCGTAGGTCAATTTCGTTGTTCTATTTCGTTGTTCTATTTCGTTGTTCGATTTCGTTGTTCGATTCGTTATTCGATTTCGTTGTTCGATTTCGTTGTTCGATTTCGTTGTTCGATTTCGTTGTTCGATTTCGTTGTTCGATTTCGTTGTTCCATTTCGTTGTTCGATATCGTTGTTCGATTTCGTTGTTCTATATTGTTGCATGATTTCGTGGTTCGATTTCGTTGTTCGATTTCGTTGTTCGATTTCGTTGTTCTATATTGTTGCATGATTTCGTGGTTCGATTTCGTTGTTCGATTGCGTTGTTCCATTTCGTTGTTCTATTTCGTGGTTCGATTTATAGTGGTTTCAGTTTGTTGTTCGATATCGAAGTTGGATTTCGTTGTTCAATTTCGTTGTTCTATTTCGTTGTTCGATTTCGTTGTTCGATTCGTTAATCGATTTCGTTGTTCGATTTCGTTGTTCGATTTCGTTGTTCGATTTCGTTGTTCCATTTTGTTGTTCGATTTCGTTGTTCGATTTTGTTGTTCGATTTCGGTGTTCGATTTCGTTGTTCGATTTCGTTGTTCCATTTTGTTGTTCGATTTCGTTGTTCGATTTCGTTGTTCGATTTCGTTGTTGGATTTCGTTGTTCGATTTCGTTGTTCCATTTCGTTGTTCGATTGCGTTGTTCCATTTCGTTGTTCTATTTCGTGGTTCGATTTTTAGTGGTTTCAGTTCGTTGTTCGATGTCGTTGTTCGATATCGAAGTTGGATTTCGTTGTTCAATTTCGTTGTTCGATTTCGTTGTTCGATTTCGTTGTCCGATTCCGTTGTTCGATTTCGTTGTTCGTTTTCGTTGTTCTATATTGTTGCATGATTTCGTGATTCGATTTCGTTGTTCGATTGCGTTGTTCCATTTCGTTGTTCTATTTCGTGGTTCGATTTATAGTGGTTTCAGTTTGTTGTTCGATGTCGTTGTTCGATATCGAAGTTGGATTTCGTTGTTCAATTTCGTTGTTCTCTTTCGTTGTTCGATTTCGTTGTTCGATTCGTTATTCGATTTCGTTGTTCGATTTCGTTGTTCGATTTCGTTGTTCGATTTCGTTGTTAGATTTCGTTGTTCGACTTCGTTGTTCGATTTCGTTGTTCGATTTCGTTGTTCGATTTCGTTGTTCGATTTCGTTGTTCCATTTCTTTGTTCGATTTCGTTGTTCGATTTCGTTGTTCCATTTTGTTGTTCGATTTCGTTGTTCGATTTCGTTGTTAGATTTCGTTGTTCGATTTCGTTGTTCGATTTCGTTGTTCGATTTCGTTGTTCGATTTCGTTGTTCGATTTCGTTGTTCGATATCGAAGTTGGATTTCTTAGGTCAATTTCGTTGTTCTATTTCGTTGTTCTATTTCGTTGTTCGATTTCGTTGTTCGATTCGTTATTCGATTTCGTTGTTCGATTTCGTTGTTCGATTTCGTTGTTCGATTTCGTTGTTCGATTTCGTTGTTCCATTTCGTTGTTCGATATCGTTGTTCGATTTCGTTGTTCTATATTGTTGCATGATTTCGTGGTTCGATTTCGTTGTTCGATTTCGTTGTTCGATTTCGTTGTTCTATATTGTTGCATGATTTCGTGGTTCGATTTCGTTGTTCGATTGCGTTGTTCCATTTCGTTGTTCTATTTCGTGGTTCGATTTATAGTGGTTTCAGTTTGTTGTTCGATATCGAAGTTGGATTTCGTTGTTCAATTTCGTTGTTCTATTTCGTTGTTCTATTTCGTTGTTCGATTTCGTTGTTCGATTCGTTAATCGATTTCGTTGTTCGATTTCGTTGTTCGATTTCGTTGTTCGATTTCGTTGTTCCATTTCGTTGTTCGATATCGTTGTTCGATTTCGTTGTTCGATTTCGTTGTTCGATTTCGTTGTTCGATTTCGTTGTTCGATTTCGTTGTTCGATTTTGTTGTTCGATTTCGTTGTTCGATTTCGTTGTTCGATTTCGTTGTTCGATTTCGTTGTTCGATTTCGTTGTCCGATTCCGTTGTTCGATTTCGTTGTTCGTTTTCGTTGTTCTATATTGTTGCATGATTTCGTGATTCGATTTCGTTGTTCGATTGCGTTGTTCCATTTCGTTGTTCTATTTCGTGGTTCGATTTATAGTGGTTTCAGTTTGTTGTTCGATGTCGTTGTTCGATATCGAAGTTTAATTTCGTTGTTCAATTTCGTTGTTCCATTTCGTTGTTCGATTTCGTTGTTCGATTCGTTATTCGATTTCGTTGTTCGATTTCGTTGTTCGATTTCGTTGTTCGATTTCGTTGTTAGATTTCGTTGTTCGACTTCGTTGTTCGATTTCGTTGTTCGATTTCGTTGTTCGATTTCGTTGTTCGATTTCGTTGTTCCATTTCTTTGTTCGATTTCGTTGTTCGATTTCGTTGTTCCATTTTGTTGTTCGATTTCGTTGTTAGATTTCGTTGTTCGATTTCGTTGTTCGATTTCGTTGTTCGATTTCGTTGTTCGATTTCGTTGTTCGATTTCGTTGTTCGATATCGAAGTTGGATTTCGTTGTTCAATTTCGTTGTTCTATTTCGTTGTTCGATTTCGTTGTTCGATTTCGTTGTTCGATTTCGTTGTTCGATTTCGTTGTTCGATTTCGTTGTTCGATTTTGTTGTTCGATATCGAAGTTGGATTTCGTTGTTCAATTTCGTTGTTCCATTTCGTTGTTCGATTTCGTTGTTCGATTTCGTTGTTCGATTTCGTTGTTCGATTTCGTTGTTCCATTTTGTTGTTCGATTTCGTTGTTCGATTTCGTTGTTCGATTTCGGTGTTCGATTTCGTTGTTCGATTTCGTTGTTCCATTTTGTTGTTCGATTTCGTTGTTCGATTTCGTTGTTCGATTTCGTTGTTGGATTTCGTTGTTCGATTTCGTTGTTCCATTTCGTTGTTCGATTGCGTTGTTCCATTTCGTTGTTCTATTTCGTGGTTCGATTTTTAGTGGTTTCAGTTCGTTGTTCGATGTCGTTGTTCGATATCGAAGTTGGATTTCGTTGTTCAATTTCGTTGTTCGATTTCGTTGTTCGATTTCGTTGTCTGATTCCGTTGTTCGATTTCGTTGTTCGTTTTCGTTGTTCTATATTGTTGCATGATTTCGTGATTCGATTTCGTTGTTCGATTGCGTTGTTCCATTTCGTTGTTCTATTTCGTGGTTCGATTTATAGTGGTTTCAGTTTGTTGTTCGATGTCGTTGTTCGATATCGAAGTTGGATTTCGTTGTTCAATTTCGTTGTTCTATTTCGTTGTTCGATTTCGTTGTTCGATTCGTTATTCGATTTCGTTGTTCGATTTCGTTGTTCGATTTCGTTGTTCGGTTTCGTTGTTAGATTTCGTTGTTCGACTTCGTTGTTCGATTTCGTTGTTCGATTTCGTTGTTCGATTTCGTTGTTCGATTTCGTTGTTCCATTTCTTTGTTCGATTTCGTTGTTCGATTTCGTTGTTCCATTTTGTTGTTCGATTTCGTTGTTCGATTTCGTTGTTAGATTTCGTTGTTCGATTTCGTTGTTCGATTTCGTTGTTCGATTTCGTTGTTCGATTTCGTTGTTCGATATCGAAGTTGGATTTCGTAGGTCAATTTCGTTGTTCTATTTCGTTGTTCTATTTCGTTGTTCGATTTCGTTGTTCGATTCGTTATTCGATTTCGTTGTTCGATTTCGTTGTTCGATTTCGTTGTTCGATTTCGTTGTTCGATTTCGTTGTTCCATTTCGTTGTTCGATATCGTTGTTCGATTTCGTTGTTCTATATTGTTGCATGATTTCGTGGTTCGATTTCGTTGTTCGATTTCGTTGTTCGATTTCGTTGTTCTATATTGTTGCATGATTTCGTGGTTCGATTTCGTTGTTCGATTGCGTTGTTCCATTTCGTTGTTCTATTTCGTGGTTCGATTTATAGTGGTTTCAGTTTGTTGTTCGATATCGAAGTTGGATTTCGTTGTTCAATTTCGTTGTTCTATTTCGTTGTTCTATTTCGTTGTTCGATTTCGTTGTTCGATTCGTTAATCGATTTCGTTGTTCGATTTCGTTGTTCGATTTCGTTGTTCGATTTCGTTGTTCCATTTCGTTGTTCGATATCGTTGTTCGATTTCGTTGTTCGATTTCGTTGTTCGATTTCGTTGTTCGATTTCGTTGTTCGATTTCGTTGTTCGATTTTGTTGTTCGATTTCGTTGTTCGATTTCGTTGTTCGATTTCGTTGTTCGATTTCGTTGTTCGATTTCGTTGTTCGATTTCGTTGTCCGATTCCGTTGTTCGATTTCGTTGTTCGTTTTCGTTGTTCTATATTGTTGCATGATTTCGTGATTCGATTTCGTTGTTCGATTGCGTTGTTCCATTTCGTTGTTCTATTTCGTGGTTCGATTTATAGTGGTTTCAGTTTGTTGTTCGATGTCGTTGTTCGATATCGAAGTTTAATTTCGTTGTTCAATTTCGTTGTTCCATTTCGTTGTTCGATTTCGTTGTTCGATTCGTTATTCGATTTCGTTGTTCGATTTCGTTGTTCGATTTCGTTGTTCGATTTCGTTGTTAGATTTCGTTGTTCGACTTCGTTGTTCGATTTCGTTGTTCGATTTCGTTGTTCGATTTCGTTGTTCGATTTCGTTGTTCCATTTCTTTGTTCGATTTCGTTGTTCGATTTCGTTGTTCCATTTTGTTGTTCGATTTCGTTGTTCGATTTCGTTGTTAGATTTCGTTGTTCGATTTCGTTGTTCGATTTCGTTGTTCGATTTCGTTGTTCGATTTCGTTGTTCGATTTCGTTGTTCGATATCGAAGTTGGATTTCGTTGTTCAATTTCGTTGTTCTATTTCGTTGTTCGATTTCGTTGTTCGATTTCGTTGTTCGATTTCGTTGTTCGATTTCGTTGTTCGATTTCGTTGTTCGATTTTGTTGTTCGATTTCGTTGTTCGATTTCGTTGTTCGATTTCGTTGTTCGATTTCGTTGTTCGATTTCGTTGTTCGTTTTCGTTGTTCTATATTGTTGCATGATTTCGTGATTCGATTTCGTTGTTCGATTGCGTTGTTCCATTTCGTTGTTCTATTTCGTGGTTCGATTTATAGTGGTTTCAGTTTGTTGTTCGATGTCGTTGTTCGATATCGAAGTTGGATTTCGTTGTTCAATTTCGTTGTTCTATTTCGTTGTTCGATTTCGTTGTTCGATTCGTTATTCGATTTCGTTGTTCGATTTCGTTGTTCGATTTCGTTGTTCGATTTTGTTGTTAGATTTCGTTGTTCGATGTCGTTGTTCGATATCGAAGTTGGATTTCGTTGTTCAATTTCGTTGTTCCATTTCGTTGTTCGATTTCGTTGTTCGATTCGTTATTCGATTTCGTTGTTCGATTTCGTTGTTCGATTTCGTTGTTAGATTTCGTTGTTCGACTTCGTTGTTCGATTTCGTTGTTCGATTTCGTTGTTCGATTTCGTTGTTCGATTTCGTTGTTCCATTTCTTTGTTCGATTTCGTTGTTCGATTTCGTTGTTCCATTTTGTTGTTCGATTTCGTTGTTCGATTTCGTTGTTAGATTTCGTTGTTCGATTTCGTTGTTCGATTTCGTTGTTCGATTTCGTTGTTCGATTTCGTTGTTCGATATCGAAGTTGGATTTCGTTGTTCAATTTCGTTGTTCTATTTCGTTGTTCGATTTCGTTGTTCGATTTCGTTGTTCGATTTCGTTGTTCGATTTCGTTGTTCGATTTCGTTGTTCGATTTTGTTGTTCGATTTCGTTGTTCGATTTCGTTGTTCGATTTCGTTGTTCGATTTCGTTGTTCGATTTCGTTGTCCGATTCCGTTGTTCGATTTCGTGATTCGATTTCGTTGTTCGATTGCGTTGTTCCATTTCGTTGTTCTATTTCGTGGTTCGATTTATAGTGGTTTCAGTTTGTTGTTCGATATCGAAGTTGGATTTCGTTGTTCAATTTCGTTGTTCTATTTCGTTGTTCTATTTCGTTGTTCGATTTCGTTGTTCGATTCGTTATTCGATTTCGTTGTTCGATTTCGTTGTTCGATTTCGTTGTTCGATTTCGTTGTTCGATTTCGTTGTTCGATTTCGTTGTTCGTTTTCGTTGTTCCATTTCGTTGTTCGATATCGTTGTTCGATTTCGTTGTTCTATATTGTTGTTCGTTTTCGTTGTTCTATATTGTTGCATGATTTCGTGATTCGATTTCGTTGTTCGATTGCGTTGTTCCATTTCGTTGTTCTATTTCGTGGTTCGATTTATAGTGGTTTCAGTTTGTTGTTCGATGTCGTTGTTCGATATCGAAGTTGGATTTCGTTGTTCAATTTCGTTGTTCCATTTCGTTGTTCGATTTCGTTGTTCGATTCGTTATTCGATTTCGTTGTTCGATTTCGTTGTTCGATTTCGTTGTTAGATTTCGTTGTTCGACTTCGTTGTTCGATTTCGTTGTTCGATTTCGTTGTTCGATTTCGTTGTTCCATTTCTTTGTTCGATTTCGTTGTTCGATTTCGTTGTTCCATTTTGTTGTTCGATTTCGTTGTTCGATTTCGTTGTTAGATTTCGTTGTTCGATTTCGTTGTTCGATTTCGTTGTTCGATTTCGTTGTTCGATTTCGTTGTTCGATTTCGTTGTTCGATATCGAAGTTGGATTTCTTAGGTCAATTTCGTTGTTCTATTTCGTTGTTCTATTTCGTTGTTCGATTTCGTTGTTCGATTCGTTATTCGATTTCGTTGTTCGATTTCGTTGTTCGATTTCGTTGTTCGATTTCGTTGTTCGATTTCGTTGTTCCATTTCGTTGTTCGATATCGTTGTTCGATTTCGTTGTTCTATATTGTTGCATGATTTCGTGGTTCGATTTCGTTGTTCGATTTCGTTGTTCGATTTCGTTGTTCTATATTGTTGCATGATTTCGTGGTTCGATTTCGTTGTTCGATTGCGTTGTTCCATTTCGTTGTTCTATTTCGTGGTTCGATTTATAGTGGTTTCAGTTTGTTGTTCGATGTCGTTGTTCGATATCGAAGTTTAATTTCGTTGTTCAATTTCGTTGTTCCATTTCGTTGTTCGATTTCGTTGTTCGATTCGTTATTCGATTTCGTTGTTCGATTTCGTTGTTCGATTTCGTTGTTCGATTTCGTTGTTAGATTTCGTTGTTCGACTTCGTTGTTCGATTTCGTTGTTCGATTTCGTTGTTCGATTTCGTTGTTCGATTTCGTTGTTCCATTTCTTTGTTCGATTTCGTTGTTCGATTTCGTTGTTCCATTTTGTTGTTCGATTTCGTTGTTCGATTTCGTTGTTAGATTTCGTTGTTCGATTTCGTTGTTCGATTTCGTTGTTCGATTTCGTTGTTCGATTTCGTTGTTCGATTTCGTTGTTCGATATCGAAGTTGGATTTCGTTGTTCAATTTCGTTGTTCTATTTCGTTGTTCGATTTCGTTGTTCGATTTCGTTGTTCGATTTCGTTGTTCGATTTCGTTGTTCGATTTCGTTGTTCGATTTTGTTGTTCGATATCGAAGTTGGATTTCGTTGTTCAATTTCGTTGTTCCATTTCGTTGTTCGATTTCGTTGTTCGATTTCGTTGTTCGATTTCGTTGTTCGATTTCGTTGTTCCATTTTGTTGTTCGATTTCGTTGTTCGATTTCGTTGTTCGATTTCGGTGTTCGATTTCGTTGTTCGATTTCGTTGTTCCATTTTGTTGTTCGATTTCGTTGTTCGATTTCGTTGTTCGATTTCGTTGTTGGATTTCGTTGTTCGATTTCGTTGTTCCATTTCGTTGTTCGATTGCGTTGTTCCATTTCGTTGTTCTATTTCGTGGTTCGATTTTTAGTGGTTTCAGTTCGTTGTTCGATGTCGTTGTTCGATATCGAAGTTGGATTTCGTTGTTCAATTTCGTTGTTCGATTTCGTTGTTCGATTTCGTTGTTCGATTTCGTTGTCCGATTCCGTTGTTCGATTTCGTTGTTCGTTTTCGTTGTTCTATATTGTTGCATGATTTCGTGATTCGATTTCGTTGTTCGATTGCGTTGTTCCATTTCGTTGTTCTATTTCGTGGTTCGATTTATAGTGGTTTCAGTTTGTTGTTCGATGTCGTTGTTCGATATCGAAGTTGGATTTCGTTGTTCAATTTCGTTGTTCTATTTCGTTGTTCGATTTCGTTGTTCGATTCGTTATTCGATTTCGTTGTTCGATTTCGTTGTTCGATTTCGTTGTTCGGTTTCGTTGTTAGATTTCGTTGTTCGACTTCGTTGTTCGATTTCGTTGTTCGATTTCGTTGTTCGATTTCGTTGTTCGATTTCGTTGTTCCATTTCTTTGTTCGATTTCGTTGTTCGATTTCGTTGTTCCATTTTGTTGTTCGATTTCGTTGTTCGATTTCGTTGTTAGATTTCGTTGTTCGATTTCGTTGTTCGATTTCGTTGTTCGATTTCGTTGTTCGATTTCGTTGTTCGATATCGAAGTTGGATTTCGTAGGTCAATTTCGTTGTTCTATTTCGTTGTTCTATTTCGTTGTTCGATTTCGTTGTTCGATTCGTTATTCGATTTCGTTGTTCGATTTCGTTGTTCGATTTCGTTGTTCGATTTCGTTGTTCGATTTCGTTGTTCCATTTCGTTGTTCGATATCGTTGTTCGATTTCGTTGTTCTATATTGTTGCATGATTTCGTGGTTCGATTTCGTTGTTCGATTTCGTTGTTCGATTTCGTTGTTCTATATTGTTGCATGATTTCGTGGTTCGATTTCGTTGTTCGATTGCGTTGTTCCATTTCGTTGTTCTATTTCGTGGTTCGATTTATAGTGGTTTCAGTTTGTTGTTCGATATCGAAGTTGGATTTCGTTGTTCAATTTCGTTGTTCTATTTCGTTGTTCTATTTCGTTGTTCGATTTCGTTGTTCGATTCGTTAATCGATTTCGTTGTTCGATTTCGTTGTTCGATTTCGTTGTTCGATTTCGTTGTTCCATTTCGTTGTTCGATATCGTTGTTCGATTTCGTTGTTCGATTTCGTTGTTCGATTTCGTTGTTCGATTTCGTTGTTCGATTTCGTTGTTCGATTTTGTTGTTCGATTTCGTTGTTCGATTTCGTTGTTCGATTTCGTTGTTCGATTTCGTTGTTCGATTTCGTTGTTCGATTTCGTTGTCCGATTCCGTTGTTCGATTTCGTTGTTCGTTTTCGTTGTTCTATATTGTTGCATGATTTCGTGATTCGATTTCGTTGTTCGATTGCGTTGTTCCATTTCGTTGTTCTATTTCGTGGTTCGATTTATAGTGGTTTCAGTTTGTTGTTCGATGTCGTTGTTCGATATCGAAGTTTAATTTCGTTGTTCAATTTCGTTGTTCCATTTCGTTGTTCGATTTCGTTGTTCGATTCGTTATTCGATTTCGTTGTTCGATTTCGTTGTTCGATTTCGTTGTTCGATTTCGTTGTTAGATTTCGTTGTTCGACTTCGTTGTTCGATTTCGTTGTTCGATTTCGTTGTTCGATTTCGTTGTTCGATTTCGTTGTTCCATTTCTTTGTTCGATTTCGTTGTTCGATTTCGTTGTTCCATTTTGTTGTTCGATTTCGTTGTTCGATTTCGTTGTTAGATTTCGTTGTTCGATTTCGTTGTTCGATTTCGTTGTTCGATTTCGTTGTTCGATTTCGTTGTTCGATTTCGTTGTTCGATATCGAAGTTGGATTTCGTTGTTCAATTTCGTTGTTCTATTTCGTTGTTCGATTTCGTTGTTCGATTTCGTTGTTCGATTTCGTTGTTCGATTTCGTTGTTCGATTTCGTTGTTCGATTTTGTTGTTCGATTTCGTTGTTCGATTTCGTTGTTCGATTTCGTTGTTCGATTTCGTTGTTCGATTTCGTTGTTCGTTTTCGTTGTTCTATATTGTTGCATGATTTCGTGATTCGATTTCGTTGTTCGATTGCGTTGTTCCATTTCGTTGTTCTATTTCGTGGTTCGATTTATAGTGGTTTCAGTTTGTTGTTCGATGTCGTTGTTCGATATCGAAGTTGGATTTCGTTGTTCAATTTCGTTGTTCTATTTCGTTGTTCGATTTCGTTGTTCGATTCGTTATTCGATTTCGTTGTTCGATTTCGTTGTTCGATTTCGTTGTTCGATTTCGTTGTTAGATTTCGTTGTTCGATGTCGTTGTTCGATATCGAAGTTGGATTTCGTTGTTCAATTTCGTTGTTCCATTTCGTTGTTCGATTTCGTTGTTCGATTCGTTATTCGATTTCGTTGTTCGATTTCGTTGTTCGATTTCGTTGTTAGATTTCGTTGTTCGACTTCGTTGTTCGATTTCGTTGTTCGATTTCGTTGTTCGATTTCGTTGTTCGATTTCGTTGTTCCATTTCTTTGTTCGATTTCGTTGTTCGATTTCGTTGTTCCATTTTGTTGTTCGATTTCGTTGTTCGATTTCGTTGTTAGATTTCGTTGTTCGATTTCGTTGTTCGATTTCGTTGTTCGATTTCGTTGTTCGATTTCGTTGTTCGATATCGAAGTTGGATTTCGTTGTTCAATTTCGTTGTTCTATTTCGTTGTTCGATTTCGTTGTTCGATTTCGTTGTTCGATTTCGTTGTTCGATTTCGTTGTTCGATTTCGTTGTTCGATTTTGTTGTTCGATTTCGTTGTTCGATTTCGTTGTTCGATTTCGTTGTTCGATTTCGTTGTTCGATTTCGTTGTCCGATTCCGTTGTTCGATTTCGTGATTCGATTTCGTTGTTCGATTGCGTTGTTCCATTTCGTTGTTCTATTTCGTGGTTCGATTTATAGTGGTTTCAGTTTGTTGTTCGATATCGAAGTTGGATTTCGTTGTTCAATTTCGTTGTTCTATTTCGTTGTTCTATTTCGTTGTTCGATTTCGTTGTTCGATTCGTTATTCGATTTCGTTGTTCGATTTCGTTGTTCGATTTCGTTGTTCGATTTCGTTGTTCGATTTCGTTGTTCGATTTCGTTGTTCGTTTTCGTTGTTCCATTTCGTTGTTCGATATCGTTGTTCGATTTCGTTGTTCTATATTGTTGTTCGTTTTCGTTGTTCTATATTGTTGCATGATTTCGTGATTCGATTTCGTTGTTCGATTGCGTTGTTCCATTTCGTTGTTCTATTTCGTGGTTCGATTTATAGTGGTTTCAGTTTGTTGTTCGATGTCGTTGTTCGATATCGAAGTTGGATTTCGTTGTTCAATTTCGTTGTTCCATTTCGTTGTTCGATTTCGTTGTTCGATTCGTTATTCGATTTCGTTGTTCGATTTCGTTGTTCGATTTCGTTGTTAGATTTCGTTGTTCGACTTCGTTGTTCGATTTCGTTGTTCGATTTCGTTGTTCGATTTCGTTGTTCGATTTCGTTGTTCCATTTCTTTGTTCGATTTCGTTGTTCGATTTCGTTGTTCCATTTTGTTGTTCGATTTCGTTGTTCGATTTCGTTGTTAGATTTCGTTGTTCGATTTCGTTGTTCGATTTCGTTGTTCGATTTCGTTGTTCGATTTCGTTGTTCGATATCGAAGTTGGATTTCGTTGTTCAATTTCGTTGTTCTATTTCGTTGTTCGATTTCGTTGTTCGATTTCGTTGTTCGATTTCGTTGTTCGATTTCGTTGTTCGATTTCGTTGTTCGATTTCGTTGTTCGATATCGAAGTTGGATTTCGTAGGTCAATTTCGTTGTTCTATTTCGTTGTTCTATTTCGTTGTTCGATTTCGTTGTTCGATTTCGTTGTTCGATTCGTTATTCGATTTCGTTGTTCGATTTCGTTGTTCGATTTCGTTGTTCGATTTCGTTGTTCGATTTCGTTGTCCGATTTCGTTGTTCCATTTCGTTGTTCGATATCGTTGTTCGATTTCGTTGTTCGATTTCGTTGTTCGATTTCGAAGTTCGATTTCGTTGTTCAATTTCGTTGTTCGATTTCGTTGTATGATTTTGTTGTTCGATTTCGTTGTTCGATTTCGTTGTTCGATTTCGTTGTTCGATTTCGTTGTCCGATTCCGTTGTTCGATTTCGTTGTTCGTTTTCGTTGTTCTATATTGTTGCATGATTTCGTGATTCGATTTCGTTGTTCGATTGCGTTGTTCCATTTCGTTGTTCTATTTCGTGGTTCGATTTATAGTGGTTTCAGTTTGTTGTTCGATATCGAAGTTGGATTTCGTTGTTCAATTTCGTTGTTCTATTTCGTTGTTCTATTTCGTTGTTCGATTTCGTTGTTCGATTTCGTTGTTCCATTTTGTTGTTCGATTTCGTTGTTAGATTTCGTTGTTCGATTTCGTTGTTCGATTTCGTTGTTCGATTTCGTTGTTCGATTTCGTTGTTCGATTTCGTTGTTCGATTTCGTTGTTCGATATCGAAGTTGGATTTCGTAGGTCAATTTCGTTGTTCTATTTCGTTGTTCTATTTCGTTGTTCGATTTCGTTGTTCGATTTCGTTGTTCGATTCGTTATTCGATTTCGTTGTTCGATTTCGTTGTTCGATTTCGTTGTTCGATTTCGTTGTTCGATTTCGTTGTCCGATTTCGTTGTTCCATTTCGTTGTTCGATATCGTTGTTCGATTTCGTTGTTCGATTTCGTTGTTCGATTGCGTTGTTCCATTTCGTTGTTCTATTTCGTGGTTCGATTTCGTTGTTCGATTGCGTTGTTCCATTTCGTTGTTCTATTTCGTGGTTCGATTTATAGTGGTTTCAGTTTGTTGTTCGATATCGAAGTTGGATTTCGTTGTTCAATTTCGTTGTTCTATTTCGTTGTTCTATTTCGTTGTTCGATTTCGTTGTTCGATTCGTTAATCGATTTCGTTGTTCGATTTCGTTGTTCGATTTCGTTGTTCGATTTCGTTGTTCGATTTCGTTGTTCGATTTCGTTGTTCGATTTCGTTGTTCCATTTCGTTGTTCGATATCGTTGTTCGATTTCGTTGTTCTATATTGTTGCATGATTTCGTGGTTCGATTTCGTTGTTCGATTTCGTTGTTCGATTTCGTTGTTCTATATTGTTGCATGATTTCGTGGTTCGATTTCGTTGTTCGATTGCGTTGTTCCATTTCGTTGTTCTATTTCGTGGTTCGATTTATAGTGGTTTCAGTTTGTTGTTCGATATCGAAGTTGGATTTCGTTGTTCAATTTCGTTGTTCTATTTCGTTGTTCTATTTCGTTGTTCGATTTCGTTGTTCGATTCGTTAATCGATTTCGTTGTTCGATTTCGTTGTTCGATTTCGTTGTTCGATTTCGTTGTTCCATTTCGTTGTTCGATATCGTTGTTCGATTTCGTTGTTCGATTTCGTTGTTCGATTTCGAAATTCGATTTCGTTGTTCGATTTCGGTGTTCGATTTCGTTGTTCGATTTTGTTGTTCGATTTCGTTGTTCGATTTCGTTGTTCGATTTCGTTGTTCGATTTCGTTGTTCGATTTCGTTGTCCGATTCCGTTGTTCGATTTCGTTGTTCGTTTTCGTTGTTCTATATTGTTGCATGATTTCGTGATTCGATTTCGTTGTTCGATTGCGTTGTTCCATTTCGTTGTTCTATTTCGTGGTTCGATTTATAGTGGTTTCAGTTTGTTGTTCGATGTCGTTGTTCGATATCGAAGTTTAATTTCGTTGTTCAATTTCGTTGTTCCATTTCGTTGTTCGATTTCGTTGTTCGATTCGTTATTCGATTTCGTTGTTCGATTTCGTTGTTCGATTTCGTTGTTCGATTTCGTTGTTAGATTTCGTTGTTCGACTTCGTTGTTCGATTTCGTTGTTCGATTTCGTTGTTCGATTTCGTTGTTCGATTTCGTTGTTCCATTTCTTTGTTCGATTTCGTTGTTCGATTTCGTTGTTCCATTTTGTTGTTCGATTTCGTTGTTCGATTCGTTATTCGATTTCGTTGTTCGATTTCGTTGTTCGATTTCGTTGTTCGATTTCGTTGTTCGATTTCGTTGTTCAATTTCGTTGTTCTATTTCGTTGTTCGATTTCGTTGTTCGATTCGTTATTCGATTTCGTTGTTCGATTTCGTTGTTCGATTTCGTTGTTCGATTTCGTTGTTCCATTTTGTTGTTCGATTTCGTTGTTCGATTTCGTTGTTCTATATTGTTGCATGATTTCGTGGTTCGATTTCGTTGTTCGATTGCGTTGTTCCATTTCGTTGTTCTATTTCGTGGTTCGATTTAGTGGTTTCAGTTTGTTGTTCGATTTCGTTGTTCGATATCGAAGTTGGATTTCGTTGTTCAATTTCGTTGTTCTATTTCGTTGTTCGATTTCGTTGTTCGATTCGTTATTCGATTTCGTTGTTCGATTTCGTTGTTCGATTTCGTTGTTCGATTTCGTTGTTCGATTTCGTTGTTCGATTCGTTATTCGATTTCGTTGTTCGATTTCGTTGTTCGATTTCGTTGTTCGATTTCGTTGTTCGATTTCGTTGTTCCATTTTGTTGTTCGATTTCGTTGTTCGATTTCGTTGTTCTATATTGTTGCATGATTTCGTGGTTCGATTTCGTTGTTCGATTTCGTTGTTCGATTTCGTTGTCGAGATTTCGTTGTTCGATTTCGTTGTTCGATTTCGTTGTTCGATTTCGTTGTTCGATTTCGTTGTTCGATTTCGTTGTTCGATTTCGTTGTTCGATATCGAAGTTGGATTTCGTAGGTCAATTTCGTTGTTCTATTTCGTTGTTCTATTTCGTTGTTCGATTTCGTTGTTCGATTCGTTATTCGATTTCGTTGTTCGATTTCGTTGTTCGATTTCGTTGTTCGATTTCGTTGTTCGATTTCGTTGTTCGATTTCGTTGTTCCATTTCGTTGTTCGATATCGTTGTTCGATTTCGTTGTTCGATTTCGTTGTTCGATTTCGAAATTCGATTTCGTTGTTCGATTTCGTTGTTCGATTTCGTTGTTCGATTTTGTTGTTCGATTTCGTTGTTCGATTTCGTTGTTCGATTTCGTTGTTCGATTTCGTTGTTCGATTTCGTTGTCCGATTCCGTTGTTCGATTTCGTTGTTCGTTTTCGTTGTTCTATATTGTTGCATGATTTCGTGATTCGATTTCGTTGTTCGATTGCGTTGTTCCATTTCGTTGTTCTATTTCGTGGTTCGATTTATAGTGGTTTCAGTTTGTTGTTCGATGTCGTTGTTCGATATCGAAGTTGGATTTCGTTGTTCAATTTCGTTGTTCTATTTCGTTGTTCGATTTCGTTGTTCGATTTCGTTGTTCGATTTCGAAATTCGATTTCGTTGTTCGATTTCGTTGTTCGATTTCGTTGTTCGATTTTGTTGTTCGATATCGTTGTTCGATTTCGTTGTTCGATTTCGTTGTTCGATTTCGAAATTCGATTTCGTTGTTCGATTTCGTTGTTCGATTTCGTTGTTCGATTTTGTTGTTCGATTTCGTTGTTCGATTTCGTTGTTCCATTTCGTTGTTCGATTTCGTTATTCGATTTCGTTGTTCGATTTCGTTGTTCGATTTCGTTGTTCGATTTCGTTGTTCGATTTCGTTGTTCCATTTCTTTGTTCGATTTCGTTGTTCCATTTTGTTGTTCGATTTTGTTGTTCGATTTCGTTGTTCGATTTCGTTGTTAGATTTCGTTGTTCGATTTCGTTGTTCGATTACGTTGTTCGATTTCGTTGTTCGATTTCGTTGTTCGATTTCGTTGTTCGATATCGAAGTTGGATTTCGTTGTTCAATTTCGTTGTTCTATTTCGTTGTTCGATTTCGTTGTTCGATTCGTTATTCGATTTCGTTGTTCGATTTCGTTGTTCGATTTCGTTGTTCGATTTCGTTGTTCCATTTTGTTGTTCGATTTCGTTGTTCGATTTCGTTGTTCTATATTGTTGCATGATTTCGTGGTTCGATTTCGTTGTTCGATTGCGTTGTTCCATTTCGTTGTTCTATTTCGTGGTTCGATTTATAGTGGTTTCAGTTTGTTGTTCGATTTCGTTGTTCGATATCGAAGTTGGATTTCGTTGTTCAATTTCGTTGTTCTATTTCGTTGTTCGATTTCGTTGTTCGATTCGTTAATCGATTTCGTTGTTCGATTTCGTTGTTCGATTTCGTTGTTCCATTTTGTTGTTCGATTTCGTTGTTCGATTTCGTTGTTCGATTTCGTTGTTCGATTTCGTTGTTAGATTTCGTTGTTCGATTTCGTTGTTCGATTTCGTTGTTCGATTTCGTTGTTCGATTTCGTTGTTCGATTTTGTTGTTTGATTTCGTTGTTCGATTTCGTTGTTCGATTTCGTTGTTCGATTTCGTTGTTCGATTTCGTTGTTCCATTTCGTTGTTCGATTTCGTTGTTCGATTTCGTTGATCGATTTCGTTGTTCGATTTCGTTGTTCGATTTCGTTGTTCGATTTCGTTGTTAGATTTCGTTGTTCGATTTCGTTGTTCGATTTCGTTGTTCGATTTCGTTGTTCGATTTCGTTGTTCGATTTCGTTGTTCGAATTCGTTGTTCGATTTCGTTGTTCGATATCGAAGTTGGATTTCGTAGGTCAATTTCGTTGTTCTATTTCGTTGTTCTATTTCGTTGTTCGATTTCGTTGTTCGATTTCGTTGTTCGATTCGTTATTCGATTTCGTTGTTCGATTTCGTTGTTCGATTTCGTTGTTCGATTTCGTTGTTCGATTTCGTTGTCCGATTTCGTTGTTCCATTTCGTTGTTCGATTCGTTAATCGATTTCGTTGTTCGATTTCGTTGTTCGATTTCGTTGTTCCATTTTGTTGTTCGATTTCGTTGTTCGATTTCGTTGTTCGATTTCGTTGTTCGATTTCGTTGTTCGATATCGAAGTTGGATTTCGTAGGTCAATTTCGTTGTTCTATTTCGTTGTTCTATTTCGTTGTTCGATTTCGTTGTTCGATTCGTTATTCGATTTCGTTGTTCGATTTCGTTGTTCGATTTCGTTGTTCGATTTCGTTGTTCGATTTCGTTGTTCGATTTCGTTGTTCCATTTCGTTGTTCGATATCGTTGTTCGATTTCGTTGTTCGATTTCGTTGTTCGATTTCGAAATTCGATTTCGTTGTTCGATTTCGTTGTTCGATTTCGTTGTTCGATTTTGTTGTTCGATTTCGTTGTTCGATTTCGTTGTTCGATTTCGTTGTTCGATTTCGTTGTTCGATTTCGTTGTTCGATTTCGTTGTTCCATTTTGTTGTTCGATTTCGTTGTTCGATTTCGTTGTTCTATATTGTTGCATGATTTCGTGGTTCGATTTCGTTGTTCGATTGCGTTGTTCCATTTCGTTGTTCTATTTCGTGGTTCGATTTAGTGGTTTCAGTTTGTTGTTCGATTTCGTTGTTCGATATCGAAGTTGGATTTCGTTGTTCAATTTCGTTGTTCTATTTCGTTGTTCGATTTCGTTGTTCGATTCGTTATTCGATTTCGTTGTTCGATTTCGTTGTTCGATTTCGTTGTTCGATTTCGTTGTTCGATTTCGTTGTTCGATTCGTTATTCGATTTCGTTGTTCGATTTCGTTGTTCGATTTCGTTGTTCGATTTCGTTGTTCGATTTCGTTGTTCCATTTTGTTGTTCGATTTCGTTGTTCGATTTCGTTGTTCTATATTGTTGCATGATTTCGTGGTTCGATTTCGTTGTTCGATTTCGTTGTTCGATTTCGTTGTCGAGATTTCGTTGTTCGATTTCGTTGTTCGATTTCGTTGTTCGATTTCGTTGTTCGATTTCGTTGTTCGATTTCGTTGTTCGATTTCGTTGTTCGATATCGAAGTTGGATTTCGTAGGTCAATTTCGTTGTTCTATTTCGTTGTTCTATTTCGTTGTTCGATTTCGTTGTTCGATTCGTTATTCGATTTCGTTGTTCGATTTCGTTGTTCGATTTCGTTGTTCGATTTCGTTGTTCGATTTCGTTGTTCGATTTCGTTGTTCCATTTCGTTGTTCGATATCGTTGTTCGATTTCGTTGTTCGATTTCGTTGTTCGATTTCGAAATTCGATTTCGTTGTTCGATTTCGTTGTTCGATTTCGTTGTTCGATTTTGTTGTTCGATTTCGTTGTTCGATTTCGTTGTTCGATTTCGTTGTTCGATTTCGTTGTTCGATTTCGTTGTCCGATTCCGTTGTTCGATTTCGTTGTTCGTTTTCGTTGTTCTATATTGTTGCATGATTTCGTGATTCGATTTCGTTGTTCGATTGCGTTGTTCCATTTCGTTGTTCTATTTCGTGGTTCGATTTATAGTGGTTTCAGTTTGTTGTTCGATGTCGTTGTTCGATATCGAAGTTGGATTTCGTTGTTCAATTTCGTTGTTCTATTTCGTTGTTCGATTTCGTTGTTCGATTTCGTTGTTCGATTTCGAAATTCGATTTCGTTGTTCGATTTCGTTGTTCGATTTCGTTGTTCGATTTTGTTGTTCGATATCGTTGTTCGATTTCGTTGTTCGATTTCGTTGTTCGATTTCGAAATTCGATTTCGTTGTTCGATTTCGTTGTTCGATTTCGTTGTTCGATTTTGTTGTTCGATTTCGTTGTTCGATTTCGTTGTTCCATTTCGTTGTTCGATTTCGTTATTCGATTTCGTTGTTCGATTTCGTTGTTCGATTTCGTTGTTCGATTTCGTTGTTCGATTTCGTTGTTCCATTTCTTTGTTCGATTTCGTTGTTCCATTTTGTTGTTCGATTTTGTTGTTCGATTTCGTTGTTCGATTTCGTTGTTAGATTTCGTTGTTCGATTTCGTTGTTCGATTACGTTGTTCGATTTCGTTGTTCGATTTCGTTGTTCGATTTCGTTGTTCGATATCGAAGTTGGATTTCGTTGTTCAATTTCGTTGTTCTATTTCGTTGTTCGATTTCGTTGTTCGATTCGTTATTCGATTTCGTTGTTCGATTTCGTTGTTCGATTTCGTTGTTCGATTTCGTTGTTCCATTTTGTTGTTCGATTTCGTTGTTCGATTTCGTTGTTCTATATTGTTGCATGATTTCGTGGTTCGATTTCGTTGTTCGATTGCGTTGTTCCATTTCGTTGTTCTATTTCGTGGTTCGATTTATAGTGGTTTCAGTTTGTTGTTCGATTTCGTTGTTCGATATCGAAGTTGGATTTCGTTGTTCAATTTCGTTGTTCTATTTCGTTGTTCGATTTCGTTGTTCGATTCGTTAATCGATTTCGTTGTTCGATTTCGTTGTTCGATTTCGTTGTTCCATTTTGTTGTTCGATTTCGTTGTTCGATTTCGTTGTTCGATTTCGTTGTTCGATTTCGTTGTTAGATTTCGTTGTTCGATTTCGTTGTTCGATTTCGTTGTTCGATTTCGTTGTTCGATTTCGTTGTTCGATTTTGTTGTTTGATTTCGTTGTTCGATTTCGTTGTTCGATTTCGTTGTTCGATTTCGTTGTTCGATTTCGTTGTTCCATTTCGTTGTTCGATTTCGTTGTTCGATTTCGTTGATCGATTTCGTTGTTCGATTTCGTTGTTCGATTTCGTTGTTCGATTTCGTTGTTAGATTTCGTTGTTCGATTTCGTTGTTCGATTTCGTTGTTCGATTTCGTTGTTCGATTTCGTTGTTCGAATTCGTTGTTCGATTTCGTTGTTCGATATCGAAGTTGGATTTCGTAGGTCAATTTCGTTGTTCTATTTCGTTGTTCTATTTCGTTGTTCGATTTCGTTGTTCGATTTCGTTGTTCGATTCGTTATTCGATTTCGTTGTTCGATTTCGTTGTTCGATTTCGTTGTTCGATTTCGTTGTTCGATTTCGTTGTCCGATTTCGTTGTTCCATTTCGTTGTTCGATTCGTTAATCGATTTCGTTGTTCGATTTCGTTGTTCGATTTCGTTGTTCCATTTTGTTGTTCGATTTCGTTGTTCGATTTCGTTGTTCGATTTCGTTGTTCGATTTCGTTGTTCGATATCGAAGTTGGATTTCGTAGGTCAATTTCGTTGTTCTATTTCGTTGTTCTATTTCGTTGTTCGATTTCGTTGTTCGATTCGTTATTCGATTTCGTTGTTCGATTTCGTTGTTCGATTTCGTTGTTCGATTTCGTTGTTCGATTTCGTTGTTCGATTTCGTTGTTCCATTTCGTTGTTCGATATCGTTGTTCGATTTCGTTGTTCGATTTCGTTGTTCGATTTCGAAATTCGATTTCGTTGTTCGATTTCGTTGTTCGATTTCGTTGTTCGATTTTGTTGTTCGATTTCGTTGTTCGATTTCGTTGTTCGATTTCGTTGTTCGATTTCGTTGTTCGATTTCGTTGTCCGATTCCGTTGTTCGATTTCGTTGTTCGTTTTCGTTGTTCTATATTGTTGCATGATTTCGTGATTCGATTTCGTTGTTCGATTGCGTTGTTCCATTTCGTTGTTCTATTTCGTGGTTCGATTTATAGTGGTTTCAGTTTGTTGTTCGATGTCGTTGTTCGATATCGAAGTTGGATTTCGTTGTTCAATTTCGTTGTTCTATTTCGTTGTTCGATTTCGTTGTTCGATTTCGTTGTTCGATTTCGAAATTCGATTTCGTTGTTCGATTTCGTTGTTCGATTTCGTTGTTCGATTTTGTTGTTCGATATCGTTGTTCGATTTCGTTGTTCGATTTCGTTGTTCGATTTCGAAATTCGATTTCGTTGTTCGATTTCGTTGTTCGATTTCGTTGTTCGATTTTGTTGTTCGATTTCGTTGTTCGATTTCGTTGTTCCATTTCGTTGTTCGATTTCGTTATTCGATTTCGTTGTTCGATTTCGTTGTTCGATTTCGTTGTTCGATTTCGTTGTTCGATTTCGTTGTTCGATTTCGTTGTTCCATTTCTTTGTTCGATTTCGTTGTTCCATTTTGTTGTTCGATTTTGTTGTTCGATTTCGTTGTTCGATTTCGTTGTTAGATTTCGTTGTTCGATTTCGTTGTTCGATTACGTTGTTCGATTTCGTTGTTCGATTTCGTTGTTCGATTTCGTTGTTCGATATCGAAGTTGGATTTCGTTGTTCAATTTCGTTGTTCTATTTCGTTGTTCGATTTCGTTGTTCGATTCGTTATTCGATTTCGTTGTTCGATTTCGTTGTTCGATTTCGTTGTTCGATTTCGTTGTTCCATTTTGTTGTTCGATTTCGTTGTTCGATTTCGTTGTTCTATATTGTTGCATGATTTCGTGGTTCGATTTCGTTGTTCGATTGCGTTGTTCCATTTCGTTGTTCTATTTCGTGGTTCGATTTATAGTGGTTTCAGTTTGTTGTTCGATTTCGTTGTTCGATATCGAAGTTGGATTTCGTTGTTCAATTTCGTTGTTCTATTTCGTTGTTCGATTTCGTTGTTCGATTCGTTAATCGATTTCGTTGTTCGATTTCGTTGTTCGATTTCGTTGTTCCATTTTGTTGTTCGATTTCGTTGTTCGATTTCGTTGTTCGATTTCGTTGTTCGATTTCGTTGTTAGATTTCGTTGTTCGATTTCGTTGTTCGATTTCGTTGTTCGATTTCGTTGTTCGATTTCGTTGTTCGATTTTGTTGTTTGATTTCGTTGTTCGATTTCGTTGTTCGATTTCGTTGTTCGATTTCGTTGTTCGATTTCGTTGTTCCATTTCGTTGTTCGATTTCGTTGTTCGATTTCGTTGATCGATTTCGTTGTTCGATTTCGTTGTTCGATTTCGTTGTTCGATTTCGTTGTTAGATTTCGTTGTTCGATTTCGTTGTTCGATTTCGTTGTTCGATTTCGTTGTTCGATTTCGTTGTTCGAATTCGTTGTTCGATTTCGTTGTTCGATATCGAAGTTGGATTTCGTAGGTCAATTTCGTTGTTCTATTTCGTTGTTCTATTTCGTTGTTCGATTTCGTTGTTCGATTTCGTTGTTCGATTCGTTATTCGATTTCGTTGTTCGATTTCGTTGTTCGATTTCGTTGTTCGATTTCGTTGTTCGATTTCGTTGTCCGATTTCGTTGTTCCATTTCGTTGTTCGATTCGTTAATCGATTTCGTTGTTCGATTTCGTTGTTCGATTTCGTTGTTCCATTTTGTTGTTCGATTTCGTTGTTCGATTTCGTTGTTCGATTTCGTTGTTCGATTTCGTTGTTAGATTTCGTTGTTCGATTTCGTTGTTCGATTTCGTTGTTCGATTTCGTTGTTCGATTTCGTTGTTCGATTTTGTTGTTTGATTTCGTTGTTCGATTTCGTTGTTCGATTTCGTTGTTCGATTTCGTTGTTCCATTTCGTTGTTCGATTTCGTTGTTCGATTTCGTTGATCGATTTCGTTGTTCGATTTCGTTGTTCGATTTCGTTGTTCGATTGCGTTGTTCCATTTCGTTGTTCTATTTCGTGGTTAGATTTAGTGGTTTCAGATTGTTGTTCGATTTCGTTGTTCGATATCGAAGTTGGATTTCGTTGTTCAATTTCGTTGTTCTATTTCGTTGTTCGATTTCGTTGTTCGATTCGTTATTCGATTTCGTTGTTCGATTTCGTTGTTCTATTTCGTTGTTCGATTTCGTTGTTCCATTTTGTTGTTCGATTTCGTTGTTAGATTTCGTTGTTCGATTTCGTTGTTCGATTTCGTTGTTCGATTTCGTTGTTCGATTTCGTTGTTCGATTTCGTTGTTCGATATCGAAGTTGGATTTCGTAGGTCAATTTCGTTGTTCTATTTCGTTGTTCTATTTCGTTGTTCGATTTCGTTGTTCGATTTCGTTGTTCGATTCGTTATTCGATTTCGTTGTTCGATTTCGTTGTTCGATTTCGTTGTTCGATTTCGTTGTTCGATTTCGTTGTCCGATTTCGTTGTTCCATTTCGTTGTTCGATATCGTTGTTCGATTTCGTTGTTCGATTTCGTTGTTCGATTTCGAAGTTCGATTTCGTTGTTCAATTTCGTTGTTCGATTTCGTTGTTCGATTTTGTTGTTCGATTTCGTTGTTCGATTTCGTTGTTCGATTTCGTTGTTCGATTTCGTTGTCCGATTCCGTTGTTCGATTTCGTTGTTCGTTTTCGTTGTTCTATATTGTTGCATGATTTCGTGATTCGATTTCGTTGTTCGATTGCGTTGTTCCATTTCGTTGTTCTATTTCGTGGTTCGATTTATAGTGGTTTCAGTTTGTTGTTCGATATCGAAGTTGGATTTCGTTGTTCAATTTCGTTGTTCTATTTCGTTGTTCTATTTCGTTGTTCGATTTCGTTGTTCGATTTCGTTGTTCGATTTCGTTGTTCCATTTTGTTGTTCGATTTCGTTGTTAGATTTCGTTGTTAGATTTCGTTGTTCGATTTCGTTGTTCGATTTCGTTGTTCGATTTCGTTGTTCGATTTCGTTGTTCGATTTCGTTGTTCGATATCGAAGTTGGATTTCGTAGGTCAATTTCGTTGTTCTATTTCGTTGTTCGATTTCGTTGTTCGATTTCGTTGTTCGATTCGTTATTCGATTTCGTTGTTCGATTTCGTTGTTCGATTTCGTTGTTCGATTTCGTTGTTCGATTTCGTTGTCCGATTTCGTTGTTCCATTTCGTTGTTCGATATCGTTGTTCGATTTCGTTGTTCGATTTCGTTGTTCGATTTCGAAGTTCGATTTCGTTGTTCAATTTCGTTGTTCGATTTCGTTGTTCGATTTTGTTGTTCGATTTCGTTGTTCGATTTCGTTGTTCGATTTCGTTGTTCGATTTCGTTGTCCGATTCCGTTGTTCGATTTCGTTGTTCGTTTTCGTTGTTCTATATTGTTGCATGATTTCGTGATTCGATTTCGTTGTTCGATTGCGTTGTTCCATTTCGTTGTTCTATTTCGTGGTTCGATTTATAGTGGTTTCAGTTTGTTGTTCGATATCGAAGTTGGATTTCGTTGTTCAATTTCGTTGTTCTATTTCGTTGTTCTATTTCGTTGTTCGATTTCGTTGTTCGATTCGTTAATCGATTTCGTTCGATTTCGTTGTTCGATTTCGTTGTTCGATTTCGTTGTTCGATTTCGTTGTTCCATTTCGTTGTTCGATATCGTTGTTCGATTTCGTTGTTAGATTTCGTTGTTCGATTTCGAAATTCGATTTCGTTGTTCGATTTCGTTGTTCGATTTTGTTGTTCGATTTCGTTGTTCGATTTCGTTGTTCGATTTCGTTGTTCGATTTCGTTGTTCGATTTCGTTGTTCGATTTCGTTGTTCGATTTCGTTGTTCGATTTCGTTGTTCGATTTCGTTGTTCGATATCGAAGTTGGATTTCGTAGGTCAATTTCGTTGTTCTATTTCGTTGTTCTATTTCGTTGTTCGATTTCGTTGTTCGATTCGTTATTCGATTTCGTTGTTCGATTTCGTTGTTCGATTTCGTTGTTCGATTTCGTTGTTCGATTTCGTTGTTCGATTTCGTTGTTCCATTTCGTTGTTCGATATCGTTGTTCGATTTCGTTGTTCTATATTGTTGCATGATTTCGTGGTTCGATTTCGTTGTTCGATTTCGTTGTTCGATTTCGTTGTTCTATATTGTTGCATGATTTCGTGGTTCGATTTCGTTGTTCGATTGCGTTGTTCCATTTCGTTGTTCTATTTCGTGGTTCGATTTATAGTGGTTTCAGTTTGTTGTTCGATATCGAAGTTGGATTTCGTTGTTCAATTTCGTTGTTCTATTTCGTTGTTCTATTTCGTTGTTCGATTTCGTTGTTCGATTCGTTAATCGATTTCGTTGTTCGATTTCGTTGTTCGATTTCGTTGTTCCATTTCGTTGTTCGATATCGTTGTTCGATTTCGTTGTTCGATTTCGTTGTTCGATTTCGAAATTCGATTTCGTTGTTCGATTTCGTTGTTCGATTTCGTTGTTCGATTTTGTTGTTCGATTTCGTTGTTCGATTTCGTTGTTCGATTTCGTTGTTCGATTTCGTTGTTCGATTTCGTTGTCCGATACCGTTGTTCGATTTCGTTGTTCGTTTTCGTTGTTCTATATTGTTGCATGATTTCGTGATTCGATTTCGTTGTTCGATTGCGTTGTTCCATTTCGTTGTTCTATTTCGTGGTTCGATTTATAGTGGTTTCAGTTTGTTGTTCGATGTCGTTGTTCGATATCGAAGTTTAATTTCGTTGTTCAATTTCGTTGTTCCATTTCGTTGTTCGATTTCGTTGTTCGATTCGTTATTCGATTTCGTTGTTCGATTTCGTTGTTCGATTTCGTTGTTCGATTTCGTTGTTCGATTTCGTTGTTCGATTTCGTTGTTCGATTTCGTTGTTCGATTTCGTTGTTAGATTTCGTTGTTCGATTTCGTTGTTCGATTTCGTTGTTCGATTTCGTTGTTCGATTTCGTTGTTCGATTTCGTTGTTCGATATCGAAGTTGGATTTCGTTGTTCTATTTCGTTGTTCGATTTCGTTGTTCGATTTCGTTGTTCGATTTCGTTGTTCGATTTCGTTGTTCGATTTTGTTGTTCGATTTCGTTGTTCGATTTCGTTGTTCGATTTCGTTGTTCGATTTCGTTGTTCGATTTCGTTGTCCGATTCCGTTGTTCGATTTCGTTGTTCGTTTTCGTTGTTCTATATTGTTGCATGATTTCGTGATTCGATTTCGTTGTTCGATTGCGTTGTTCCATTTCGTTGTTCTATTTCGTGGTTCGATTTATAGTGGTTTCAGTTTGTTGTTCGATGTCGTTGTTCGATATCGAAGTTGGATTTCGTTGTTCAATTTCGTTGTTCTATTTCGTTGTTCGATTTCGTTGTTCGATTCGTTATTCGATTTCGTTGTTCGATTTCGTTGTTCGATTTCGTTGTTCGATTTCGTTGTTCGATTTCGTTGTTAGATTTCGTTGTTCGACTTCGTTGTTCGATTTCGTTGTTCGATTTCGTTGTTCGATTTCGTTGTTCGATTTCGTTGTTCCATTTCTTTGTTCGATTTCGTTGTTCGATTTCGTTGTTCCATTTTGTTGTTCGATTTCGTTGTTCGATTTCGTTGTTAGATTTCGTTGTTCGATTTCGTTGTTCGATTTCGTTGTTCGATTTCGTTGTTCGATTTCGTTGTTCGATTTCGTTGTTCGATTTCGTTGTTCGATATCGAAGTTGGATTTCGTAGGTCAATTTCGTTGTTCTATTTCGTTGTTCTATTTCGTTGTTCGATTTCGTTGTTCGATTCGTTATTCGATTTCGTTGTTCGATTTCGAAATTCGATTTCGTTGTTCGATTTCGTTGTTCGATTTCGTTGTTCGATTTTGTTGTTCGATTTCGTTGTTCGATTTCGTTGTTCGATTTCGTTGTTCGATTTCGTTGTTCGATTTCGTTGTCCGATTCCGTTGTTCGATTTCGTTGTTCGTTTTCGTTGTTCTATATTGTTGCATGATTTCGTGATTCGATTTCGTTGTTCGATTGCGTTGTTCCATTTCGTTGTTCTATTTCGTGGTTCGATTTATAGTGGTTTCAGTTTGTTGTTCGATGTCGTTGTTCGATATCGAAGTTGGATTTCGTTGTTCAATTTCGTTGTTCCATTTCGTTGTTCGATTTCGTTGTTCGATTCGTTATTCGATTTCGTTGTTCGATTTCGTTGTTCGATTTCGTTGTTCGATTTCGTTGTTAGATTTCGTTGTTCGACTTCGTTGTTCGATTTCGTTGTTCGATTTCGTTGTTCGATTTCGTTGTTCCATTTCTTTGTTCGATTTCGTTGTTCGTATTCGTTGTTCCATTTTGTTGTTCGATTTCGTTGTTCGATTTCGTTGTTAGATTTCGTTGTTCGATTTCGTTGTTCGATTTCGTTGTTCGATTTCGTTGTTCGATTTCGTTGTTCGATATCGAAGTTGGATTTCGTTGTTCAATTTCGTTGTTCTATTTCGTTGTTCGATTTCGTTGTTCGATTTCGTTGTTCGATTTCGTTGTTCGATTTCGTTGTTCGATTTCGTTGTTCGATTTTGTTGTTCGATTTCGTTGTTCGATTTCGTTGTTGGATTTCGTTGTTCGATTTCGTTGTTCGATTTCGTTGTCCGATTCCGTTGTTCGATTTCGTTGTTCGTTTTCGTTGTTCTATATTGTTGCATGATTTCGTGATTCGATTTCGTTGTTCGATTGCGTTGTTCCATTTCGTTGTTCTATTTCGTGGTTCGATTTATAGTGGTTTCAGTTTGTTGTTCGATGTCGTTGTTCGATATCGAAGTTGGATTTCGTTGTTCAATTTCGTTGTTCTATTTCGTTGTTCGATTTCGTTGTTCGATTCGTTATTCGATTTCGTTGTTCGATTTCGTTGTTCGATTTCGTTGTTCGATTTCGTTGTTAGATTTCGTTGTTCGACTTCGTTGTTCGATTTCGTTGTTCGATTTCGTTGTTCGATTTCGTTGTTCGATTTCGTTGTTCCATTTCTTTGTTCGATTTCGTTGTTCGATTTCGTTGTTCCATTTTGTTGTTCGATTTCGTTGTTCGATTTCGTTGTTAGATTTCGTTGTTCGATTTCGTTGTTCGATTTCGTTGTTCGATTTCGTTGTTCGATTTCGTTGTTCGATTTCGTTGTTCGATTTCGTTGTTCGATATCGAAGTTGGATTTCGTAGGTCAATTTCGTTGTTCTATTTCGTTGTTCTATTTCGTTGTTCGATTTCGTTGTTCGATTCGTTATTCGATTTCGTTGTTCGATTTCGTTGTTCGATTTCGTTGTTCGATTTCGTTGTTCGATTTCGTTGTTCGATTTCGTTGTTCGATTTCGTTGTTAGATTTCGTTGTTCGATTTCGTTGTTCGATTTCGTTGTTCGATTTCGTTGTTCGATTTCGTTGATCGATTTCGTTGTTCGATTTCGTTGTTCGATTTCGTTGTTCGATTTCGTTATTCCATTTCGTTGTTCGATTTCGTTGTTCCATTTTGTTGTTCGATTTCCTTGTTCGATTTCGTTGTTAGATTTCGTTGTTCGATTTCGTTGTTCGATTACGATGTTCGATTTCGTTGTTCGATTTCGTTGTTCGATTTCGTTGTTCGATTTCGTTGTTCGATTTTGTTGTTCGATTTCGTTGTTCGATTTCATTGTTCGATTTCGTTGTTCGATTTCGTTGTTCCATTTCGTTGTTCGATTTCGTTGTTCGATTTCGTTGTTCGATTTCGTTGTTCGATTTCGTTGATCGATTTCGTTGTTCGATTTCGTTGTTCGATTTCGTTGTTCGATTGCGTTGTTCCATTTCGTTGTTCTATTTCGTGGTTCGATTTAGTGGTTTCAGTTTGTTGTTCGATTTCGTTGTTCGATATCGAAGTTGGATTTCGTTGTTCAAT
This sequence comes from Neocrepidodera transversa, assembly GCA_963243735.1. NCBI lineage: Eukaryota > Metazoa > Arthropoda > Insecta > Coleoptera > Chrysomelidae > Neocrepidodera > Neocrepidodera transversa. The sequence goes on along the minus strand of OY725344.1, from coordinate 30,669,022 downwards.
TTCGTTGTTCTATTTCGTTGTTCGATTTCGTTGTTCGATTCGTTATTCGATTTCGTTGTTCGATTTCGTTGTTCGATTTCGTTGTTCGATTTCGTTGTTCGATTTCGTTGTTCCATTTCGTTGTTCTATTTCGTGGTTCGATTTAGTGGTTTCAGTTTGTTGTTCGATTTCGTTGTTCGATATCGAAGTTGGATTTCGTTGTTCAATTTCGTTGTTCTATTTCGTTGTTCGATTTCGTTGTTCGATTCGTTATTCGATTTCGTTGTTCGATTTCGTTGTTCGATTTCGTTGTTCGATTCGTTATTCGATTTCGTTGTTCGATTTCGTTGTTCGATTTCGAAATTCGATTTCGTTGTTCGATTTCGTTGTTCGATTTCGTTGTTCGATTTTGTTGTTCGATTTCGTTGTTCGATTTCGTTGTTCGTTTTCGTTGTTCTATATTGTTGCATGATTTCGTGATTCGATTTCGTTGTTCGATTGCGTTGTTCCATTTCGTTGTTCTATTTCGTGGTTCGATTTATAGTGGTTTCAGTTTGTTGTTCGATGTCGTTGTTCGATATCGAAGTTGGATTTCGTTGTTCAATTTCGTTGTTCCATTTCGTTGTTCGATTTCGTTGTTCGATTCGTTATTCGATTTCGTTGTTCGATTTCGTTGTTCGATTTCGTTGTTCGATTTCGTTGTTAGATTTCGTTGTTCGACTTCGTTGTTCGATTTCGTTGTTCGATTTCGTTGTTCGATTTCGTTGTTCGATTTCGTTGTTCCATTTCTTTGTTCGATTTCGTTGTTCGTATTCGTTGTTCCATTTTGTTGTTCGATTTCGTTGTTCGATTTCGTTGTTCGATTTCGTTGTTCCATTTCGTTGTTCGATATCGTTGTTCGATTTCGTTGTTCGATTTCGTTGTTCGATTTCGAAATTCGATTTCGTTGTTCGATTTCGTTGTTCGATTTTGTTGTTCGATTTCGTTGTTCGATTTCGTTGTTCGATTTCGTTGTTCGATTTCGTTGTTCGATTTCGTTGTTCGATTTCGTTGTTCGATTTCGTTGTTCGATTTCGTTGTTCGATATCGAAGTTGGATTTCGTTGTTCAATTTCGTTGTTCTATTTCGTTGTTCTATTTCGTTGTTCGATTTCGTTGTTCGATTCGTTAATCGATTTCGTTGTTCGATTTCGTTGTTCGATTTCGTTGTTCGATTTCGTTGTTCGATTTCGTTGTTCCATTTCGTTGTTCGATATCGTTGTTCGATTTCGTTGTTCGATTTCGTTGTTCGATTTCGAAATTCGATTTCGTTGTTCGATTTCGTTGTTCGATTTTGTTGTTTGATTTCGTTGTTCGATTTCGTTGTTCGATTTCGTTGTTCGATTTCGTTGTTCCATTTCGTTGTTCGATTTCGTTGTTCGATTTCGTTGATCGATTTCGTTGTTCGATTTCGTTGTTCGATTTCGTTGTTCGATTGCGTTGTTCCATTTCGTTGTTCTATTTCGTGGTTAGATTTAGTGGTTTCAGATTGTTGTTCGATTTCGTTGTTCGATATCGAAGTTGGATTTCGTTGTTCAATTTCGTTGTTCTATTTCGTTGTTCGATTTCGTTGTTCGATTCGTTATTCGATTTCGTTGTTCGATTTCGTTGTTCGATTTCGTTGTTCGATTTCGTTGTTCCATTTTGTTGTTCGATTTCGTTGTTAGATTTCGTTGTTCGATTTCGTTGTTCGATTTCGTTGTTCGATTTCGTTGTTCGATTTCGTTGTTCGATTTCGTTGTTCGATATCGAAGTTGGATTTCGTAGGTCAATTTCGTTGTTCTATTTCGTTGTTCTATTTCGTTGTTCGATTTCGTTGTTCGATTTCGTTGTTCGATTCGTTATTCGATTTCGTTGTTCGATTTCGTTGTTCGATTTCGTTGTTCGATTTCGTTGTTCGATTTCGTTGTCCGATTTCGTTGTTCCATTTCGTTGTTCGATATCGTTGTTCGATTTCGTTGTTCGATTTCGTTGTTCGATTTCGAAGTTCGATTTCGATGTTCGATTTCGTTGTTCGATTTCGTTGTTCGATTTTGTTGTTCGATTTCGTTGTTCGATTTCGTTGTTCGATTTCGTTGTTCGATTTCGTTGTCCGATTCCGTTGTTCGATTTCGTTGTTCGTTTTCGTTGTTCTATATTGTTGCATGATTTCGTGATTCGATTTCGTTGTTCGATTGCGTTGTTCCATTTCGTTGTTCTATTTCGTGGTTCGATTTATAGTGGTTTCAGTTTGTTGTTCGATATCGAAGTTGGATTTCGTTGTTCAATTTCGTTGTTCTATTTCGTTGTTCTATTTCGTTGTTCGATTTCGTTGTTCGATTCGTTAATCGATTTCGTTGTTCGATTTCGTTGTTCGATTTCGTTGTTCGATTTCGTTGTTCGATTTCGTTGTTCCATTTCGTTGTTCGATATCGTTGTTCGATTTCGTTGTTCGATTTCGTTGTTCGATTTCGAAATTCGATTTCGTTGTTCGATTTCGTTGTTCGATTTTGTTGTTCGATTTCGTTGTTCGATTTCGTTGTTCGATTTCGTTGTTCGATTTCGTTGTTCGATTTCGTTGTTCGATTTCGTTGTCCGATTCCGTTGTTCGATTTCGTTGTTCGTTTTCGTTGTTCTATATTGTTGCATGATTTCGTGATTCGATTTCGTTGTTCGATTGCGTTGTTCCATTTCGTTGTTCTATTTCGTGGTTCGATTTCGTTGTTCGATTCGTTATTCGATTTCGTTGTTCGATTTCGTTGTTCGATTTCGTTGTTCGATTTCGTTGTTAGATTTCGTTGTTCGACTTCGTTGTTCGATTTCGTTGTTCGATTTCGTTGTTCGATTTCGTTGTTCGATTTCGTTGTTCCATTTCTTTGTTCGATTTCGTTGTTCCATTTTGTTGTTCGATTTCGTTGTTCGATTTCGTTGTTAGATTTCGTTGTTCGATTTCGTTGTTCGATTACGTTGTTCGATTTCGTTGTTCGATTTCGTTGTTCGATTTCGTTGTTCGATATCGAAGTTGGATTTCGTTGTTCAATTTCGTTGTTCTATTTCGTTGTTCGATTTCGTTGTTCGATTCGTTATTCGATTTCGTTGTTCGATTTCGTTGTTCGATTTCGTTGTTCGATTTCGTTGTTCCATTTTGTTGTTCGATTTCGTTGTTCGATTTCGTTGTTCTATATTGTTGCATGACTTCGTGGTTCGATTTCGTTGTTCGATTGCGTTGTTCCATTTCGTTGTTCTATTTCGTGGTTCGATTTATAGTGGTTTCAGTTTGTTGTTCGATTTCGTTGTTCGATATCGAAGTTGGATTTCGTTGTTCAATTTCGTTGTTCTATTTCGTTGTTCGATTTCGTTGTTCGATTCGTTAATCGATTTCGTTGTTCGATTTCGTTGTTCGATTTCGTTGTTCCATTTCGTTGTTAGATTTCGTTGTTCGATTTCGTTGTTCGATTTCGTTGTTCGATTTCGTTGTTCGATTTTGTTGTTTGATTTCGTTGTTCGATTTCGTTGTTCGATTTCGTTGTTCGATTTCGTTGTTCCATTTCGTTGTTCGATTTCGTTGTTCGATTTCGTTGATCGATTTCGTTGTTCGATTTCGTTGTTCGATTTCGTTGTTCGATTGCGTTGTTCCATTTCGTTGTTCTATTTCGTGGTTAGATTTAGTGGTTTCAGATTGTTGTTCGATTTCGTTGTTCGATATCGAAGTTGGATTTCGTTGTTCAATTTCGTTGTTCTATTTCGTTGTTCGATTTCGTTGTTCGATTCGTTATTCGATTTCGTTGTTCGATTTCGTTGTTCGATTTCGTTGTTCGATTTCGTTGTTCCATTTTGTTGTTCGATTTCGTTGTTAGATTTCGTTGTTCGATTTCGTTGTTCGATTTCGTTGTTCGATTTCGTTGTTCGATTTCGTTGTTCGATTTCGTTGTTCGATTTCGTTGTTCGATATCGAAGTTGGATTTCGTAGGTCAATTTCGTTGTTCTATTTCGTTGTTCTATTTCGTTGTTCGATTTCGTTGTTCGATTTCGTTGTTCGATTCGTTATTCGATTTCGTTGTTCGATTTCGTTGTTTGATTTCGTTGTTCGATTTCGTTGTTCGATTTCGTTGTCCGATTTCGTTGTTCCATTTCGTTGTTCGATATCGTTGTTCGATTTCGTTGTTCGATTTCGTTGTTCGATTTCGAAGTTCGATTTCGTTGTTCGATTTCGTTGTTCGATTTCGTTGTTCGATTTTGTTGTTCGATTTCGTTGTTCGATTTCGTTGTTCGATTTCGTTGTCCGATTCCGTTGTTCGATTTCGTTGTTCGTTTTCGTTGTTCTATATTGTTGCATGATTTCGTGATTCGATTTCGTTGTTCGATTGCGTTGTTCCATTTCGTTGTTCTATTTCGTGGTTCGATTTATAGTGGTTTCAGTTTGTTGTTCGATATCGAAGTTGGATTTCGTTGTTCAATTTCGTTGTTCTATTTCGTTGTTCTATTTCGTTGTTCGATTTCGTTGTTCGATTCGTTAATCGATTTCGTTGTTCGATTTCGTTGTTCGATTTCGTTGTTCGATTTCGTTGTTCGATTTCGTTGTTCGATTTCGTTGTTCCATTTCGTTGTTCGATATCGTTGTTCGATTTCGTTGTTCGATTTCGTTGTTCGATTTCGTTGTTCGATTTCGAAATTCGATTTCGTTGTTCGATTTCGTTGTTCGATTTTGTTGTTCGATTTCGTTGTTCGATTTCGTTGTTCGATTTCGTTGTTCGATTTCGTTGTTCGATTTCGTTGTTCGATTTCGTTGTCCGATTCCGTTGTTCGATTTCGTTGTTCGTTTTCGTTGTTCTATATTGTTGCATGATTTCGTGATTCGATTTCGTTGTTCGATTGCGTTGTTCCATTTCGTTGTTCTATTTCGTGGTTCGATTTATAGTGGTTTCAGTTTGTTGTTCGATGTCGTTGTTCGATATCGAAGTTGGATTTCGTTGTTCAATTTCGTTGTTCTATTTCGTTGTTCGATTTCGTTGTTCGATTCGTTATTCGATTTCGTTGTTCGATTTCGTTGTTCGATTTCGTTGTTCGATTTCGTTGTTAGATTTCGTTGTTCGACTTCGTTGTTCGATTTCGTTGTTCGATTTCGTTGTTCGATTTCGTTGTTCGATTTCGTTGTTCCATTTCTTTGTTCGATTTCGTTGTTCGATTTCGTTGTTCCATTTTGTTGTTCGATTTCGTTGTTCGATTTCGTTGTTAGATTTCGTTGTTCGATTTCGTTGTTCGATTTCGTTGTTCGATTTCGTTGTTCGATTTCGTTGTTCGATTTCGTTGTTCGATTTCGTTGTTCGATTTCGTTGTTCGATTTCGTTGTTCGATATCGAAGTTGGATTTCGTAGGTCAATTTCGTTGTTCTATTTCGTTGTTCTATTTCGTTGTTCGATTTCGTTGTTCGATTCGTTATTCGATTTCGTTGTTCGATTTCGTTGTTCGATTTCGTTGTTCGATTTCGTTGTTCGATTTCGTTGTTCGATTTCGTTGTTCCATTTCGTTGTTCGATATCGTTGTTCGATTTCGTTGTTCTATATTGTTGCATGATTTCGTGGTTCGATTTCGTTGTTCGATTTCGTTGTTCGATTTCGTTGTTCTATATTGTTGCATGATTTCGTGGTTCGATTTCGTTGTTCGATTGCGTTGTTCCATTTCGTTGTTCTATTTCGTGGTTCGATTTATAGTGGTTTCAGTTTGTTGTTCGATATCGAAGTTGGATTTCGTTGTTCAATTTCGTTGTTCTATTTCGTTGTTCGATTTCGTTGTTCGATTCGTTAATCGATTTCGTTGTTCGATTTCGTTGTTCGATTTCGTTGTTCGATTTCGTTGTTCCATTTTGTTGTTCGATTTCGTTGTTCGATTTCGTTGTTCGATTTCGGTGTTCGATTTCGTTGTTCGATTTCGTTGTTCCATTTTGTTGTTCGATTTCGTTGTTCGATTTCGTTGTTCGATTTCGTTGTTGGATTTCGTTGTTCGATTTCGTTGTTCCATTTCGTTGTTCGATTGCGTTGTTCCATTTCGTTGTTCTATTTCGTGGTTCGATTTTTAGTGGTTTCAGTTCGTTGTTCGATGTCGTTGTTCGATATCGAAGTTGGATTTCGTTGTTCAATTTCGTTGTTCGATTTCGTTGTTCGATTTCGTTGTCCGATTCCGTTGTTCGATTTCGTTGTTCGTTTTCGTTGTTCTATATTGTTGCATGATTTCGTGATTCGATTTCGTTGTTCGATTGCGTTGTTCCATTTCGTTGTTCTATTTCGTGGTTCGATTTATAGTGGTTTCAGTTTGTTGTTCGATGTCGTTGTTCGAAATCGAAGTTGGATTTCGTTGTTCAATTTCGTTGTTCTATTTCGTTGTACGATTTCGTTGTTCGATTCGTTATTCGATTTCGTTGTTCGATTTCGTTGTTCGATTTCGTTGTTCGATTTCGTTGTTAGATTTCGTTGTTCGACTTCGTTGTTCGATTTCGTTGTTCGATTTCGTTGTTCGATTTCGTTGTTCGATTTCGTTGTTCCATTTCTTTGTTCGATTTCGTTGTTCGATTTCGTTGTTCCATTTTGTTGTTCGATTTCGTTGTTCGATTTCGTTGTTAGATTTCGTTGTTCGATTTCGTTGTTCGATTTCGTTGTTCGATTTCGTTGTTCGATTTCGTTGTTCGATTTCGTTGTTCGATATCGAAGTTGGATTTCGTAGGTCAATTTCGTTGTTCTATTTCGTTGTTCTATTTCGTTGTTCGATTTCGTTGTTCGATTCGTTATTCGATTTCGTTGTTCGATTTCGTTGTTCGATTTCGTTGTTCGATTTCGTTGTTCGATTTCGTTGTTCGATTTCGTTGTTCCATTTCGTTGTTCGATATCGTTGTTCGATTTCGTTGTTCTATATTGTTGCATGATTTCGTGGTTCGATTTCGTTGTTCGATTTCGTTGTTCGATTTCGTTGTTCTATATTGTTGCATGATTTCGTGGTTCGATTTCGTTGTTCGATTGCGTTGTTCCATTTCGTTGTTCTATTTCGTGGTTTGATTTATAGTGGTTTCAGTTTGTTGTTCGATATCGAAGTTGGATTTCGTTGTTCAATTTCGTTGTTCTATTTCGTTGTTCTATTTCGTTGTTCGATTTCGTTGTTCGATTCGTTAATCGATTTCGTTGTTCGATTTCGTTGTTCGATTTCGTTGTTCGATTTCGTTGTTCCATTTCGTTGTTCGATATCGTTGTTCGATTTCGTTGTTCGATTTCGTTGTTCGATTTCGAAATTCGATTTCGTTGTTCGATTTCGTTGTTCGATTTCGTTGTTCGATTTTGTTGTTCGATTTCGTTGTTCGATTTCGTTGTTCGATTTCGTTGTTCGATTTCGTTGTTCGATTTCGTTGTCCGATTCCGTTGTTCGATTTCGTTGTTCGTTTTCGTTGTTCTATATTGTTGCATGATTTCGTGATTCGATTTCGTTGTTCGATTGCGTTGTTCCATTTCGTTGTTCTATTTCGTGGTTCGATTTATAGTGGTTTCAGTTTGTTGTTCGATGTCGTTGTTCGATATCGAAGTTTAATTTCGTTGTTCAATTTCGTTGTTCCATTTCGTTGTTCGATTTCGTTGTTCGATTCGTTATTCGATTTCGTTGTTCGATTTCGTTGTTCGATTTCGTTGTTCGATTTCGTTGTTAGATTTCGTTGTTCGACTTCGTTGTTCGATTTCGTTGTTCGATTTCGTTGTTCGATTTCGTTGTTCGATTTCGTTGTTCCATTTCTTTGTTCGATTTCGTTGTTCGATTTCGTTGTTCGATTTCGTTGTTCCATTTTGTTGTTCGATTTCGTTGTTCGATTTCGTTGTTCTATATTGTTGCATGATTTCGTGGTTCGATTTCGATGTTCGATTGCGTTGTTCCATTTCGTTGTTCTATTTCGTGGTTCGATTTATAGTGGTTTCAGTTTGTTGTTCGATGTCGTTGTTCGATATCGAAGTTGGATTTCGTTGTTCAATTTCGTTGTTCTATTTCGTTGTTCGATTTTGTTGTTCGATTCGTTATTCGATTTCGTTGTTCGATTTCGTTGTTCGATTTCGTTGTTCCATTTTGTTGTTCAATTTCGTTGTTCGATTTCGTTTTTAGATTTCGTTTTTAGATTTCGTTGTTCGATTTCGTTGTTCGATTTCGTTGTTCGATTTCGTTGTTCGATTTCGTTGTTCGATTTCGTTGTTCGATTTCGTTGTTCGAATTCGTTGTTCGATTTCGTTATTCGATTTAGTGATTCGAATTCGTTGTTCGAATTCGTTGTTCGTTTTCGTTGTTCGATTTCGTTGTTCGATTCGTTATTCGATTTCGTTGTTCGATTTCGTTGTTCGATTTCGTTGTTCGATTTCGTTGTTCGATTTCGTTGTTCCATTTTGTTGTTCCATTTCGTTGTTCGATTTCGTTGTTAGATTTCGTTGTTCGATTTCGTTGTTCGATTTCGTTGTTCGATTTCGTTGTTCGATTTCGTTGTTCGATTGCGCTGTTCCATTTCGTTGTTCTATTTCGTGGTTCGATTTAGTGGTTTCAGTTTGTTGTTCGATTTCGTTGTTCGATATCGAAGTTGGATTTCGTTGTTCAATTTCGTTGTTCTATTTCGTTGTTCGATTTCGTTGTTCGATTCGTTATTCGATTTCGTTGTTCGATTTCGTTGTTTGATTTCGATGTTCGATTTCGTTGTTCGATTTCGTTGTTCGATTTCGTTGTTCCATTTCGTTGTTCGATTTCGTTGTTCCATTTTGTTGTTCGATTTCGTTGTTCGATTTCGTTGTTAGATTTCGTTGTTCGAATTCGTTGTTCGATTTCGTTATTCGATTTAGTGATTCGAATTCGTTGTTCGAATTCGTTGTTCGTTTTCGTTGTTCGATTTCGTTGTTCGATACGTTATTCGATTTCGTTGTTCGATTTCGTTGTTCGATTTCGTTGTTCGATTTCGTTGTTCGATTTCGTTGTTCAATTTCGTTGTTCTATTTCGTTGTTCGATTTCGTTGTTCGATTCGTTATTCGATTTCGTTGTTCGATTTCGTTGTTCGAATTCGTTGTTCGATTTCGTTGTTCCATTTTGTTGTTCGATTTCGTTGTTCGATTTCGTTGTTCTATATTGTTGCATGATTTCGTGGTTCGATTTCGTTGTTCGATTGCGTTGTTCCATTTCGTTGTTCTATTTCGTGGTTCGATTTATAGTGGTTTCAGTTTGTTGTTCGATTTCGTGTTCGATATCGAAGTTGGATTTCGTTGTTCAATTTCGTTGTTCAATTTCGTTGTTCTATTTCGTTGTTCGATTTCGTTGTTCGATTCGTTATTCGATTTCGTTGTTCGATTTCGTTGTTCGATTTCGTTGTTAGATTTCGTTGTTCGATTTCGTTGTTCGATTTCGTTGATCGATTTCGTTGTTCGATTTCGTTGTTCGATTTCGTTGTTCGATTTCGTTATTCCATTTCGTTGTTCGATTTCGTTGTTCCATTTTGTTGTTCGATTTCCTTGTTCGATTTCGTTGTTAGATTTCGTTGTTCGATTTCGTTGTTCGATTACGATGTTCGATTTCGTTGTTCGATTTCGTTGTTCGATTTCGTTGTTCGATTTCGTTGTTCGATTTTGTTGTTCGATTTCGTTGTTCGATTTCATTGTTCGATTTCGTTGTTCGATTTCGTTGTTCCATTTCGTTGTTCGATTTCGTTGTTCGATTTCGTTGTTCGATTTCGTTGTTCGATTTCGTTGATCGATTTCGTTGTTCGATTTCGTTGTTCGATTTCGTTGTTCGATTGCGTTGTTCCATTTCGTTGTTCTATTTCGTGGTTCGATTTAGTGGTTTCAGTTTGTTGTTCGATTTCGTTGTTCGATATCGAAGTTGGATTTCGTTGTTCAATTTCGTTGTTCGATTTCGTTTTTAGATTTCGTTTTTAGATTTCGTTGTTCGATTTCGTTGTTCGATTTCGTTGTTCGATTTCGTTGTTCGATTTCGTTGTTCGATTTCGTTGTTCGATTTCGTTGTTCGAATTCGTTGTTCGATTTCGTTATTCGATTTAGTGATTCGAATTCGTTGTTCGAATTCGTTGTTCGTTTTCGTTGTTCGATTTCGTTGTTCGATTCGTTATTCGATTTCGTTGTTCGATTTAGTTGTTCGATTTCGTTGTTCGATTTCGTTGTTCCATTTTGTTGTTCCATTTCGTTGTTCGATTTCGTTGTTAGATTTCGTTGTTCGATTTCGTTGTTCGATTTCGTTGTTCGATTGCGCTGTTCCATTTCGTTGTTCTATTTCGTGGTTCGATTTAGTGGTTTCAGTTTGTTGTTCGATTTCGTTGTTCGATATCGAAGTTGGATTTCGTTGTTCAATTTCGTTGTTCTATTTCGTTGTTCGATTTCGTTGTTCGATTCGTTATTCGATTTCGTTGTTCGATTTCGTTGTTTGATTTCGATGTTCGATTTCGTTGTTCGATTTCGTTGTTCGATTTCGTTGTTCCATTTCGTTGTTCGATTTCGTTGTTCCATTTTGTTGTTCGATTTCGTTGTTCGATTTCGTTGTTAGATTTCGTTGTTCGAATTCGTTGTTCGATTTCGTTATTCGATTTAGTGATTCGAATTCGTTGTTCGAATTCGTTGTTCGTTTTCGTTGTTCGATTTCGTTGTTCGATTCGTTATTCGATTTCGTTGTTCGATTTCGTTGTTCGATTTCGTTGTTCGATTTCGTTGTTCGATTTCGTTGTTCAATTTCGTTGTTCTATTTCGTTGTTCGATTTCGTTGTTCGATTCGTTATTCGATTTCGTTGTTCGATTTCGTTGTTCGAATTCGTTGTTCGATTTCGTTGTTCCATTTTGTTGTTCGATTTCGTTGTTCGATTTCGTTGTTCTATATTGTTGCATGATTTCGTGGTTCGATTTCGTTGTTCGATTGCGTTGTTCCATTTCGTTGTTCTATTTCGTGGTTCGATTTATAGTGGTTTCAGTTTGTTGTTCGATTTCGTGTTCGATATCGAAGTTGGATTTCGTTGTTCAATTTCGTTGTTCAATTTCGTTGTTCTATTTCGTTGTTCGATTTCGTTGTTCGATTCGTTATTCGATTTCGTTGTTCGATTTCGTTGTTCGATTTCGTTGTTAGATTTCGTTGTTCGATTTCGTTGTTCGATTTCGTTGATCGATTTCGTTGTTCGATTTCGTTGTTCGATTTCGTTGTTCGATTTCGTTATTCCATTTCGTTGTTCGATTTCGTTGTTCCATTTTGTTGTTCGATTTCCTTGTTCGATTTCGTTGTTAGATTTCGTTGTTCGATTTCGTTGTTCGATTACGATGTTCGATTTCGTTGTTCGATTTCGTTGTTCGATTTCGTTGTTCGATTTCGTTGTTCGATTTTGTTGTTCGATTTCGTTGTTCGATTTCATTGTTCGATTTCGTTGTTCGATTTCGTTGTTCCATTTCGTTGTTCGATTTCGTTGTTCGATTTCGTTGTTCGATTTCGTTGTTCGATTTCGTTGATCGATTTCGTTGTTCGATTTCGTTGTTCGATTTCGTTGTTCGATTGCGTTGTTCCATTTCGTTGTTCTATTTCGTGGTTCGATTTAGTGGTTTCAGTTTGTTGTTCGATTTCGTTGTTCGATATCGAAGTTGGATTTCGTTGTTCAATTTCGTTGTTCTATTTCGTTGTTCGATTTCGTTGTTCGATTCGTTATTCGATTTCGTTGTTCGATTTCGTTGTTCGATTTCGTTGTTCGATTTCGTTGTTCGATTTCGTTGTTCGATTCGTTATTCGATTTCGTTGTTCGATTTCGTTGTTCGATTTCGTTGTTCGATTTCGTTGTTCCATTTTGTTGTTCGATTTCGTTGTTCGATTTCGTTGTTAGATTTCGTTGTTCGATTTCGTTGTTCGATTTCGTTGTTCGATTTCGTTGTTCGATTTCGTTGTTCGATTTCGTTGTTCGATATCGAAGTTGGATTTCGTAGGTCAATTTCGTTGTTCTATTTCGTTGTTCTATTTCGTTGTTCGATTTCGTTGTTCGATTCGTTATTCGATTTCGTTGTTCGATTTCGTTGTTCGATTTCGTAGTTCGATTTCGTTGTTCGATTTCGTTGTTCGATTTCGTTGTTCCATTTCGTTGTTCGATATCGTTGTTCGATTTCGTTGTTCGATTTCGTTGTTCGATTTCGAAATTCGATTTCGTTGTTCGATTTCGTTGTTCGATTTCGTTGTTCGATTTTGTTGTTCGATTTCGTTGTTCGATTTCGTTGTTCGATTTCGTTGTTCGATTTCGTTGTTCGATTTCGTTGTCCGATTCCGTTGTTCGATTTCGTTGTTCGTTTTCGTTGTTCTATATTGTTGCATGATTTCGTGATTCGATTTCGTTGTTCGATTGCGTTGTTCCATTTCGTTGTTCTATTTAGTGGTTCGATTTATAGTGGTTTCAGTTTGTTGTTCGATGTCGTTGTTCGATATCGAAGTTGGATTTCGTTGTTCAATTTCGTTGTTCTATTTCGTTGATCGATTTCGTTGTTCGATTCGTTATTCGATTTCGTTGTTCGATTTCGTTGTTCGATTTCGTTGTTCGATTTCGTTGTTCGATTTCGTTGTTCGATTTCGTTGTTCGATTTCGTTGTTCGATTTCGTTGTTCCATTTCTTTGTTCGATTTCGTTGTTCCATTTTGTTGTTCGATTTCGTTGTTCGATTTCGTTGTTAGATTTCGTTGTTCGATTTCGTTGTTCGATTACGTTGTTCGATTTCGTTGTTCGATTTCGTTGTTCGATTTCGTTGTTCGATATCGAAGTTGGATTTCGTTGTTCAATTTCGTTGTTCTATTTCGTTGTTCGATTTCGTTGTTCGATTCGTTATTCGATTTCGTTGTTCGATTTCGTTGTTCGATTTCGTTGTTCCATTTTGTTGTTCGATTTCGTTGTTCGATTTCGTTGTTCTATATTGTTGCATGATTTCGTGGTTCGATTTCGTTGTTCGATTGCGTTGTTCCATTTCGTTGTTCTATTTCGTGGTTCGATTTATAGTGGTTTCAGTTTGTTGTTCGATTTCGTTGTTCGATATCGAAGTTGGATTTCGTTGTTCAATTTCGTTGTTCTATTTCGTTGTTCGATTTCGTTGTTCGATTCGTTAATCGATTTCGTTGTTCGATTTCGTTGTTCGATTTCGTTGTTCCATTTTGTTGTTCGATTTCGTTGTTCGATTTCGTTGTTCGATTTCGTTGTTCGATTTCGTTGTTAGATTTCGTTGTTCGATTTCGTTGTTCGATTTCGTTGTTCGATTTCGTTGTTCGATTTTGTTGTTTGATTTCGTTGTTCGATTTCGTTGTTCGATTTCGTTGTTCGATTTCGTTGTTCCATTTCGTTGTTCGATTTCGTTGTTCGATTCGTTATTCGATTTCGTTGTTCGATTTCGTTGTTCGATTTCGTTGTTCGATTTCGTTGTTCCATTTTGTTGTTCGATTTCGTTGTTCGATTTCGTTGTTAGATTTCGTTGTTCGATTTCGTTGTTCGATTTCGTTGTTCGATTTCGTTGTTCGATTTCGTTGTTCGATTTCGTTGTTCGAATTCGTTGTTCGATTTCGTTGTTCCATTTTGTTGTTCGATTTCGTTGTTCGATTTCGTTGTTCTATATTGTTGCATGATTTCGTGGTTCGATTTCGTTGTTCGATTGCGTTGTTCCATTTCGTTGTTCTATTTCGTGGTTCGATTTATAGTGGTTTCAGTTTGTTGTTCGATTTCGTGTTCGATTTCGAAGTTGGATTTCGTTGTTCAATTTCGTTGTTCTATTTCGTTATTCGATTTCGTTGTTCGATTCGTTATTCGATTTCGTTGTTCGATTTCGTTGTTCGATTTCGTTGTTAGATTTCGTTGTTCGATTTCGTTGTTCGATTTCGTTGTTCGATTTCGTTGTTCGATTTCGTTGATCGATTTCGTTGTTCGATTTCGTTGTTCGATTTCGTTTTTCGATTTCGTTATTCCATTTCGTTGTTCGATTTCGTTGTTCCATTTTGTTGTTCGATTTCCTTGTTCGATTTCGTTGTTAGATTTCGTTGTTCGATTTCGTTGTTCGATTACGATGTTCGATTTCGTTGTTCGATTTCGTTGTTCGATTTCGTTGTTCGATTTCGTTGTTCGATTTTGTTGTTCGATTTCGTTGTTCGATTTCATTGTTCGATTTCGTTGTTCGATTTCGTTGTTCCATTTCGTTGTTCGATTTCGTTGTTCGATTTCGTGTTCGATTTCGTTGTTCGATTTCGTTGATCGATTTCGTTGTTCGATTTCGTTGTTCGATTTCGTTGTTCGATTGCGTTGTTCCATTTCGTTGTTCTATTTCGTGGTTCGATTTAGTGGTTTCAGTTTGTTGTTCGATTTCGTTGTTCGATATCGAAGTTGGATTTCGTTGTTCAATTTCGTTGTTCTATTTCGTTGTTCGATTTCGTTGTTCGATTCGTTATTCGATTTCGTTGTTCGATTTCGTTGTTCGATTTCGTTGTTCGATTTCGTTGTTCGATTCGTTATTCGATTTCGTTGTTCGATTTCGTTGTTCGATTTCGTTGTTCGATTTCGTTGTTCCATTTTGTTGTTCGATTTCGTTGTTCGATTTCGTTGTTAGATTTCGTTGTTCGATTTCGTTGTTCGATTTCGTTGTTCGATTTCGTTGTTCTATTTCGTTGTTCGATTTCGTTGTTCGATTCGTTATTCGATTTCGTTGTTCGATTTCGTTGTTCGATTTCGTTGTTCGATTTCGTTGTTCGATTTCGTTGTTCCATTTCGTTGTTCCATTTCGTTGTTCGATATCGTTGTTCGATTTCGTTGTTCGATTTCATTGTTCGATTTCGAAATTCGATTTCGTTGTTCGATTTCGTTGTTCGATTTCGTTGTTCGATTTTGTTCGATTTCGTTGTTCGATTTCGTTGTTCGATTTCGTTGTTCGATTTCGTTGTTCGATTTCGTTGTCCGATTCCGTTGTTCGATTTCGTTGTTCGTTTTCGTTGTTCTATATTGTTGCATGATTTCGTGATTCGATTTCGTTGTTCGATTGCGTTGTTCCATTTCGTTGTTCTATTTCGTGGTTCGATTTATAGTGGTTTCAGTTTGTTGTTCGATGTCGTTGTTCGATATCGAAGTTGGATTTCGTTGTTCAATTTCGTTGTTCTATTTCGTTGTTCGATTTCGTTGTTCGATTCGTTATTCGATTTCGTTGTTCGATTTCGTTGTTCGATTTCGTTGTTCGATTTCGTTGTTAGATTTCGTTGTTCGACTTCGTTGTTCGATTTCGTTGTTCGATTTCGTTGTTCGATTTCGTTGTTCGATTTCGTTGTTCCATTTCTTTGTTCGATTTCGTTGTTCGATTACGTTGTTCGATTTCGTTGTTCGATTTCGTTGTTCGATTTCGTTGTTCGATATCGAAGTTGGATTTCGTTGTTCAATTTCGTTGTTCTATTTCGTTGTTCGATTTCGTTGTTCGATTCGTTATTCGATTTCGTTGTTCGATTTCGTTGTTCGATTTCGTTGTTCCATTTTGTTGTTCGATTTCGTTGTTCGATTTCGTTGTTCTATATTGTTGCATGATTTCGTGGTTCGATTTCGTTGTTCGATTGCGTTGTTCCATTTCGTTGTTCTATTTCGTGGTTCGATTTATAGTGGTTTCAGTTTGTTGTTCGATTTCGTTGTTCGATATCGAAGTTGGATTTCGTTGTTCAATTTCGTTGTTCTATTTCGTTGTTCGATTTCCTTGTTCGATTCGTTATTCGATTTCGTTGTTCGATTTCGTTGTTCGATTTCGTTGTTCGATTTCGTTGTTCGATTTCGTTGTTCCATTTTGTTGTTCGATTTCGTTGTTAGATTTCGTTGTTCGATTTCGTTGTTCGATTTCGTTGTTCGATTTCGTTGTTCGATTTCGTTGTTCGAAATCGAAGTTGGATTTCGTAGGTCAATTTCGTTGTTCTATTTCGTTGTTCTATTTCGTTGTTCGATTTCGTTGTTCGATTCGTTATTCGATTTCGTTGTTCGATTTCGTTGTTCGATTTCGTTGTTCGATTTCGTTGTTCGATTTCGTTGTCCGATTTCGTTGTTCCATTTCGTTGTTCGATATCGTTGTTCGATTTCGTTGTTCGATTTCGTTGTTCGATTTCGAAGTTCGATTTCGTTGTTCGATTTCGTTGTTCGATTTCGTTGTTCGATTTTGTTGTTCGATTTCGTTGTTCGATTTCGTTGTTCGATTTCGTTGTTCGATTTCGGTGTCCGATTCCGTTGTTCGATTTCGTTGTTCGTTTTCGTTGTTCTATATTGTTGCATGATTTCGTGATTCGATTTCGTAGTTCGATTGCGTTGTTCCATTTCGTAGTTCTATTTCGTGGTTCGATTTATAGTGGTTTCAGTTTGTTGTTCGATATCGAAGTTGGATTTCGTTGTTCAATTTCGTTGTTCTATTTCGTTGTTCCATTTCGTTGTTCGATTTCGTTGTTCGATTCGTTAATCGATTTCGTTGTTCGATTTCGTTGTTCGATTTCGTTGTTCGATTTCGTTGTTCGATTTCGTTGTTCCATTTCGTTGTTCGATATCGTTGTTCGATTTCGTTGTTCGATTTCGTTGTTCGATTTCGAAATTCGATTTCGTTGTTCGATTTCGTTGTTCGATTTTGTTGTTCGATTTCGTTGTTCGATTTCGTTGTTCGATTTCGTTGTTCGATTTCGTTGTTCGATTTCGTTGTTCGATTTCGTTGTCCGATTCCGTTGTTCGATTTCGTTGTTCGTTTTCGTTGTTCTATATTGTTGCATGATTTCGTGATTCGATTTCGTTGTTCGATTGCGTTGTTCCATTTCGTTGTTCTATTTCGTGGTTCGATTTATAGTGGTTTCAGTTTGTTGTTCGATGTCGTTGTTCGATATCGAAGTTGGATTTCGTTGTTCAATTTCGTTGTTCTATTTCGTTGTTCGATTTCGTTGTTCGATTCGTTATTCGATTTCGTTGTTCGATTTCGTTGTTCGATTTCGTTGTTCGATTTCGTTGTTAGATTTCGTTGTTCGACTTCGTTGTTCGATTTCGTTGTTCGATTTCGTTGTTCGATTTCGTTGTTCGATTTCGTTGTTCCATTTCTTTGTTCGATTTCGTTGTTCGATTTCGTTGTTCCATTTTGTTGTTCGATTTCGTTGTTCGATTTCGTTGTTCGATTTCGTTGTTCGATTTCGTTGTTCGATTTCGTTGTTCCATTTCGTTGTTCGATATCGTTGTTCGATTTCGTTGTTCGATTTCGTTGTTCGATTTCGAAATTCGATTTCGTTGTTCGATTTCGTTGTTCGATTTTGTTGTTCGATTTCGTTGTTCGATTTCGTTGTTCGATTTCGTTGTTCGATTTCGTTGTTCGATTTCGTTGTTCGATTTCGTTGTCCGATTCCGTTGTTCGATTTCGTTGTTCGTTTTCGTTGTTCTATATTGTTGCATGATTTCGTGATTCGATTTCGTTGTTCGATTGCGTTGTTCCATTTCGTTGTTCTATTTCGTGGTTCGATTTATAGTGGTTTCAGTTTGTTGTTCGATGTCGTTGTTCGATATCGAAGTTGGATTTCGTTGTTCAATTTCGTTGTTCTATTTCGTTGTTCGATTTCGTTGTTCGATTCGTTATTCGATTTCGTTGTTCGATTTCGTTGTTCGATTTCGTTGTTCGATTTCGTTGTTAGATTTCGTTGTTCGACTTCGTTGTTCGATTTCGTTGTTCGATTTCGTTGTTCGATTTCGTTGTTCGATTTCGTTGTTCCATTTCTTTGTTCGATTTCGTTGTTCGATTTCGTTGTTCCATTTTGTTGTTCGATTTCGTTGTTCGATTTCGTTGTTAGATTTCGTTGTTCGATTTCGTTGTTCGATTTCGTTGTTCGATTTCGTTGTTCGATATCGAAGTTGGATTTCGTAGGTCAATTTCGTTGTTCTATTTCGTTGTTCTATTTCGTTGTTCGATTTCGTTGTTCGATTTCGTTGTTCGATTTCGTTGTTCGATTTCGTTGTTCCATTTCTTTGTTCGATTTCGTTGTTCGATTTCGTTGTTCCATTTTGTTGTTCGATTTCGTTGTTCGATTTCGTTGTTCGATTTCGTTGTTCGATTTCGTTGTTCGATTTCGTTGTTCCATTTCGTTGTTCGATATCGTTGTTCGATTTCGTTGTTCGATTTCGTTGTTCGATTTCGAAATTCGATTTCGTTGTTCGATTTCGTTGTTCGATTTTGTTGTTCGATTTCGTTGTTCGATTTCGTTGTTCGATTTCGTTGTTCGATTTCGTTGTTCGATTTCGTTGTTCGATTTCGTTGTCCGATTCCGTTGTTCGATTTCGTTGTTCGTTTTCGTTGTTCTATATTGTTGCATGATTTCGTGATTCGATTTCGTTGTTCGATTGCGTTGTTCCATTTCGTTGTTCTATTTCGTGGTTCGATTTATAGTGGTTTCAGTTTGTTGTTCGATGTCGTTGTTCGATATCGAAGTTGGATTTCGTTGTTCAATTTCGTTGTTCTATTTCGTTGTTCGATTTCGTTGTTCGATTCGTTATTCGATTTCGTTGTTCGATTTCGTTGTTCGATTTCGTTGTTCGATTTCGTTGTTAGATTTCGTTGTTCGACTTCGTTGTTCGATTTCGTTGTTCGATTTCGTTGTTCGATTTCGTTGTTCGATTTCGTTGTTCCATTTCTTTGTTCGATTTCGTTGTTCGATTTCGTTGTTCCATTTTGTTGTTCGATTTCGTTGTTCGATTTCGTTGTTAGATTTCGTTGTTCGATTTCGTTGTTCGATTTCGTTGTTCGATTTCGTTGTTCGATATCGAAGTTGGATTTCGTAGGTCAATTTCGTTGTTCTATTTCGTTGTTCTATTTCGTTGTTCGATTTCGTTGTTCGATTCGTTATTCGATTTCGTTGTTCGATTTCGTTGTTCGATTTCGTTGTTCGATTTCGTTGTTCGATTTCGTTGTTCGATTTCGTTGTTCCATTTCGTTGTTCGATATCGTTGTTCGATTTCGTTGTTCTATATTGTTGCATGATTTCGTGGTTCGATTTCGTTGTTCGATTTCGTTGTTCGATTTCGTTGTTCTATATTGTTGCATGATTTCGTGGTTCGATTTCGTTGTTCGATTTCGTTGTTCGATTTCGTTGTTCTATATTGTTGCATGATTTCGTGGTTCGATTTCGTTGTTCGATTTTGTTGTTTGATTTCGTTGTTCGATTTCGTTGTTCGATTTCGTTGTTCGATTTCGTTGTTCCATTTCGTTGTTCGATTTCGTTGTTCGATTTCGTTGATCGATTTCGTTGTTCGATTTCGTTGTTCGATTTCGTTGTTCGATTGCGTTGTTCCATTTCGTTGTTCTATTTCGTGGTTAGATTTAGTGGTTTCAGATTGTTGTTCGATTTCGTTGTTCGATATCGAAGTTGGATTTCGTTGTTCAATTTCGTTGTTCTATTTCGTTGTTCGATTTCGTTGTTCGATTCGTTATTCGATTTCGTTGTTCGATTTCGTTGTTCGATTTCGTTGTTCGATTTCGTTGTTCCATTTTGTTGTTAGATTTCGTTGTTCGATTTCGTTGTTCGATTTCGTTGTTCGATTTCGTTGTTCGATTTCGTTGTTCGAAATCGAAATGGATTTCGTAGGTCAATTTCGTTGTTCTATTTCGTTGTTCTATTTCGTTGTTCGATTTCGTTGTTCGATTCGTTATTCGATTTCGTTGTTCGATTTCGTTGTTCGATTTCGTTGTTCGATTTCGTTGTTCGATTTCGTTGTCCGATTTCGTTGTTCCATTTCGTTGTTCGATATCGTTGTTCGATTTCGTTGTTCGATTTCGTTGTTCGATTTCGAAGTTCGATTTCGTTGTTCGATTTCGTTGTTCGATTTCGTTGTTCGATTTTGTTGTTCGATTTCGTTGTTCGATTTCGTTGTTCGATTTCGTTGTTCGATTTCGGTGTCCGATTCCGTTGTTCGATTTCGTTGTTCGTTTTCGTTGTTCTATATTGTTGCATGATTTCGTGATTCGATTTCGTTGTTCGATTGCGTTGTTCCATTTCGTAGTTCTATTTCGTGGTTCGATTTATAGTGGTTTCAGTTTGTTGTTCGATATCGAAGTTGGATTTCGTTGTTCAATTTCGTTGTTCTATTTCGTTGTTCCATTTCGTTGTTCGATTTCGTTGTTCGATTCGTTAATCGATTTCGTTGTTCGATTTCGTTGTTCGATTTCGTTGTTCGATTTCGTTGTTCGATTTCGTTGTTCCATTTCGTTGTTCGATATCGTTGTTCGATTTCGTTGTTCGATTTCGTTGTTCGATTTCGAAATTCGATTTCGTTGTTCGATTTCGTTGTTCGATTTTGTTGTTCGATTTCGTTGTTCGATTTCGTTGTTCGATTTCGTTGTTCGATTTCGTTGTTCGATTTCGTTGTTCGATTTCGTTGTCCGATTCCGTTGTTCGATTTCGTTGTTCGTTTTCGTTGTTCTATATTGTTGCATGATTTCGTGATTCGATTTCGTTGTCCGATTCCGTTGTTCGATTTCGTTGTTCGTTTTCGTTGTTCTATATTGTTGCATGATTTCGTGATTCGATTTCGTTGTTCGATTGCGTTGTTCCATTTCGTTGTTCTATTTCGTGGTTCGATTTATAGTGGTTTCAGTTTGTTGTTCGATGTCGTTGTTCGATATCGAAGTTGGATTTCGTTGTTCAATTTCGTTGTTCTATTTCGTTGTTCGATTTCGTTGTTCGATTCGTTATTCGATTTCGTTGTTCGATTTCGTTGTTCGATTTCGTTGTTCGATTTCGTTGTTAGATTTCGTTGTTCGACTTCGTTGTTCGATTTCGTTGTTCGATTTCGTTGTTCGATTTCGTTGTTCGATTTCGTTGTTCCATTTCTTTGTTCGATTTCGTTGTTCGATTACGTTGTTCGATTTCGTTGTTCGATTTCGTTGTTCGATTTCGTTGTTCGATATCGAAGTTGGATTTCGTTGTTCAATTTCGTTGTTCTATTTCGTTGTTCGATTTCGTTGTTCGATTCGTTATTCGATTTCGTTGTTCGATTTCGTTGTTCGATTTCGTTGTTCCATTTTGTTGTTCGATTTCGTTGTTCGATTTCGTTGTTCTATATTGTTGCATGATTTCGTGGTTCGATTTCGTTGTTCGATTGCGTTGTTCCATTTCGTTGTTCTATTTCGTGGTTCGATTTATAGTGGTTTCAGTTTGTTGTTCGATTTCGTTGTTCGATATCGAAGTTGGATTTCGTTGTTCAATTTCGTTGTTCTATTTCGTTGTTCGATTTCCTTGTTCGATTCGTTATTCGATTTCGTTGTTCGATTTCGTTGTTCGATTTCGTTGTTCGATTTCGTTGTTCGATTTCGTTGTTCCATTTTGTTGTTCGATTTCGTTGTTAGATTTCGTTGTTCGATTTCGTTGTTCGATTTCGTTGTTCGATTTCGTTGTTCGATTTCGTTGTTCGAAATCGAAGTTGGATTTCGTAGGTCAATTTCGTTGTTCTATTTCGTTGTTCTATTTCGTTGTTCGATTTCGTTGTTCGATTCGTTATTCGATTTCGTTGTTCGATTTCGTTGTTCGATTTCGTTGTTCGATTTCGTTGTTCGATTTCGTTGTCCGATTTCGTTGTTCCATTTCGTTGTTCGATATCGTTGTTCGATTTCGTTGTTCGATTTCGTTGTTCGATTTCGAAGTTCGATTTCGTTGTTCGATTTCGTTGTTCGATTTCGTTGTTCGATTTTGTTGTTCGATTTCGTTGTTCGATTTCGTTGTTCGATTTCGTTGTTCGATTTCGGTGTCCGATTCCGTTGTTCGATTTCGTTGTTCGTTTTCGTTGTTCTATATTGTTGCATGATTTCGTGATTCGATTTCGTAGTTCGATTGCGTTGTTCCATTTCGTAGTTCTATTTCGTGGTTCGATTTATAGTGGTTTCAGTTTGTTGTTCGATATCGAAGTTGGATTTCGTTGTTCAATTTCGTTGTTCTATTTCGTTGTTCCATTTCGTTGTTCGATTTCGTTGTTCGATTCGTTAATCGATTTCGTTGTTCGATTTCGTTGTTCGATTTCGTTGTTCGATTTCGTTGTTCGATTTCGTTGTTCCATTTCGTTGTTCGATATCGTTGTTCGATTTCGTTGTTCGATTTCGTTGTTCGATTTCGAAATTCGATTTCGTTGTTCGATTTCGTTGTTCGATTTTGTTGTTCGATTTCGTTGTTCGATTTCGTTGTTCGATTTCGTTGTTCGATTTCGTTGTTCGATTTCGTTGTTCGATTTCGTTGTCCGATTCCGTTGTTCGATTTCGTTGTTCGTTTTCGTTGTTCTATATTGTTGCATGATTTCGTGATTCGATTTCGTTGTTCGATTGCGTTGTTCCATTTCGTTGTTCTATTTCGTGGTTCGATTTATAGTGGTTTCAGTTTGTTGTTCGATGTCGTTGTTCGATATCGAAGTTGGATTTCGTTGTTCAATTTCGTTGTTCTATTTCGTTGTTCGATTTCGTTGTTCGATTCGTTATTCGATTTCGTTGTTCGATTTCGTTGTTCGATTTCGTTGTTCGATTTCGTTGTTAGATTTCGTTGTTCGACTTCGTTGTTCGATTTCGTTGTTCGATTTCGTTGTTCGATTTCGTTGTTCGATTTCGTTGTTCCATTTCTTTGTTCGATTTCGTTGTTCGATTTCGTTGTTCCATTTTGTTGTTCGATTTCGTTGTTCGATTTCGTTGTTCGATTTCGTTGTTCGATTTCGTTGTTCGATTTCGTTGTTCCATTTCGTTGTTCGATATCGTTGTTCGATTTCGTTGTTCGATTTCGTTGTTCGATTTCGAAATTCGATTTCGTTGTTCGATTTCGTTGTTCGATTTTGTTGTTCGATTTCGTTGTTCGATTTCGTTGTTCGATTTCGTTGTTCGATTTCGTTGTTCGATTTCGTTGTTCGATTTCGTTGTCCGATTCCGTTGTTCGATTTCGTTGTTCGTTTTCGTTGTTCTATATTGTTGCATGATTTCGTGATTCGATTTCGTTGTTCGATTGCGTTGTTCCATTTCGTTGTTCTATTTCGTGGTTCGATTTATAGTGGTTTCAGTTTGTTGTTCGATGTCGTTGTTCGATATCGAAGTTGGATTTCGTTGTTCAATTTCGTTGTTCTATTTCGTTGTTCGATTTCGTTGTTCGATTCGTTATTCGATTTCGTTGTTCGATTTCGTTGTTCGATTTCGTTGTTCGATTTCGTTGTTAGATTTCGTTGTTCGACTTCGTTGTTCGATTTCGTTGTTCGATTTCGTTGTTCGATTTCGTTGTTCGATTTCGTTGTTCCATTTCTTTGTTCGATTTCGTTGTTCGATTTCGTTGTTCCATTTTGTTGTTCGATTTCGTTGTTCGATTTCGTTGTTAGATTTCGTTGTTCGATTTCGTTGTTCGATTTCGTTGTTCGATTTCGTTGTTCGATATCGAAGTTGGATTTCGTAGGTCAATTTCGTTGTTCTATTTCGTTGTTCTATTTCGTTGTTCGATTTCGTTGTTCGATTTCGTTGTTCGATTTCGTTGTTCGATTTCGTTGTTCCATTTCTTTGTTCGATTTCGTTGTTCGATTTCGTTGTTCCATTTTGTTGTTCGATTTCGTTGTTCGATTTCGTTGTTCGATTTCGTTGTTCGATTTCGTTGTTCGATTTCGTTGTTCCATTTCGTTGTTCGATATCGTTGTTCGATTTCGTTGTTCGATTTCGTTGTTCGATTTCGAAATTCGATTTCGTTGTTCGATTTCGTTGTTCGATTTTGTTGTTCGATTTCGTTGTTCGATTTCGTTGTTCGATTTCGTTGTTCGATTTCGTTGTTCGATTTCGTTGTTCGATTTCGTTGTCCGATTCCGTTGTTCGATTTCGTTGTTCGTTTTCGTTGTTCTATATTGTTGCATGATTTCGTGATTCGATTTCGTTGTTCGATTGCGTTGTTCCATTTAGTTGTTCTATTTCGTGGTTCGATTTATAGTGGTTTCAGTTTGTTGTTCGATGTCGTTGTTCGATATCGAAGTTGGATTTCGTTGTTCAATTTCGTTGTTCTATTTCGTTGTTCGATTTCGTTGTTCGATTCGTTATTCGATTTCGTTGTTCGATTTCGTTGTTCGATTTCGTTGTTCGATTTCGTTGTTAGATTTCGTTGTTCGACTTCGTTGTTCGATTTCGTTGTTCGATTTCGTTGTTCGATTTCGTTGTTCGATTTCGTTGTTCCATTTCTTTGTTCGATTTCGTTGTTCGATTTCGTTGTTCCATTTTGTTGTTCGATTTCGTTGTTCGATTTCGTTGTTAGATTTCGTTGTTCGATTTCGTTGTTCGATTTCGTTGTTCGATTTCGTTGTTCGATATCGAAGTTGGATTTCGTAGGTCAATTTCGTTGTTCTATTTCGTTGTTCTATTTCGTTGTTCGATTTCGTTGTTCGATTCGTTATTCGATTTCGTTGTTCGATTTCGTTGTTCGATTTCGTTGTTCGATTTCGTTGTTCGATTTCGTTGTTCGATTTCGTTGTTCCATTTCGTTGTTCGATATCGTTGTTCGATTTCGTTGTTCTATATTGTTGCATGATTTCGTGGTTCGATTTCGTTGTTCGATTTCGTTGTTCGATTTCGTTGTTCTATATTGTTGCATGATTTCGTGGTTCGATTTCGTTGTTCGATTTCGTTGTTCGATTTCGTTGTTCTATATTGTTGCATGATTTCGTGGTTCGATTTCGTTGTTCGATTTTGTTGTTTGATTTCGTTGTTCGATTTCGTTGTTCGATTTCGTTGTTCGATTTCGTTGTTCCATTTCGTTGTTCGATTTCGTTGTTCGATTTCGTTGATCGATTTCGTTGTTCGATTTCGTTGTTCGATTTCGTTGTTCGATTGCGTTGTTCCATTTCGTTGTTCTATTTCGTGGTTAGATTTAGTGGTTTCAGATTGTTGTTCGATTTCGTTGTTCGATATCGAAGTTGGATTTCGTTGTTCAATTTCGTTGTTCTATTTCGTTGTTCGATTTCGTTGTTCGATTCGTTATTCGATTTCGTTGTTCGATTTCGTTGTTCGATTTCGTTGTTCGATTTCGTTGTTCCATTTTGTTGTTAGATTTCGTTGTTCGATTTCGTTGTTCGATTTCGTTGTTCGATTTCGTTGTTCGATTTCGTTGTTCGAAATCGAAATGGATTTCGTAGGTCAATTTCGTTGTTCTATTTCGTTGTTCTATTTCGTTGTTCGATTTCGTTGTTCGATTCGTTATTCGATTTCGTTGTTCGATTTCGTTGTTCGATTTCGTTGTTCGATTTCGTTGTTCGATTTCGTTGTCCGATTTCGTTGTTCCATTTCGTTGTTCGATATCGTTGTTCGATTTCGTTGTTCGATTTCGTTGTTCGATTTCGAAGTTCGATTTCGTTGTTCGATTTCGTTGTTCGATTTCGTTGTTCGATTTTGTTGTTCGATTTCGTTGTTCGATTTCGTTGTTCGATTTCGTTGTTCGATTTCGGTGTCCGATTCCGTTGTTCGATTTCGTTGTTCGTTTTCGTTGTTCTATATTGTTGCATGATTTCGTGATTCGATTTCGTTGTTCGATTGCGTTGTTCCATTTCGTAGTTCTATTTCGTGGTTCGATTTATAGTGGTTTCAGTTTGTTGTTCGATATCGAAGTTGGATTTCGTTGTTCAATTTCGTTGTTCTATTTCGTTGTTCCATTTCGTTGTTCGATTTCGTTGTTCGATTCGTTAATCGATTTCGTTGTTCGATTTCGTTGTTCGATTTCGTTGTTCGATTTCGTTGTTCGATTTCGTTGTTCCATTTCGTTGTTCGATATCGTTGTTCGATTTCGTTGTTCGATTTCGTTGTTCGATTTCGAAATTCGATTTCGTTGTTCGATTTCGTTGTTCGATTTTGTTGTTCGATTTCGTTGTTCGATTTCGTTGTTCGATTTCGTTGTTCGATTTCGTTGTTCGATTTCGTTGTTCGATTTCGTTGTCCGATTCCGTTGTTCGATTTCGTTGTTCGTTTTCGTTGTTCTATATTGTTGCATGATTTCGTGATTCGATTTCGTTGTCCGATTCCGTTGTTCGATTTCGTTGTTCGTTTTCGTTGTTCTATATTGTTGCATGATTTCGTGATTCGATTTCGTTGTTCGATTGCGTTGTTCCATTTCGTTGTTCTATTTCGTGGTTCGATTTATAGTGGTTTCAGTTTGTTGTTCGATGTCGTTGTTCGATATCGAAGTTGGATTTCGTTGTTCAATTTCGTTGTTCTATTTCGTTGTTCGATTTCGTTGTTCGATTCGTTATTCGATTTCGTTGTTCGATTTCGTTGTTCGATTTCGTTGTTCGATTTCGTTGTTAGATTTCGTTGTTCGACTTCGTTGTTCGATTTAGTTGTTCGATTTCGTTGTTCGATTTCGTTGTTCGATTTCGTTGTTCCATTTCTTTGTTCGATTTCGTTGTTCGATTTCGTTGTTCCATTTTGTTGTTCGATTTCGTTGTTCGATTTCGTTGTTAGATTTCGTTGTTCGATTTCGTTGTTCGATTTCGTTGTTCGATTTCGTTGTTCGATTTCGTTGTTCGATTTCGTTGTTCGATTTCGTTGTTCGATTTCGTTGTTCGATTTCGTTGTTCGATATCGAAGTTGGATTTCGTAGGTCAATTTCGTTGTTCTATTTCGTTGTTCTATTTCGTTGTTCGATTTCGTTGTTCGATTCGTTATTCGATTTCGTTGTTCGATTTCGTTGTTCGATTTCGTTGTTCGATTTCGTTGTTCGATTTCGTTGTTCGATTTCGTTGTTCCATTTCGTTGTTCGATATCGTTGTTCGATTTCGTTGTTCTATATTGTTGCATGATTTCGTGGTTCGATTTCGTTGTTCGATTTCGTTGTTCGATTTCGTTGTTCGATTTCGTTGTTCTATATTGTTGCATGATTTCGTGGTTCGATTTCGTTGTTCGATTGCGTTGTTCCATTTCGTTGTTCTATTTCGTGGTTCGATTTATAGTGGTTTCAGTTTGTTGTTCGATATCGAAGTTGGATTTCGTTGTTCAATTTCGTTGTTCTATTTCGTTGTTCTATTTCGTTGTTCGATTTCGTTGTTCGATTCGTTAATCGATTTCGTTGTTCGATTTCGTTGTTCGATTTCGTTGTTCGATTTCGTTGTTCCATTTTGTTGTTCGATTTCGTTGTTCGATTTCGTTGTTCGATTTCGTTGTTCGATTTCGTTGTTCGATTTCGTTGTTCCATTTTGTTGTTCGATTTCGTTGTTCGATTTCGTTGTTCGATTTCGTTGTTCGATTTCGTTGTTCGATTTCATTGTTCCATTTCGTTGTTCGATTGCGTTGTTCCATTTCGTTGTTCTATTTCGTGGTTCGATTTTTAGTGGTTTCAGTTCGTTGTTCGATGTCGTTGTTCGATATCGAAGTTGGATTTCGTTGTTCAATTTCGTTGTTCGATTTCGTTGTTCGATTTCGTTGTCCGATTCCGTTGTTCGATTTCGTTGTTCGTTTTCGTTGTTCTATATTGTTGCATGATTTCGTGATTCGATTTCGTTGTTCGATTGCGTTGTTCCATTTCGTTGTTCTATTTCGTGGTTCGATTTATAGTGGTTTCAGTTTGTTGTTCGATGTCGTTGTTCGATATCGAAGTTGGATTTCGTTGTTCAATTTCGTTGTTCTATTTCGTTGTTCGATTTCGTTGTTCGATTCGTTATTCGATTTCGTTGTTCGATTTCGTTGTTCGATTTCGTTGTTCGATTTCGTTGTTAGATTTCGTTGTTCGACTTCGTTGTTCGATTTCGTTGTTCGATTTCGTTGTTCGATTTCGTTGTTCGATTTCGTTGTTCCATTTCTTTGTTCGATTTCGTTGTTCGATTTCGTTGTTCCATTTTGTTGTTCGATTTCGTTGTTCGATTTCGTTGTTAGATTTCGTTGTTCGATTTCGTTGTTCGATTTCGTTGTTCGATTTCGTTGTTCGATTTCGTTGTTCGATTTCGTTGTTCGATTTCGTTGTTCGATATCGAAGTTGGATTTCGTAGGTCAATCTCGTTGTTCTATTTCGTTGTTCTATTTCGTTGTTCGATTTCGTTGTTCCATTTTGTTGTTCGATTTCGTTGTTCGATTTCGTTGTTAGATTTCGTTGTTCGATTTCGTTGTTCGATTTCGTTGTTCGATTTCGTTGTTCGATTTCGTTGTTCGATTTCGTTGTTCGATATCGAAGTTGGATTTCGTAGGTCAATTTCGTTGTTCTATTTCGTTGTTCTATTTCGTTGTTCGATTTCGTTGTTCGATTCGTTATTCGATTTCGTTGTTCGATTTCGTTGTTCGATTTCGTAGTTCGATTTCGTTGTTCGATTTCGTTGTTCGATTTCGTTGTTCCATTTCGTTGTTCGATATCGTTGTTCGATTTCGTTGTTCGATTTCGTTGTTCGATTTCGAAATTCGATTTCGTTGTTCGATTTCGTTGTTCGATTTCGTTGTTCGATTTTGTTGTTCGATTTCGTTGTTCGATTTCGTTGTTCGATTTCGTTGTTCGATTTCGTTGTTCGA
Source organism: Neocrepidodera transversa (assembly GCA_963243735.1). NCBI lineage: Eukaryota > Metazoa > Arthropoda > Insecta > Coleoptera > Chrysomelidae > Neocrepidodera > Neocrepidodera transversa. The sequence continues at coordinate 30,640,527 of OY725344.1, read as the reverse complement.
TTTCGTTGTCCGATTCCGTTGTTCGATTTCGTTGTTCGTTTTCGTTGTTCTATATTGTTGCATGATTTCGTGATTCGATTTCGTTGTTCGATTGCGTTGTTCCATTTCGTTGTTCTATTTAGTGGTTCGATTTATAGTGGTTTCAGTTTGTTGTTCGATGTCGTTGTTCGATATCGAAGTTGGATTTCGTTGTTCAATTTCGTTGTTCTATTTCGTTGATCGATTTCGTTGTTCGATTCGTTATTCGATTTCGTTGTTCGATTTCGTTGTTCGATTTCGTTGTTCGATTTCGTTGTTCGATTTCGTTGTTCGATTTCGTTGTTCGATTTCGTTGTTCGATTTCGTTGTTCCATTTCTTTGTTCGATTTCGTTGTTCCATTTTGTTGTTCGATTTCGTTGTTCGATTTCGTTGTTAGATTTCGTTGTTCGATTTCGTTGTTCGATTACGTTGTTCGATTTCGTTGTTCGATTTCGTTGTTCGATTTCGTTGTTCGATATCGAAGTTGGATTTCGTTGTTCAATTTCGTTGTTCTATTTCGTTGTTCGATTTCGTTGTTCGATTCGTTATTCGATTTCGTTGTTCGATTTCGTTGTTCGATTTCGTTGTTCCATTTTGTTGTTCGATTTCGTTGTTCGATTTCGTTGTTCTATATTGTTGCATGATTTCGTGGTTCGATTTCGTTGTTCGATTGCGTTGTTCCATTTCGTTGTTCTATTTCGTGGTTCGATTTATAGTGGTTTCAGTTTGTTGTTCGATTTCGTTGTTCGATATCGAAGTTGGATTTCGTTGTTCAATTTCGTTGTTCTATTTCGTTGTTCGATTTCGTTGTTCGATTCGTTAATCGATTTCGTTGTTCGATTTCGTTGTTCGATTTCGTTGTTCCATTTTGTTGTTCGATTTCGTTGTTCGATTTCGTTGTTCGATTTCGTTGTTCGATTTCGTTGTTAGATTTCGTTGTTCGATTTCGTTGTTCGATTTCGTTGTTCGATTTCGTTGTTCGATTTTGTTGTTTGATTTCGTTGTTCGATTTCGTTGTTCGATTTCGTTGTTCGATTTCGTTGTTCCATTTCGTTGTTCGATTTCGTTGTTCGATTCGTTATTCGATTTCGTTGTTCGATTTCGTTGTTCGATTTCGTTGTTCGATTTCGTTGTTCCATTTTGTTGTTCGATTTCGTTGTTCGATTTCGTTGTTAGATTTCGTTGTTCGATTTCGTTGTTCGATTTCGTTGTTCGATTTCGTTGTTCGATTTCGTTGTTCGATTTCGTTGTTCGAATTCGTTGTTCGATTTCGTTGTTCCATTTTGTTGTTCGATTTCGTTGTTCGATTTCGTTGTTCTATATTGTTGCATGATTTCGTGGTTCGATTTCGTTGTTCGATTGCGTTGTTCCATTTCGTTGTTCTATTTCGTGGTTCGATTTATAGTGGTTTCAGTTTGTTGTTCGATTTCGTGTTCGATTTCGAAGTTGGATTTCGTTGTTCAATTTCGTTGTTCTATTTCGTTATTCGATTTCGTTGTTCGATTCGTTATTCGATTTCGTTGTTCGATTTCGTTGTTCGATTTCGTTGTTAGATTTCGTTGTTCGATTTCGTTGTTCGATTTCGTTGTTCGATTTCGTTGTTCGATTTCGTTGATCGATTTCGTTGTTCGATTTCGTTGTTCGATTTCGTTTTTCGATTTCGTTATTCCATTTCGTTGTTCGATTTCGTTGTTCCATTTTGTTGTTCGATTTCCTTGTTCGATTTCGTTGTTAGATTTCGTTGTTCGATTTCGTTGTTCGATTACGATGTTCGATTTCGTTGTTCGATTTCGTTGTTCGATTTCGTTGTTCGATTTCGTTGTTCGATTTTGTTGTTCGATTTCGTTGTTCGATTTCATTGTTCGATTTCGTTGTTCGATTTCGTTGTTCCATTTCGTTGTTCGATTTCGTTGTTCGATTTCGTGTTCGATTTCGTTGTTCGATTTCGTTGATCGATTTCGTTGTTCGATTTCGTTGTTCGATTTCGTTGTTCGATTGCGTTGTTCCATTTCGTTGTTCTATTTCGTGGTTCGATTTAGTGGTTTCAGTTTGTTGTTCGATTTCGTTGTTCGATATCGAAGTTGGATTTCGTTGTTCAATTTCGTTGTTCTATTTCGTTGTTCGATTTCGTTGTTCGATTCGTTATTCGATTTCGTTGTTCGATTTCGTTGTTCGATTTCGTTGTTCGATTTCGTTGTTCGATTCGTTATTCGATTTCGTTGTTCGATTTCGTTGTTCGATTTCGTTGTTCGATTTCGTTGTTCCATTTTGTTGTTCGATTTCGTTGTTCGATTTCGTTGTTAGATTTCGTTGTTCGATTTCGTTGTTCGATTTCGTTGTTCGATTTCGTTGTTCTATTTCGTTGTTCGATTTCGTTGTTCGATTCGTTATTCGATTTCGTTGTTCGATTTCGTTGTTCGATTTCGATGTTCGATTTCGTTGTTCGATTTCGTTGTTCCATTTCGTTGTTCCATTTCGTTGTTCGATATCGTTGTTCGATTTCGTTGTTCGATTTCATTGTTCGATTTCGAAATTCGATTTCGTTGTTCGATTTCGTTGTTCGATTTCGTTGTTCGATTTTGTTGTTCGATTTCGTTGTTCGATTTCGTTGTTCGATTTCGTTGTTCGATTTCGTTGTTCGATTTCGTTGTCCGATTCCGTTGTTCGATTTCGTTGTTCGTTTTCGTTGTTCTATATTGTTGCATGATTTCGTGATTCGATTTCGTTGTTCGATTGCGTTGTTCCATTTCGTTGTTCTATTTCGTGGTTCGATTTATAGTTGTTTCAGTTTGTTGTTCGATGTCGTTGTTCGATATCGAAGTTGGATTTCGTTGTTCAATTTCGTTGTTCTATTTCGTTGTTCGATTTCGTTGTTCGATTCGTTATTCGATTTCGTTGTTCGATTTCGTTGTTCGATTTCGTTGTTCGATTTCGTTGTTAGATTTCGTTGTTCGACTTCGTTGTTCGATTTCGTTGTTCGATTTCGTTGTTCGATTTCGTTGTTCGATTTCGTTGTTCCATTTCTTTGTTCGATTTCGTTGTTCGATTACGTTGTTCGATTTCGTTGTTCGATTTCGTTGTTCGATTTCGTTGTTCGATATCGAAGTTGGATTTCGTTGTTCAATTTCGTTGTTCTATTTCGTTGTTCGATTTCGTTGTTCGATTCGTTATTCGATTTCGTTGTTCGATTTCGTTGTTCGATTTCGTTGTTCCATTTTGTTGTTCGATTTCGTTGTTCGATTTCGTTGTTCTATATTGTTGCATGATTTCGTGGTTCGATTTCGTTGTTCGATTGCGTTGTTCCATTTCGTTGTTCTATTTCGTGGTTCGATTTATAGTGGTTTCAGTTTGTTGTTCGATTTCGTTGTTCGATATCGAAGTTCGATTTCGTTGTTCCATTTTGTTGTTCGATTTCGTTGTTCGATTTCGTTGTTCGATTTCGTTGTTCGATTTCGTTGTTCGATTTCATTGTTCCATTTCGTTGTTCGATTGCGTTGTTCCATTTCGTTGTTCTATTTCGTGGTTCGATTTTTAGTGGTTTCAGTTCGTTGTTCGATGTCGTTGTTCGATATCGAAGTTGGATTTCGTTGTTCAATTTCGTTGTTCGATTTCGTTGTTCGATTTCGTTGTCCGATTCCGTTGTTCGATTTCGTTGTTCGTTTTCGTTGTTCTATATTGTTGCATGATTTCGTGATTCGATTTCGTTGTTCGATTGCGTTGTTCCATTTCGTTGTTCTATTTCGTGGTTCGATTTATAGTGGTTTCAGTTTGTTGTTCGATGTCGTTGTTCGATATCGAAGTTGGATTTCGTTGTTCAATTTCGTTGTTCTATTTCGTTGTTCGATTTCGTTGTTCGATTCGTTATTCGATTTCGTTGTTCGATTTCGTTGTTCGATTTCGTTGTTCGATTTCGTTGTTAGATTTCGTTGTTCGACTTCGTTGTTCGATTTCGTTGTTCGATTTCGTTGTTCGATTTCGTTGTTCGATTTCGTTGTTCCATTTCTTTGTTCGATTTCGTTGTTCGATTTCGTTGTTCCATTTTGTTGTTCGATTTCGTTGTTCGATTTCGTTGTTAGATTTCGTTGTTCGATTTCGTTGTTCGATTTCGTTGTTCGATTTCGTTGTTCGATTTCGTTGTTCGATTTCGTTGTTCGATTTCGTTGTTCGATATCGAAGTTGGATTTCGTAGGTCAATCTCGTTGTTCTATTTCGTTGTTCTATTTCGTTGTTCGATTTCGTTGTTCCATTTTGTTGTTCGATTTCGTTGTTCGATTTCGTTGTTAGATTTCGTTGTTCGATTTCGTTGTTCGATTTCGTTGTTCGATTTCGTTGTTCGATTTCGTTGTTCGATTTCGTTGTTCGATTTCGTTGTTCGATATCGAAGTTGGATTTCGTAGGTCAATTTCGTTGTTCTATTTCGTTGTTCTATTTCGTTGTTCGATTTCGTTGTTCGATTCGTTATTCGATTTCGTTGTTCGATTTCGTTGTTCGATTTCGTAGTTCGATTTCGTTGTTCGATTTCGTTGTTCGATTTCGTTGTTCCATTTCGTTGTTCGATATCGTTGTTCGATTTCGTTGTTCGATTTCGTTGTTCGATTTCGAAATTCGATTTCGTTGTTCGATTTCGTTGTTCGATTTCGTTGTTCGATTTTGTTGTTCGATTTCGTTGTTCGATTTCGTTGTTCGATTTCGTTGTTCGATTTCGTTGTTCGATTTCGTTGTCCGATTCCGTTGTTCGATTTCGTTGTTCGTTTTCGTTGTTCTATATTGTTGCATGATTTCGTGATTCGATTTCGTTGTTCGATTGCGTTGTTCCATTTCGTTGTTCTATTTAGTGGTTCGATTTATAGTGGTTTCAGTTTGTTGTTCGATGTCGTTGTTCGATATCGAAGTTGGATTTCGTTGTTCAATTTCGTTGTTCTATTTCGTTGATCGATTTCGTTGTTCGATTCGTTATTCGATTTCGTTGTTCGATTTCGTTGTTCGATTTCGTTGTTCGATTTCGTTGTTCGATTTCGTTGTTCGATTTCGTTGTTCGATTTCGTTGTTCGATTTCGTTGTTCCATTTCTTTGTTCGATTTCGTTGTTCCATTTTGTTGTTCGATTTCGTTGTTCGATTTCGTTGTTAGATTTCGTTGTTCGATTTCGTTGTTCGATTACGTTGTTCGATTTCGTTGTTCGATTTCGTTGTTCGATTTCGTTGTTCGATATCGAAGTTGGATTTCGTTGTTCAATTTCGTTGTTCTATTTCGTTGTTCGATTTCGTTGTTCGATTCGTTATTCGATTTCGTTGTTCGATTTCGTTGTTCGATTTCGTTGTTCCATTTTGTTGTTCGATTTCGTTGTTCGATTTCGTTGTTCTATATTGTTGCATGATTTCGTGGTTCGATTTCGTTGTTCGATTGCGTTGTTCCATTTCGTTGTTCTATTTCGTGGTTCGATTTATAGTGGTTTCAGTTTGTTGTTCGATTTCGTTGTTCGATATCGAAGTTGGATTTCGTTGTTCAATTTCGTTGTTCTATTTCGTTGTTCGATTTCGTTGTTCGATTCGTTAATCGATTTCGTTGTTCGATTTCGTTGTTCGATTTCGTTGTTCCATTTTGTTGTTCGATTTCGTTGTTCGATTTCGTTGTTCGATTTCGTTGTTCGATTTCGTTGTTAGATTTCGTTGTTCGATTTCGTTGTTCGATTTCGTTGTTCGATTTCGTTGTTCGATTTTGTTGTTTGATTTCGTTGTTCGATTTCGTTGTTCGATTTCGTTGTTCGATTTCGTTGTTCCATTTCGTTGTTCGATTTCGTTGTTCGATTCGTTATTCGATTTCGTTGTTCGATTTCGTTGTTCGATTTCGTTGTTCGATTTCGTTGTTCCATTTTGTTGTTCGATTTCGTTGTTCGATTTCGTTGTTAGATTTCGTTGTTCGATTTCGTTGTTCGATTTCGTTGTTCGATTTCGTTGTTCGATTTCGTTGTTCGATTTCGTTGTTCGAATTCGTTGTTCGATTTCGTTGTTCCATTTTGTTGTTCGATTTCGTTGTTCGATTTCGTTGTTCTATATTGTTGCATGATTTCGTGGTTCGATTTCGTTGTTCGATTGCGTTGTTCCATTTCGTTGTTCTATTTCGTGGTTCGATTTATAGTGGTTTCAGTTTGTTGTTCGATTTCGTGTTCGATTTCGAAGTTGGATTTCGTTGTTCAATTTCGTTGTTCTATTTCGTTATTCGATTTCGTTGTTCGATTCGTTATTCGATTTCGTTGTTCGATTTCGTTGTTCGATTTCGTTGTTAGATTTCGTTGTTCGATTTCGTTGTTCGATTTCGTTGTTCGATTTCGTTGTTCGATTTCGTTGATCGATTTCGTTGTTCGATTTCGTTGTTCGATTTCGTTTTTCGATTTCGTTATTCCATTTCGTTGTTCGATTTCGTTGTTCCATTTTGTTGTTCGATTTCCTTGTTCGATTTCGTTGTTAGATTTCGTTGTTCGATTTCGTTGTTCGATTACGATGTTCGATTTCGTTGTTCGATTTCGTTGTTCGATTTCGTTGTTCGATTTCGTTGTTCGATTTTGTTGTTCGATTTCGTTGTTCGATTTCATTGTTCGATTTCGTTGTTCGATTTCGTTGTTCCATTTCGTTGTTCGATTTCGTTGTTCGATTTCGTGTTCGATTTCGTTGTTCGATTTCGTTGATCGATTTCGTTGTTCGATTTCGTTGTTCGATTTCGTTGTTCGATTGCGTTGTTCCATTTCGTTGTTCTATTTCGTGGTTCGATTTAGTGGTTTCAGTTTGTTGTTCGATTTCGTTGTTCGATATCGAAGTTGGATTTCGTTGTTCAATTTCGTTGTTCTATTTCGTTGTTCGATTTCGTTGTTCGATTCGTTATTCGATTTCGTTGTTCGATTTCGTTGTTCGATTTCGTTGTTCGATTTCGTTGTTCGATTCGTTATTCGATTTCGTTGTTCGATTTCGTTGTTCGATTTCGTTGTTCGATTTCGTTGTTCCATTTTGTTGTTCGATTTCGTTGTTCGATTTCGTTGTTAGATTTCGTTGTTCGATTTCGTTGTTCGATTTCGTTGTTCGATTTCGTTGTTCTATTTCGTTGTTCGATTTCGTTGTTCGATTCGTTATTCGATTTCGTTGTTCGATTTCGTTGTTCGATTTCGATGTTCGATTTCGTTGTTCGATTTCGTTGTTCCATTTCGTTGTTCCATTTCGTTGTTCGATATCGTTGTTCGATTTCGTTGTTCGATTTCATTGTTCGATTTCGAAATTCGATTTCGTTGTTCGATTTCGTTGTTCGATTTCGTTGTTCGATTTTGTTGTTCGATTTCGTTGTTCGATTTCGTTGTTCGATTTCGTTGTTCGATTTCGTTGTTCGATTTCGTTGTCCGATTCCGTTGTTCGATTTCGTTGTTCGTTTTCGTTGTTCTATATTGTTGCATGATTTCGTGATTCGATTTCGTTGTTCGATTGCGTTGTTCCATTTCGTTGTTCTATTTCGTGGTTCGATTTATAGTGGTTTCAGTTTGTTGTTCGATGTCGTTGTTCGATATCGAAGTTGGATTTCGTTGTTCAATTTCGTTGTTCTATTTCGTTGTTCGATTTCGTTGTTCGATTCGTTATTCGATTTCGTTGTTCGATTTCGTTGTTCGATTTCGTTGTTCGATTTCGTTGTTAGATTTCGTTGTTCGACTTCGTTGTTCGATTTCGTTGTTCGATTTCGTTGTTCGATTTCGTTGTTCGATTTCGTTGTTCCATTTCTTTGTTCGATTTCGTTGTTCGATTACGTTGTTCGATTTCGTTGTTCGATTTCGTTGTTCGATTTCGTTGTTCGATATCGAAGTTGGATTTCGTTGTTCAATTTCGTTGTTCTATTTCGTTGTTCGATTTCGTTGTTCGATTCGTTATTCGATTTCGTTGTTCGATTTCGTTGTTCGATTTCGTTGTTCCATTTTGTTGTTCGATTTCGTTGTTCGATTTCGTTGTTCTATATTGTTGCATGATTTCGTGGTTCGATTTCGTTGTTCGATTGCGTTGTTCCATTTCGTTGTTCTATTTCGTGGTTCGATTTATAGTGGTTTCAGTTTGTTGTTCGATTTCGTTGTTCGATATCGAAGTTGGATTTCGTTGTTCAATTTCGTTGTTCTATTTCGTTGTTCGATTTCCTTGTTCGATTCGTTATTCGATTTCGTTGTTCGATTTCGTTGTTCGATTTCGTTGTTCGATTTCGTTGTTCCATTTTGTTGTTCGATTTCGTTGTTAGATTTCGTTGTTCGATTTCGTTGTTCGATTTCGTTGTTCGATTTCGTTGTTCGATTTCGTTGTTCGAAATCGAAGTTGGATTTCGTAGGTCAATTTCGTTGTTCTATTTCGTTGTTCTATTTCGTTGTTCGATTTCGTTGTTCGATTCGTTATTCGATTTCGTTGTTCGATTTCGTTGTTCGATTTCGTTGTTCGATTTCGTTGTTCGATTTCGTTGTCCGATTTCGTTGTTCCATTTCGTTGTTCGATATCGTTGTTCGATTTCGTTGTTCGATTTCGTTGTTCGATTTCGAAGTTCGATTTCGTTGTTCGATTTCGTTGTTCGATTTCGTTGTTCGATTTTGTTGTTCGATTTCGTTGTTCGATTTCGTTGTTCGATTTCGTTGTTCGATTTCGGTGTCCGATTCCGTTGTTCGATTTCGTTGTTCGTTTTCGTTGTTCTATATTGTTGCATGATTTCGTGATTCGATTTCGTAGTTCGATTGCGTTGTTCCATTTCGTAGTTCTATTTCGTGGTTCGATTTATAGTGGTTTCAGTTTGTTGTTCGATATCGAAGTTGGATTTCGTTGTTCAATTTCGTTGTTCTATTTCGTTGTTCCATTTCGTTGTTCGATTTCGTTGTTCGATTCGTTAATCGATTTCGTTGTTCGATTTCGTTGTTCGATTTCGTTGTTCGATTTCGTTGTTCGATTTCGTTGTTCCATTTCGTTGTTCGATATCGTTGTTCGATTTCGTTGTTCGATTTCGTTGTTCGATTTCGAAATTCGATTTCGTTGTTCGATTTCGTTGTTCGATTTTGTTGTTCGATTTCGTTGTTCGATTTCGTTGTTCGATTTCGTTGTTCGATTTCGTTGTTCGATTTCGTTGTTCGATTTCGTTGTCCGATTCCGTTGTTCGATTTCGTTGTTCGTTTTCGTTGTTCTATATTGTTGCATGATTTCGTGATTCGATTTCGTTGTTCGATTGCGTTGTTCCATTTCGTTGTTCTATTTCGTGGTTCGATTTATAGTGGTTTCAGTTTGTTGTTCGATGTCGTTGTTCGATATCGAAGTTGGATTTCGTTGTTCAATTTCGTTGTTCTATTTCGTTGTTCGATTTCGTTGTTCGATTCGTTATTCGATTTCGTTGTTCGATTTCGTTGTTCGATTTCGTTGTTCGATTTCGTTGTTAGATTTCGTTGTTCGACTTCGTTGTTCGATTTCGTTGTTCGATTTCGTTGTTCGATTTCGTTGTTCGATTTCGTTGTTCCATTTCTTTGTTCGATTTCGTTGTTCGATTTCGTTGTTCCATTTTGTTGTTCGATTTCGTTGTTCGATTTCGTTGTTAGATTTCGTTGTTCGATTTCGTTGTTCGATTTCGTTGTTCGATTTCGTTGTTCGATATCGAAGTTGGATTTCGTAGGTCAATTTCGTTGTTCTATTTCGTTGTTCTATTTCGTTGTTCGATTTCGTTGTTCGATTCGTTATTCGATTTCGTTGTTCGATTTCGTTGTTCGATTTCGTTGTTCGATTTCGTTGTTCGATTTCGTTGTTCCATTTCGTTGTTCGATATCGTTGTTCGATTTCGTTGTTCTATATTGTTGCATGATTTCGTGGTTCGATTTCGTTGTTCGATTTCGTTGTTCGATTTCGTTGTTCTATATTGTTGCATGATTTCGTGGTTCGATTTCGTTGTTCGATTTCGTTGTTCGATTTCGTTGTTCTATATTGTTGCATGATTTCGTGGTTCGATTTCGTTGTTCGATTTTGTTGTTTGATTTCGTTGTTCGATTTCGTTGTTCGATTTCGTTGTTCGATTTCGTTGTTCCATTTCGTTGTTCGATTTCGTTGTTCGATTTCGTTGATCGATTTCGTTGTTCGATTTCGTTGTTCGATTTCGTTGTTCGATTGCGTTGTTCCATTTCGTTGTTCTATTTCGTGGTTAGATTTAGTGGTTTCAGATTGTTGTTCGATTTCGTTGTTCGATATCGAAGTTGGATTTCGTTGTTCAATTTCGTTGTTCTATTTCGTTGTTCGATTTCGTTGTTCGATTCGTTATTCGATTTCGTTGTTCGATTTCGTTGTTCGATTTCGTTGTTCGATTTCGTTGTTCCATTTTGTTGTTAGATTTCGTTGTTCGATTTCGTTGTTCGATTTCGTTGTTCGATTTCGTTGTTCGATTTCGTTGTTCGATTTCGTTGTTCGAAATCGAAATGGATTTCGTAGGTCAATTTCGTTGTTCTATTTCGTTGTTCTATTTCGTTGTTCGATTTCGTTGTTCGATTCGTTATTCGATTTCGTTGTTCGATTTCGTTGTTCGATTTCGTTGTTCGATTTCGTTGTTCGATTTCGTTGTCCGATTTCGTTGTTCCATTTCGTTGTTCGATATCGTTGTTCGATTTCGTTGTTCGATTTCGTTGTTCGATTTCGAAGTTCGATTTCGTTGTTCGATTTCGTTGTTCGATTTCGTTGTTCGATTTTGTTGTTCGATTTCGTTGTTCGATTTCGTTGTTCGATTTCGTTGTTCGATTTCGGTGTCCGATTCCGTTGTTCGATTTCGTTGTTCGTTTTCGTTGTTCTATATTGTTGCATGATTTCGTGATTCGATTTCGTTGTTCGATTGCGTTGTTCCATTTCGTAGTTCTATTTCGTGGTTCGATTTATAGTGGTTTCAGTTTGTTCGATATCGAAGTTGGATTTCGTTGTTCAATTTCGTTGTTCTATTTCGTTGTTCCATTTCGTTGTTCGATTTCGTTGTTCGATTCGTTAATCGATTTCGTTGTTCGATTTCGTTGTTCGATTTCGTTGTTCGATTTCGTTGTTCGATTTCGTTGTTCCATTTCGTTGTTCGATATCGTTGTTCGATTTCGTTGTTCGATTTCGTTGTTCGATTTCGAAATTCGATTTCGTTGTTCGATTTCGTTGTTCGATTTTGTTGTTCGATTTCGTTGTTCGATTTCGTTGTTCGATTTCGTTGTTCGATTTCGTTGTTCGATTTCGTTGTTCGATTTCGTTGTCCGATTCCGTTGTTCGATTTCGTTGTTCGTTTTCGTTGTTCTATATTGTTGCATGATTTCGTGATTCGATTTCGTTGTCCGATTCCGTTGTTCGATTTCGTTGTTCGTTTTCGTTGTTCTATATTGTTGCATGATTTCGTGATTCGATTTCGTTGTTCGATTGCGTTGTTCCATTTCGTTGTTCTATTTCGTGGTTCGATTTATAGTGGTTTCAGTTTGTTGTTCGATGTCGTTGTTCGATATCGAAGTTGGATTTCGTTGTTCAATTTCGTTGTTCTATTTCGTTGTTCGATTTCGTTGTTCGATTCGTTATTCGATTTCGTTGTTCCATTTCTTTGTTCGATTTCGTTGTTCGATTTCGTTGTTCCATTTTGTTGTTCGATTTCGTTGTTCGATTTCGTTGTTCGATTTCGTTGTTAGATTTCGTTGTTCGATTTCGTTGTTCGATTTCGTTGTTCGATTTCGTTGTTCGATTTTGTTGTTCGATTTCGTTGTTCGATTTCGTTGTTCGATTTCGTTGTTCGATATCGAAGTTGGATTTCGTAGGTCAATTTCGTTGTTCTATTTCGTTGTTCTATTTCGTTGTTCGATTTCGTTGTTCGATTCGTTATTCGATTTCGTTGTTCGATTTCGTTGTTCGATTTCGTTGTTCGATTTCGTTGTTCGATTTCGTTGTTCGATTTCGTTGTTCCATTTCGTTGTTCGATATCGTTGTTCGATTTCGTTGTTCTATATTGTTGCATGATTTCGTGGTTCGATTTCGTTGTTCGATTTCGTTGTTCGATTTCGTTGTTCTATATTGTTGCATGATTTCGTGGTTCGATTTCGTTGTTCGATTGCGTTGTTCCATTTCGTTGTTCTATTTCGTGGTTCGATTTATAGTGGTTTCAGTTTGTTGTTCGATATCGAAGTTGGATTTCGTTGTTCAATTTCGTTGTTCTATTTCGTTGTTCTATTTCGTTGTTCGATTTCGTTGTTCGATTCGTTAATCGATTTCGTTGTTCGATTTCGTTGTTCGATTTCGTTGTTCGATTTCGTTGTTCCATTTTGTTGTTCGATTTCGTTGTTCGATTTCGTTGTTCGATTTCGTTGTTCGATTTCGTTGTTCGATTTCGTTGTTCCATTTTGTTGTTCGATTTCGTTGTTCGATTTCGTTGTTCGATTTCGTTGTTCGATTTCGTTGTTCGATTTCATTGTTCCATTTCGTTGTTCGATTGCGTTGTTCCATTTCGTTGTTCTATTTCGTGGTTCGATTTTTAGTGGTTTCAGTTCGTTGTTCGATGTCGTTGTTCGATATCGAAGTTGGATTTCGTTGTTCAATTTCGTTGTTCGATTTCGTTGTTCGATTTCGTTGTCCGATTCCGTTGTTCGATTTCGTTGTTCGTTTTCGTTGTTCTATATTGTTGCATGATTTCGTGATTCGATTTCGTTGTTCGATTGCGTTGTTCCATTTCGTTGTTCTATTTCGTGGTTCGATTTATAGTGGTTTCAGTTTGTTGTTCGATGTCGTTGTTCGATATCGAAGTTGGATTTCGTTGTTCAATTTCGTTGTTCTATTTCGTTGTTCGATTTCGTTGTTCGATTCGTTATTCGATTTCGTTGTTCGATTTCGTTGTTCGATTTCGTTGTTCGATTTCGTTGTTAGATTTCGTTGTTCGACTTCGTTGTTCGATTTCGTTGTTCGATTTCGTTGTTCGATTTCGTTGTTCGATTTCGTTGTTCCATTTCTTTGTTCGATTTCGTTGTTCGATTTCGTTGTTCCATTTTGTTGTTCGATTTCGTTGTTCGATTTCGTTGTTAGATTTCGTTGTTCGATTTCGTTGTTCGATTTCGTTGTTCGATTTCGTTGTTCGATTTCGTTGTTCGATTTCGTTGTTCGATTTCGTTGTTCGATATCGAAGTTGGATTTCGTAGGTCAATCTCGTTGTTCTATTTCGTTGTTCTATTTCGTTGTTCGATTTCGTTGTTCGATTCGTTATTCGATTTCGTTGTTCGATTTCGTTGTTCGATTTCGTTGTTCGATTTCGTTGTTCGATTTCGTTGTTCGATTTCGTTGTTCCATTTCGTTGTTCGATATCGTTGTTCGATTTCGTTGTTCTATATTGTTGCATGATTTCGTGGTTCGATTTCGTTGTTCGATTTCGTTGTTCGATTTCGTTGTTCTATATTGTTGCATGATTTCGTGGTTCGATTTCGTTGTTCGATTGCGTTGTTCCATTTCGTTGTTCTATTTCGTGGTTCCATTTATAGTGGTTTCAGTTTGTTGTTCGATATCGAAGTTGGATTTCGTTGTTCAATTTCGTTGTTCTATTTCGTTGTTCTATTTCGTTGTTCGATTTCGTTGTTCGATTTCGTTGTTAGATTTCGTTGTTCGATTTCGTTGTTCAATTTCGTTGTTCCATTTCGTTGTTCGATTTCGTTGTTTGATTCGTTATTCGATTTCGTTGTTCGATTTCGTTGTTCGATTTCGTTGTTCGATTTCGTTGTTAGATTTCGTTGTTCGACTTCGTTGTTCGATTTCGTTGTTCGATTTCGTTGTTCGATTTCGTTGTTCGATTTCGTTGTTCCATTTCTTTGTTCGATTTCGTTGTTCGATTTCGTTGTTCCATTTTGTTGTTCGATTTCGTTGTTCGATTTCGTTGTTAGATTTCGTTGTTCGATTTCGTTGTTCGATTTCGTTGTTCGATTTCGTTGTTCGATTTCGTTGTTCGATATTGAAGTTGGATTTCGTTGTTCAATTTCGTTGTTCTATTTCGTTGTTCGATTTCGTTGTTCGATTTCGTTGTTCGATTTCGTTGTTCGATTTCGTTGTTCGATTTCGTTGTTCGATTTTGTTGTTCGATTTCGTTGTTCGATTTCGTTGTTCGATTTCGTTGTTCGATTTCGTTGTTCGATTTCGTTAACCGATTCCGTTGTTCGATTTCGTTGTTCGTTTTCGTTGTTCTATATTGTTGCATGATTTCGTGATTCAATTTCGTTGTTCGATTGCGTTGTTCCATTTCGTTGTTCTATTTCGTGGTTCGATTTATAGTGGTTTCAGTTTGTTGTTCGATGTCGTTGTTCGATATCGAAGTTGGATTTCGTTGTTCAATTTCGTTGTTCTATTTCGTTGTTCGATTTCGTTGTTCGATTCGTTATTCGATTTCGTTGTTCGATTTCGTTGTTCGATTTCGTTGTTCGATTTCGTTGTTAGATTTCGTTGTTCGACTTCGTTGTTCGATTTCGTTGTTCGATTTCGTTGTTCGATTTCGTTGTTCGATTTCGTTGTTCCATTTCTTTGTTCGATTTCGTTGTTCGATTTCGTTGTTCCATTTTGTTGTTCGATTTTTCGTTGTTCGATTTCGTTGTTAGATTTCGTTGTTCGATTTCGTTGTTCGATTTCGTTGTTCGATTTCGTTGTTCGATTTCGTTGTTCGATTTCGTTGTTCGATTTCGTTGTTCGATATCGAAGTTGGATTTCGTAGGTCAATTTCGTTGTTCTATTTCGTTGTTCGATTTCGTTGTTCCATTTCGTTGTTCGATATCGTTGTTCGATTTCGTTGTTCTATATTGTTGCATGATTTCGTGGTTCGATTTCGTTGTTCGATTTCGTTGTTCAATTTCGTTGTTCTATATTGTTGCATGATTTTGTGGTTCGATTTCGTTGTTCGATTGCGTTGTTCCATTTCGTTGTTCTATTTCGTGGTTCGATTTATAGTGGTTTCAGTTTGTTGTTCGATATCGAAGTTGGATTTCGTTGTTCAATTTCGTTGTTCTATTTCGTTGTTCTATTTCGTTGTTCGATTTCGTTGTTCGATTCGTTAATCGATTTCGTTGTTCGATTACGTTGTTCGATTTCGTTGTTCGATTTCGTTGTTCCATTTCGTTGTTCGATATCGTTGTTCGATTTCGTTGTTCGATTTCGTTGTTCGATTTCGAAATTCGATTTCGTTGTTCGATTTCGTTGTTCGATTTCGTTGTTCGATTTTGTTGTTCGATTTCGTTGTTCGATTTCGTTGTTCGATTTCGTTGTTCGATTTCGTTGTTCGATTTCGTTGTCCGATTCCGTTGTTCGATTTCGTGGTTCGATTTATAGTGGTTTCAGTTTGTTGTTCGTTGTCGTTGTTCGATATCGAAGTTGGATTTCGTTGTTCAATTTCGTTGTTCTATTTCGTTGTTCGATTTCGTTGTTCGATTTCGTTGTTCGATTTCGTTGTTCGATTTCGTTGTTCGATATCGAAGTTGGATTTCGTAGGTCAATTTCGTTGTTCTATTTCGTTGTTCGATTTCGTTGTTCGATTTCGTTGTTCGATTTCGTTGTTCGATTTCGTTGTTCGATTTCGTTGTTCGATTTTGTTGTTCGATTTCGTTGTTCGATTTCGTTGTTCGATTTCGTTGTTCGATTTCGTTGTTCGATTTCGTTAACCGATTCCGTTGTTCGATTTCGTTGTTCGTTTTCGTTGTTCTATATTGTTGCATGATTTCGTGATTCAATTTCGTTGTTCGATTGCGTTGTTCCATTTCGTTGTTCTATTTCGTGGTTCGATTTATAGTGGTTTCAGTTTGTTGTTCGATGTCGTTGTTCGATATCGAAGTTGGATTTCGTTGTTCAATTTCGTTGTTCTATTTCGTTGTTCGATTTCGTTGTTCGATTCGTTATTCGATTTCGTTGTTCGATTTCGTTGTTCGATTTCGTTGTTCGATTTCGTTGTTAGATTTCGTTGTTCGACTTCGTTGTTCGATTTCGTTGTTCGATTTCGTTGTTCGATTTCGTTGTTCGATTTCGTTGTTCCATTTCTTTGTTCGATTTCGTTGTTCGATTTCGTTGTTCCATTTTGTTGTTCGATTTTTCGTTGTTCGATTTCGTTGTTAGATTTCGTTGTTCGATTTCGTTGTTCGATTTCGTTGTTCGATTTCGTTGTTCGATTTCGTTGTTCGATTTCGTTGTTCGATTTCGTTGTTCGATTCGTTATTCGATTTCGTTGTTCGATTTCGTTGTTCGATTTCGTTGTTCGATTTCGTTGTTCGATTTCGTTGTTCGATTTCGTTGTTCCATTTCGTTGTTCGATATCGTTGTTCGATTTCGTTGTTCTATATTGTTGCATGATTTCGTGGTTCGATTTCGTTGTTCGATTTCGTTGTTCAATTTCGTTGTTCTATATTGTTGCATGATTTTGTGGTTCGATTTCGTTGTTCGATTGCGTTGTTCCATTTCGTTGTTCTATTTCGTGGTTCGATTTATAGTGGTTTCAGTTTGTTGTTCGATATCGAAGTTGGATTTCGTTGTTCAATTTCGTTGTTCTATTTCGTTGTTCTATTTCGTTGTTCGATTTCGTTGTTCGATTCGTTAATCGATTTCGTTGTTCGATTACGTTGTTCGATTTCGTTGTTCGATTTCGTTGTTCCATTTCGTTGTTCGATATCGTTGTTCGATTTCGTTGTTCGATTTCGTTGTTCGATTTCGAAATTCGATTTCGTTGTTCGATTTCGTTGTTCGATTTCGTTGTTCGATTTTGTTGTTCGATTTCGTTGTTCGATTTCGTTGTTCGATTTCGTTGTTCGATTTCGTTGTTCGATTTCGTTGTCCGATTCCGTTGTTCGATTTCGTGGTTCGATTTATAGTGGTTTCAGTTTGTTGTTCGTTGTCGTTGTTCGATATCGAAGTTGGATTTCGTTGTTCAATTTCGTTGTTCTATTTCGTTGTTCGATTTCGTTGTTCGATTTCGTTGTTCGATTTCGTTGTTCGATTTCGTTGTTCGATTTCGTTGTTCGATATCGAAGTTGGATTTCGTAGGTCAATTTCGTTGTTCTATTTCGTTGTTCTATTTCGTTGTTCGATTTCGTTGTTCGATTCGTTATTCGATTTCGTTGTTCGATTTCGTTGTTCGATTTCGTTGTTCGATTTCGTTGTTCGATTTCGTTGTTCGATTTCGTTGTTCCATTTCGTTGTTCGATATCGTTGTTCGATTTCGTTGTTCGATTTCATTGTTCGATTTCGAAATTCGATTTCGTTGTTCGATTTCGTTGTTCGATTTCGTTGTTCGATTTTGTTGTTCGATTTCGTTGTTCGATTTCGTTGTTCGATTTCGTTGTTCGATTTCGTTGTTCGATTTCGTTGTCCGATTCCGTTGTTCGATTTCGTTGTTCGTTTTCGTTGTTCTATATTGTTGCATGATTTCGTGATTCGATTTCGTTGTTCGATTGCGTTGTTCCATTTCGTTGTTCTATTTCGTGGTTCGATTTATAGTGGTTTCAGTTTGTTGTTCGATGTCGTTGTTCGATATCGAAGTTGGATTTCGTTGTTCAATTTCGTTGTTCGATTTCGTTGTTCCATTTCTTTGTTCGATTACGTTGTTCGATTTCGTTGTTCGATTTCGTTGTTCGATTTCGTTGTTCGATATCGAAGTTGGATTTCGTTGTTCAATTTCGTTGTTCTATTTCGTTGTTCGATTTCGTTGTTCGATTCGTTATTCGATTTCGTTGTTCGATTTCGTTGTTCGATTTCATTGTTCGATTTCGAAATTCGATTTCGTTGTTCGATTTCGTTGTTCGATTTCGTTGTTCGATTTTGTTGTTCGATTTCGTTGTTCGATTTCGTTGTTCGATTTCGTTGTTCGATTTCGTTGTTCGATTTCGTTGTTCGATTTCGTTATTCGATTTCGTTGTTCGATTTCGTTGTTCGATTTCGTTGTTCGATTTCGTTGTTAGATTTCGTTGTTCGACTTCGTTGTTCGATTTCGTTGTTCGATTTCGTTGTTCGATTTCGTTGTTCGTTTTCGTTGTTCCATTTCTTTGTTCGATTTCGTTGTTCCATTTTGTTGTTCGATTTCGTTGTTCGATTTCGTTGTTAGATTTCGTTGTTCGATTTCGTTGTTCGATTACGTTGTTCGATTTCGTTGTTCGATTTCGTTGTTCGATTTCGTTGTTCGATTTCGTTGTTCGATATCGAAGTTGGATTTCGTTGTTCAATTTCGTTGTTCTATTTCGTTGTTCGATTTCGTTGTTCGATTCGTTATTCGATTTCGTTGTTCGATTTCGTTGTTCGATTTCGTTGTTCCATTTTGTTGTTCGATTTCGTTGTTCGATTTCGTTGTTCTATATTGTTGCATGATTTCGTGGTTCGATTTCGTTGTTCGATTGCGTTGTTCCATTTCGTTGTTCTATTTCGTGGTTCGATTTATAGTGGTTTCAGTTTGTTGTTCGATTTCGTTGTTCGATATCGAAGTTGGATTTCGTTGTTCAATTTCGTTGTTCTATTTCGTTGTTCGATTTCGTTGTTCGATTCGTTGTTCGATTCGTTAATCGATTTCGTTGTTCGATTTCGTTGTTCGATTTCGTTGTTCCATTTTGTTGTTCGATTTCGTTGTTCGATTTCGTTGTTCGATTTCGTTGTTCGATTTCGTTGTTAGATTTCGTTGTTCGATTTCGTTGTTCGATTTCGTTGTTCGATTTCGTTGTTCGATTTTGTTGTTTGATTTCGTTGTTCGATTTCGTTGTTCGATTTCGTTGTTCGATTTCGTTGTTCCATTTCGTTGTTCGATTTCGTTGTTCGATTTCGTTGATCGATTTCGTTGTTCGATTTCGTTGTTCGATTGCGTTGTTCCATTTCGTTGTTCTATTTCGTGGTTAGATTTAGTGGTTTCAGATTGTTGTTCGATTTCGTTGTTCGATATCGAAGTTGGATTTCGTTGTTCAATTTAGTTGTTCTATTTCGTTGTTCGATTTCGTTGTTCGATTCGTTATTCGATTTCGTTGTTCGATTTCGTTGTTCGATTTCGTTGTTCGATTTCGTTGTTCGATTTCGTTGTTCCATTTTGTTGTTCGATTTCGTTGTTAGATTTCGTTGTTCGATTTCGTTGTTCGATTTCGTTGTTCGATTTCGTTGTTCGATTTCGTTGTTCGATTTCGTTGTTCGAAATCGAAGTTGGATTTCGTAGGTCAATTTCGTTGTTCTATTTCGTTGTTCTATTTCGTTGTTCGATTTCGTTGTTCGATTCGTTATTCGATTTCGTTGTTCGATTTCGTTGTTCGATTTCGTTGTTCGATTTCGTTGTTCGATTTCGTTGTCCGATTTTGTTGTTCCATTTCGTTGTTCGATATCGTTGTTCGATTTCGTTGTTCGATTTCGTTGTTCGATTTCGAAGTTCGATTTCGTTGTTCGATTTCGTTGTTCGATTTCGTTGTTCGATTTTGTTGTTCGATTTCGTTGTTCGATTTCGTTGTTCGATTTCGTTGTTCGATTTCGTTGTCCGATTCCGTTGTTCGATTTCGTTGTTCGTTTTCGTTGTTCTATATTGTTGCATGATTTCGTGATTCGATTTCGTTGTTCGATTGCGTTGTTCCATTTCGCAGTTCTATTTCGTGGTTCGATTTATAGTGGTTTCAGTTTGTTGTTCGATATCGAAGTTGGATTTCGTTGTTCAATTTCGTTGTTCTATTTCGTTGTTCCATTTCGTTGTTCGATTTCGTTGTTCGATTTCGTTGTTCCATTTCGTTGTTCGATATCGTTGTTCGATTTCGTTGTTCGATTTCGTTGTTCGATTTCGAAATTCGATTTCGTTGTTCGATTTCGTTGTTCGATTTTGTTGTTCGATTTCGTTGTTCGATTTCGTTGTTCGATTTCGTTGTTCGATTTCGTTGTTCGATTTCGTTGTTCGATTTCGTTGTCCGATTCCGTTGTTCGATTTCGTTGTTCGTTTTCGTTGTTCTATATTGTTGCATGATTTCGTGATTCGATTTCGTTGTTCGATTGCGTTGTTCCATTTCGTTGTTCTATTTCGTGGTTCGATTTATAGTGGTTTCAGTTTGTTGTTCGATGTCGTTGTTCGATATCGAAGTTGGATTTCGTTGTTCAATTTCGTTGTTCTATTTCGTTGTTCGTTTTCGTTGTTCGATTCGTTATTCGATTTCGTTGTTCGATTTCGTTGTTCGATTTCGTTGTTCGATTTCGTTGTTCGATTTCGTTGTTAGATTTCGTTGTTCGACTTCGTTGTTCGATTTCGTTGTTCGATTTCGTTGTTCGATTTCGTTGTTCGATTTCGTTGTTCCATTTCTTTGTTCGATTTCGTTGTTCGATTTCGTTGTTCCATTTTGTTGTTCGATTTCGTTGTTCGATTTCGTTGTTAGATTTCGTTGTTCGATTTCGTTGTTCGATTTCGTTGTTCGATTTCGTTGTTCGATTTCGTTGTTCGATTTCGTTGTTCGATTTCGTTGTTCGATTTCGTTGTTCGATATCGAAGTTGGATTTCGTAGGTCAATTTCGTTGTTCTATTTCGTTGTTCTATTTCGTTGTTCGATTTCGTTGTTCGATTCGTTATTCGATTTCGTTGTTCGATTTCGTTGTTCGATTTCGTTGTTCGATTTCGTTGTTCGATTTCGTTGTTCGATTTCGTTGTTCCATTTCGTTGTTCGATATCGTTGTTCGATTTCGTTGTTCTATATTGTTGCATGATTTCGTGGTTCGATTTCGTTGTTCGATTTCGTTGTTCGATTTCGTTGTTCTATATTGTTGCATGATTTCGTGGTTCGATTTCGTTGTTCGATTGCGTTGTTCCATTTCGTTGTTCTATTTCGTGGTTCGATTTATAGTGGTTTCAGTTTGTTGTTCGATATCGAAGTTGGATTTCGTTGTTCAATTTCGTTGTTCTATTTCGTTGTTCTATTTCGTTGTTCGATTTCGTTGTTCGATTCGTTAATCGATTTCGTTGTTCGATTTCGTTGTTCGATTTCGTTGTTCGATTTCGTTGTTCTATTTCGTTGTTCGATTTCGTTGTTCCATTTCGTTGTTCGATATCGTTGTTCGATTTCGTTGTTCTATATTGTTGCATGATTTCGTGGTTCGATTTCGTTGTTCGATTTCGTTGTTCTATATTGTTGCATGATTTCGTGGTTCGATTTCGTTGTTCGATTGCGTTGTTCCATTTCGTTGTTCTATTTCGTGGTTCGATTTATTGTGGTTTCAGTTTGTTGTTCGATATCGAAGTTGGATTTCGTTGTTCAATTTCGTTGTTCTATTTCGTTGTTCTATTTCGTTGTTCGATTTCGTTGTTCGATTCGTTAATCGATTTCGTTGTTCGATTTCGTTGTTCGATTTCGTTGTTCCATTTCGTTGTTCGATATCGTTGTTCGATTTCGTTGTTCGATTTCGTTGTTCGATTTCGAAATTCGATTTCGTTGTTCGATTTCGTTGTTCGATTTCGTTGTTCGATTTTGTTGTTCGATTTCGTTGTTCGATTTCGTTGTTCGATTTCGTTGTTCGATTTCGTTGTTCGATTTCGTTGTTCGATTTCGTTGTCCGATTCCGTTGTTCGATTTCATTGTTCGTTTTCGTTGTTCTATATTGTTGCATGATTTCGTGATTCGTTCCATTTCGTTGTTCTATTTCGTGGTTCGATTTATAGTGGTTTCAGTTTGTTGTTCGATATCGAAGTTGGATTTCGTTGTTCAATTTCGTTGTTCTATTTCGTTGTTCTATTTCGTTGTTCGATTTCGTTGTTCGATTCGTTAATCGATTTCGTTGTTCGATTACGTTGTTCGATTTCGTTGTTCGATTTCGTTGTTCCATTTCGTTGTTCGATATCGTTGTTCGATTTCGTTGTTCGATTTCGTTGTTCGATTTCGAAATTCGATTTCGTTGTTCGATTTCGTTGTTCGATTTCGTTGTTCGATTTTGTTGTTCGATTTCGTTGTTCGATTTCGTTGTTCGATTTCGTTGTTCGATTTCGTTGTTCGATTTCGTTGTCCGATTCCGTTGTTCGATTTCGTGGTTCGATTTATAGTGGTTTCAGTTTGTTGTTCGTTGTCGTTGTTCGATATCGAAGTTGGATTTCGTTGTTCAATTTCGTTGTTCTATTTCGTTGTTCGATTTCGTTGTTCGATTTCGTTGTTCGATTTCGTTGTTCGATTTCGTTGTTCGATATCGAAGTTGGATTTCGTAGGTCAATTTCGTTGTTCTATTTCGTTGTTCTATTTCGTTGTTCGATTTCGTTGTTCGATTCGTTATTCGATTTCGTTGTTCGATTTCGTTGTTCGATTTCGTTGTTCGATTTCGTTGTTCGATTTCGTTGTTCGATTTCGTTGTTCCATTTCGTTGTTCGATATCGTTGTTCGATTTCGTTGTTCGATTTCATTGTTCGATTTCGAAATTCGATTTCGTTGTTCGATTTCGTTGTTCGATTTCGTTGTTCGATTTTGTTGTTCGATTTCGTTGTTCGATTTCGTTGTTCGATTTCGTTGTTCGATTTCGTTGTTCGATTTCGTTGTCCGATTCCGTTGTTCGATTTCGTTGTTCGTTTTCGTTGTTCTATATTGTTGCATGATTTCGTGATTCGATTTCGTTGTTCGATTGCGTTGTTCCATTTCGTTGTTCTATTTCGTGGTTCGATTTATAGTGGTTTCAGTTTGTTGTTCGATGTCGTTGTTCGATATCGAAGTTGGATTTCGTTGTTCAATTTCGTTGTTCGATTTCGTTGTTCCATTTCTTTGTTCGATTACGTTGTTCGATTTCGTTGTTCGATTTCGTTGTTCGATTTCGTTGTTCGATATCGAAGTTGGATTTCGTTGTTCAATTTCGTTGTTCTATTTCGTTGTTCGATTTCGTTGTTCGATTCGTTATTCGATTTCGTTGTTCGATTTCGTTGTTCGATTTCATTGTTCGATTTCGAAATTCGATTTCGTTGTTCGATTTCGTTGTTCGATTTCGTTGTTCGATTTTGTTGTTCGATTTCGTTGTTCGATTTCGTTGTTCGATTTCGTTGTTCGATTTCGTTGTTCGATTTCGTTGTTCGATTTCGTTATTCGATTTCGTTGTTCGATTTCGTTGTTCGATTTCGTTGTTCGATTTCGTTGTTAGATTTCGTTGTTCGACTTCGTTGTTCGATTTCGTTGTTCGATTTCGTTGTTCGATTTCGTTGTTCGATTTCGTTGTTCGATTTCGTTGTTCGATTTCGTTGTTAGATTTCGTTGTTCGACTTCGTTGTTCGATTTCGTTGTTCGATTTCGTTGTTCGATTTCGTTGTTCGATTTCGTTGTTCCATTTCTTTGTTCGATTTCGTTGTTCGATTTCGTTGTTCCATTTTGTTGTTCGATTTTTCGTTGTTCGATTTCGTTGTTAGATTTCGTTGTTCGATTTCGTTGTTCGATTTCGTTGTTCGATTTCGTTGTTCGATTTCGTTGTTCGATTTCGTTGTTCGATTCGTTATTCGATTTCGTTGTTCGATTTCGTTGTTCGATTTCGTTGTTCGATTTCGTTGTTCGATTTCGTTGTTCGATTTCGTTGTTCCATTTCGTTGTTCGATATCGTTGTTCGATTTCGTTGTTCTATATTGTTGCATGATTTCGTGGTTCGATTTCGTTGTTCGATTTCGTTGTTCAATTTCGTTGTTCTATATTGTTGCATGATTTTGTGGTTCGATTTCGTTGTTCGATTGCGTTGTTCCATTTCGTTGTTCTATTTCGTGGTTCGATTTATAGTGGTTTCAGTTTGTTGTTCGATATCGAAGTTGGATTTCGTTGTTCAATTTCGTTGTTCTATTTCGTTGTTCTATTTCGTTGTTCGATTTCGTTGTTCGATTCGTTAATCGATTTCGTTGTTCGATTACGTTGTTCGATTTCGTTGTTCGATTTCGTTGTTCCATTTCGTTGTTCGATATCGTTGTTCGATTTCGTTGTTCGATTTCGTTGTTCGATTTCGAAATTCGATTTCGTTGTTCGATTTCGTTGTTCGATTTCGTTGTTCGATTTTGTTGTTCGATTTCGTTGTTCGATTTCGTTGTTCGATTTCGTTGTTCGATTTCGTTGTTCGATTTCGTTGTCCGATTCCGTTGTTCGATTTCGTGGTTCGATTTATAGTGGTTTCAGTTTGTTGTTCGTTGTCGTTGTTCGATATCGAAGTTGGATTTCGTTGTTCAATTTCGTTGTTCTATTTCGTTGTTCGATTTCGTTGTTCGATTTCGTTGTTCGATTTCGTTGTTCGATTTCGTTGTTCGATATCGAAGTTGGATTTCGTAGGTCAATTTCGTTGTTCTATTTCGTTGTTCTATTTCGTTGTTCGATTTCGTTGTTCGATTCGTTATTCGATTTCGTTGTTCGATTTCGTTGTTCGATTTCGTTGTTCGATTTCGTTGTTCGATTTCGTTGTTCGATTTCGTTGTTCCATTTCGTTGTTCGATATCGTTGTTCGATTTCGTTGTTCGATTTCATTGTTCGATTTCGAAATTCGATTTCGTTGTTCGATTTCGTTGTTCGATTTCCTTGTTCGTTTTTGTTGTTCGATTTCGTTGTTCGATTTCGTTGTTCGATTTCGTTGTTCGATTTCGTTGTTCGATTTCGTTGTCCGATTCCGTTGTTCGATTTCGTTGTTCGTTTTCGTTGTTCTATATTGTTGCATGATTTCGTGATTCGATTTCGTTGTTCGATTGCGTTGTTCCATTTCGTTGTTCTATTTCGTGGTTCGATTTATAGTGGTTTCAGTTTGTTGTTCGATGTCGTTGTTCGATATCGAAGTTGGATTTCGTTGTTCAATTTCGTTGTTCGATTTCGTTGTTCCATTTCTTTGTTCGATTACGTTGTTCGATTTCGTTGTTCGATTTCGTTGTTCGATTTCGTTGTTCGATATCGAAGTTGGATTTCGTTGTTCAATTTCGTTGTTCTATTTCGTTGTTCGATTTCGTTGTTCGATTCGTTATTCGATTTCGTTGTTCGATTTCGTTGTTCGATTTCATTGTTCGATTTCGAAATTCGATTTCGTTGTTCGATTTCGTTGTTCGATTTCGTTGTTCGATTTTGTTGTTCGATTTCGTTGTTCGATTTCGTTGTTCGATTTCGTTGTTCGATTTCGTTGTTCGATTTCGTTGTTCGATTTCGTTATTCGATTTCGTTGTTCGATTTCGTTGTTCGATTTCGTTGTTCGATTTCGTTGTTAGATTTCGTTGAGTAGTTAGAGCTACCTTCGTTCTGGACCGGAAGTGAGCTGTCAAAGTCTTTATAATGGCGGGAAATTCAAATAGGGCCGCGCAACAAGGTGCTGCGCGTATGAGGAGCTGCGCAGGGTTCCCCACCTCCCCACTTCCCATCTGTCAATCATGATTAAGGCCCCATCTGTCATTAAGCCCATCTGTCATATCGTTTTCCCGCCCGTTGCCCACCACCATCGAGTCATCTGTTATTAAGCCCATCTATCATTCTATCAATCTGTCATTAAGCCCATCTGTCAACCTTTCACTCGTGACCAACATCAGCTATGATGTTATTCCCCATCTGTCAATCTTTCACTCGTGGCCAACTTCACCTATGACGTAATTCCCCATCTGTCAATCTGTCACTCGTGGCCAACTTCAGACAGCCACTAAATGACATCCTCCCAATCTTGCACGTGTTGTAAGTAACAGCTACGGTCCTATTCTAAGTGTTATAATTCGTAATAAATTTTACAAGTATTTAATATAATAAAAATATTTCAAAGTCCATCAATCGATAAGGTATTAAAAATAATATTAATTACACACTTGTTTTGATAAAAGTCTAGACATATCTTTTAAAATAAACAACTGATAACGTGCTGGCATGCGCTACGTCATTGGCGCGAAAAGTTGACGTGATTCTTGGCGCGAAAATATTTACAGCGCGCGAAATCGTTGAGCTATTTGAAATTAAAATGCACATATTAAAAAAATCAACAGATGTTAATAATTCAATGACAAGGTGGTGCATATGGCGCGAAATGACAAGATGACAGCCCGCGAAAATATTGACAGCTCCTATTGGCGTGATATGACAGCGCGTGAAATCGTTGAGCTATTTGAAATTAAAACTGTAAAATCAACAGATGTTAATAATTCAATGACAAGGTGGTGCATATGGCGCGAAATGACAAGATGACAGCCCACGAAAATATTGACAGCTCCTATTGGCGCGATATGGCTGCGCGCGAAAGGTGTGGAGATGAACGATTATTTGTGAAATAATAATACTTGACGTAATTCCTCACCTCCCAATGAAACATCGCATTGAAAATGTATCGGAAAAAATGGAGCAAATATCGCAGAGATTGAAAGATCCTCCTGCGACAAGTAAAGATGGAAAATAACTTTAACAAAAGAAAACATACCTTTGTTTAAAAAAACCTACACTAAAATCACACACACAACACAATCATTATTTTTAGGATAACACGGTGTCTAATTTCACAAAATCCACAATATCACAAAGATGAGATTACCTATTTTTAGAAAAACTGTCTACAGATTGAACAAAATAAGCTGAGCATTCAACCATATAGACAGCATCTCGGGAAATAAGTTCCTTGCTAATATTTCCATGTAAAAAAAAACAACATTCTACTTTCTCGCACCTAATACTAGCGTAATTCACAACCATGATAGAAGTATAAAATTATCGAATGTTGATATTATCAGTTTCATGCAGGAAGTTTCATTGATAAGGTGTTTACAATTTTTGAAATAATTCTAGCATACTGGGTGTTTAAAACTTAAGAAGAGAATGTTTATTAAAATTTTAGAAAAAAACAGATACTAAACTATGTAACTGACAAAATAAAATTTAACTGCTAATATTAACCTAATATATATACAAAAAAATCCAACTACCACCCACGGGAAAAATTCATAAAATATAACTCATATCGAAGATGTAGATTAAGTGAAAACTATACAAAAAATTCCAACTAACCCCAACCATCCCGTGTTTACTTAATATTAAAATGTATCACGTGACACTTAATATATAATTTTCAATACTACGTTACCAACATAGCACTTTCTCGCGATGGAATAATTTTTACTTTCCCATTAAATTTCTTTCTCGCTATAATATTTAAATTTCTGCCATTTAATAATTTACCCACATTGTACTTTTTTGTACTAGGTTGAATCCGCGTCCGGACGCTCGGACGCAAATTGAACGTACATTTAGATGATATTTAACATTGCTCTTATGGAGGTTTTACCCCCTAGGTTGAATCTGCGTCCGGACGCTCGGACGCAAATTGGACGTACATTTAGATGATATTTAACATTGCTCTTATGGAGGTTTTGCCCCCTAGGTTGAATCTGCGTCCGGACGCTTGGACGCAAATTGAACGTACATTTAGATGATATTTAACATTGCTCTTATGGAGGTTTTACCCCCTAGGTTGAATCTGCGTCCGGACGCTCGGACGCAAATTGAACGTACATTTAGATGATATTTAACATTGCTCTTATGGAGGTTTTACCCCCTGAAGCCCGCCCATGTAAAATCTTTGAACTTTATTCCAATTAAAAATAACGTCTAAATGTATGAAATGGTGACACTGTTCATTATTGATATAAATTTGATAAAAAAGTATCATGTTGGTAAATTATTGGCGGGGAAGTATCATGTTGGTAAAGCTAGTTGATTAAATTATGATGTTATGTTTATATTTTGAAAAAAGTACAATGTGGGTAAATTATTAAATGGCAGAAATTTAAATATTATAGCGAGAAAGAAATTTAATGGGAAAGTAAAAATTATTCCATCGCGAGAAAGTGCTATGTTGGTAACGTAGTATTGAAAATTATATATTAAGTGTCACGTGATACATTTTAATATTAAGTAAACACGGGATGGTTGGGGTTAGTTGGAATTTTTTGTATAGTTTTCACTTAATCTACATCTTCGATATGAGTTATATTTTATGAATTTTTCCCGTGGGTGGTAGTTGGATTTTTTTGTATATATATTAGGTTAATATTAGCAGTTAAATTTTATTTTGTCAGTTACATAGTTTAGTATCTGTTTTTTTCTAAAATTTTAATAAACATTCTCTTCTTAAGTTTTAAACACCCAGTATGCTAGAATTATTTCAAAAATTGTAAACACCTTATCAATGAAACTTCCTGCATGAAACTGATAATATCAACATTCGATAATTTTATACTTCTATCATGGTTGTGAATTACGCTAGTATTAGGTGCGAGAAAGTAGAATGTTGTTTTTTTTTACATGGAAATATTAGCAAGGAACTTATTTCCCGAGATGCTGTCTATATGGTTGAATGCTCAGCTTATTTTGTTCAATCTGTAGACAGTTTTTCTAAAAATAGGTAATCTCATCTTTGTGATATTGTGGATTTTGTGAAATTAGACACCGTGTTATCCTAAAAATAATGATTGTGTTGTGTGTGTGATTTTAGTGTAGGTTTTTTTAAACAAAGGTATGTTTTCTTTTGTTAAAGTTATTTTCCATCTTTACTTGTCGCAGGAGGATCTTTCAATCTCTGCGATATTTGCTCCATTTTTTCCGATACATTTTCAATGCGATGTTTCATTGGGAGGTGAGGAATTACGTCAAGTATTATTATTTCACAAATAATCGTTCATCTCCACACCTTTCGCGCGCAGCCATATCGCGCCAATAGGAGCTGTCAATATTTTCATGGGCTGTCATCTTGTCATTTCGCGCCATATGCACCACCTTGTCATTGAATTATTAACATCTGTTGATTTTACAGTTTTAATTTCAAATAGCTCAACGATTTCACGCGCTGTCATATCACGCCAATAGGAGCTGTCAATATTTTCGCGGGCTGTCATCTTGTCATTTCGCGCCATATGCACCACCTTGTCATTGAATTATTAACATCTGTTGATTTTTTTAATATGTGCATTTTAATTTCAAATAGCTCAACGATTTCGCGCGCTGTAAATATTTTCGCGCCAAGAATCACGTCAACTTTTCGCGCCAATGACGTAGCGCATGCCAGCACGTTATCAGTTGTTTATTTTAAAAGATATGTCTAGACTTTTATCAAAACAAGTGTGTAATTAATATTATTTTTAATACCTTATCGATTGATGGACTTTGAAATATTTTTATTATATTAAATACTTGTAAAATTTATTACGAATTATAACACTTAGAATAGGACCGTAGCTGTTACTTACAACACGTGCAAGATTGGGAGGATGTCATTTAGTGGCTGTCTGAAGTTGGCCACGAGTGACAGATTGACAGATGGGGAATTACGTCATAGGTGAAGTTGGCCACGAGTGAAAGATTGACAGATGGGGAATAACATCATAGCTGATGTTGGTCACGAGTGAAAGGTTGACAGATGGGCTTAATGACAGATTGATAGAATGATAGATGGGCTTAATAACAGATGACTCGATGGTGGTGGGCAACGGGCGGGAAAACGATATGACAGATGGGCTTAATGACAGATGGGGCCTTAATCATGATTGACAGATGGGAAGTGGGGAGGTGGGGAACCCTGCGCAGCTCCTCATACGCGCAGCACCTTGTTGCGCGGCCCTATTTGAATTTCCCGCCATTATAAAGACTTTGACAGCTCACTTCCGGTCCAGAACGAAGGTAGCTCTAACTACTTCGTTGTTCGACTTCGTTGTTCGATTTCGTTGTTCGATTTCGTTGTTCGATTTCGTTGTTCGATTTCGTTGTTCCATTTCTTTGTTCGATTTCGTTGTTCCATTTTGTTGTTCGATTTCGTTGTTCGATTTCGTTGTTAGATTTCGTTGTTCGATTTCGTTGTTCGATTTCGTTGTTCGATTTCGTTGTTCGATATCGAAGTTGGATTTCGTTGTTCAATTTCGTTGTTCTATTTCGTTGTTCGATTTCGTTGTTCGATTCGTTATTCGATTTCGTTGTTCGATTTCGTTGTTCGATTTCGTTGTTCCATTTTGTTGTTCGATTTCGTTGTTCGATTTCGTTGTTCTATATTGTTGCATGATTTCGTGGTTCGATTTCGTTGTTCGATTGCGTTGTTCCATTTCGTTGTTCTATTTCGTGGTTCGATTTATAGTGGTTTCAGTTTGTTGTTCGATTTCGTTGTTCGATATCGAAGTTGGATTTCGTTGTTCAATTTCGTTGTTCTATTTCGTTGTTCGATTTCGTTGTTCGATTCGTTGTTCGATTCGTTAATCGATTTCGTTGTTCGATTTCGTTGTTCGATTTCGTTGTTCCATTTTGTTGTTCGATTTCGTTGTTCGATTTCGTTGTTCGATTTCGTTGTTCGATTTCGTTGTTAGATTTCGTTGTTCGATTTCGTTGTTCGATTTCGTTGTTCGATTTCGTTGTTCGATTTTGTTGTTTGATTTCGTTGTTCGATTTCGTTGTTCGATTTCGTTGTTCGATTTCGTTGTTCCATTTCGTTGTTCGATTTCGTTGATCGATTTCGTTGTTCGATTGCGTTGTTCCATTTCGTTGTTCTATTTCGTGGTTAGATTTAGTGGTTTCAGATTGTTGTTCGATTTCGTTGTTCGATATCGAAGTTGGATTTCGTTGTTCAATTTAGTTGTTCTATTTCGTTGTTCGATTTCGTTGTTCGATTCGTTATTCGATTTCGTTGTTCGATTTCGTTGTTCGATTTCGTTGTTCGATTTCGTTGTTCGATTTCGTTGTTCGATTTCGTTGTTCCATTTTGTTGTTCGATTTCGTTGTTAGATTTCGTTGTTCGATTTCGTTGTTCGATTTCGTTGTTCGATTTCGTTGTTCGATTTCGTTGTTCGAAATCGAAGTTGGATTTCGTAGGTCAATTTCGTTGTTCTATTTCGTTGTTCTATTTCGTTGTTCGATTTCGTTGTTCGATTCGTTATTCGATTTCGTTGTTCGATTTCGTTGTTCGATTTCGTTGTTCGATTTCGTTGTTCGATTTCGTTGTCCGATTTCGTTGTTCCATTTCGTTGTTCGATATCGTTGTTCGATTTCGTTGTTCGATTTCGTTGTTCGATTTCGAAGTTCGATTTCGTTGTTCGATTTCGTTGTTCGATTTCGTTGTTCGATTTTGTTGTTCGATTTCGTTGTTCGATTTCGTTGTTCGATTTCGTTGTTCGATTTCGTTGTCCGATTCCGTTGTTCGATTTCGTTGTTCGTTTTCGTTGTTCTATATTGTTGCATGATTTCGTGATTCGATTTCGTTGTTCGATTGCGTTGTTCCATTTCGTAGTTCTATTTCGTGGTTCGATTTATAGTGGTTTCAGTTTGTTGTTCGATATCGAAGTTGGATTTCGTTGTTCAATTTCGTTGTTCTATTTCGTTGTTCCATTTCGTTGTTCGATTTCGTTGTTCGATTTCGTTGTTCCATTTCGTTGTTCGATATCGTTGTTCGATTTCGTTGTTCGATTTCGTTGTTCGATTTCGAAATTCGATTTCGTTGTTCGATTTCGTTGTTCGATTTTGTTGTTCGATTTCGTTGTTCGATTTCGTTGTTCGATTTCGTTGTTCGATTTCGTTGTTCGATTTCGTTGTTCGATTTCGTTGTCCGATTCCGTTGTTCGATTTCGTTGTTCGTTTTCGTTGTTCTATATTGTTGCATGATTTCGTGATTCGATTTCGTTGTTCGATTGCGTTGTTCCATTTCGTTGTTCTATTTCGTGGTTCGATTTATAGTGGTTTCAGTTTGTTGTTCGATGTCGTTGTTCGATATCGAAGTTGGATTTCGTTGTTCAATTTCGTTGTTCTATTTCGTTGTTCGTTTTCGTTGTTCGATTCGTTATTCGATTTCGTTGTTCGATTTCGTTGTTCGATTTCGTTGTTCGATTTCGTTGTTCGATTTCGTTGTTAGATTTCGTTGTTCGACTTCGTTGTTCGATTTCGTTGTTCGATTTCGTTGTTCGATTTCGTTGTTCGATTTCGTTGTTCCATTTCTTTGTTCGATTTCGTTGTTCGATTTCGTTGTTCCATTTTGTTGTTCGATTTCGTTGTTCGATTTCGTTGTTAGATTTCGTTGTTCGATTTCGTTGTTCGATTTCGTTGTTCGATTTCGTTGTTCGATTTCGTTGTTCGATTTCGTTGTTCGATTTCGTTGTTCGATTTCGTTGTTCGATATCGAAGTTGGATTTCGTAGGTCAATTTCGTTGTTCTATTTCGTTGTTCTATTTCGTTGTTCGATTTCGTTGTTCGATTCGTTATTCGATTTCGTTGTTCGATTTCGTTGTTCGATTTCGTTGTTCGATTTCGTTGTTCGATTTCGTTGTTCGATTTCGTTGTTCCATTTCGTTGTTCGATATCGTTGTTCGATTTCGTTGTTCTATATTGTTGCATGATTTCGTGGTTCGATTTCGTTGTTCGATTTCGTTGTTCGATTTCGTTGTTCTATATTGTTGCATGATTTCGTGGTTCGATTTCGTTGTTCGATTGCGTTGTTCCATTTCGTTGTTCTATTTCGTGGTTCGATTTATAGTGGTTTCAGTTTGTTGTTCGATATCGAAGTTGGATTTCGTTGTTCAATTTCGTTGTTCTATTTCGTTGTTCTATTTCGTTGTTCGATTTCGTTGTTCGATTCGTTAATCGATTTCGTTGTTCGATTTCGTTGTTCGATTTCGTTGTTCGATTTCGTTGTTCTATTTCATTGTTCGATTTCGTTGTTCCATTTCGTTGTTCGATATCGTTGTTCGATTTCGTTGTTCTATATTGTTGCATGATTTCGTGGTTCGATTTCGTTGTTCGATTTCGTTGTTCTATATTGTTGCATGATTTCGTGGTTCGATTTCGTTGTTCGATTGCGTTGTTCCATTTCGTTGTTCTATTTCGTGGTTCGATTTATTGTGGTTTCAGTTTGTTGTTCGATATCGAAGTTGGATTTCGTTGTTCAATTTCGTTGTTCTATTTCGTTGTTCTATTTCGTTGTTCGATTTCGTTGTTCGATTCGTTAATCGATTTCGTTGTTCGATTTCGTTGTTCGATTTCGTTGTTCCATTTCGTTGTTCGATATCGTTGTTCGATTTCGTTGTTCGATTTCGTTGTTCGATTTCGAAATTCGATTTCGTTGTTCGATTTCGTTGTTCGATTTCGTTGTTCGATTTTGTTGTTCGATTTCGTTGTTCGATTTCGTTGTTCGATTTCGTTGTTCGATTTCGTTGTTCGATTTCGTTGTTCGATTTCGTTGTCCGATTCCGTTGTTCGATTTCATTGTTCGTTTTCGTTATTCTATATTGTTGCATGATTTCGTGATTCGTTCCATTTCGTTGTTCTATTTCGTGGTTCGATTTATAGTGGTTTCAGTTTGTTGTTCGATATCGAAGTTGGATTTCGTTGTTCAATTTCGTTGTTCTATTTCGTTGTTCTATTTCGTTGTTCGATTTCGTTGTTCGATTCGTTAATCGATTTCGTTGTTCGATTACGTTGTTCGATTTCGTTGTTCGATTTCGTTGTTCCATTTCGTTGTTCGATATCGTTGTTCGATTTCGTTGTTCGATTTCGTTGTTCGATTTCGAAATTCGATTTCGTTGTTCGATTTCGTTGTTCGATTTCGTTGTTCGATTTTGTTGTTCGATTTCGTTGTTCGATTTCGTTGTTCGATTTCGTTGTTCGATTTCGTTGTTCGATTTCGTTGTCCGATTCCGTTGTTCGATTTCGTGGTTCGATTTATAGTGGTTTCAGTTTGTTGTTCGTTGTCGTTGTTCGATATCGAAGTTGGATTTCGTTGTTCAATTTCGTTGTTCTATTTCGTTGTTCGATTTCGTTGTTCGATTTCGTTGTTCGATTTCGTTGTTCGATTTCGTTGTTCGATATCGAAGTTGGATTTCGTAGGTCAATTTCGTTGTTCTATTTCGTTGTTCTATTTCGTTGTTCGATTTCGTTGTTCGATTCGTTATTCGATTTCGTTGTTCGATTTCGTTGTTCGATTTCGTTGTTCGATTTCGTTGTTCGATTTCGTTGTTCGATTTCGTTGTTCCATTTCGTTGTTCGATATCGTTGTTCGATTTCGTTGTTCGATTTCATTGTTCGATTTCGAAATTCGATTTCGTTGTTCGATTTCGTTGTTCGATTTCGTTGTTCGATTTTGTTGTTCGATTTCGTTGTTCGATTTCGTTGTTCGATTTCGTTGTTCGATTTCGTTGTTCGATTTCGTTGTCCGATTCCGTTGTTCGATTTCGTTGTTCGTTTTCGTTGTTCTATATTGTTGCATGATTTCGTGATTCGATTTCGTTGTTCGATTGCGTTGTTCCATTTCGTTGTTCTATTTCGTGGTTCGATTTATAGTGGTTTCAGTTTGTTGTTCGATGTCGTTGTTCGATATCGAAGTTGGATTTCGTTGTTCAATTTCGTTGTTCGATTTCGTTGTTCCATTTCTTTGTTCGATTACGTTGTTCGATTTCGTTGTTCGATTTCGTTGTTCGATTTCGTTGTTCGATTTCGTTGTTCGATATCGAAGTTGGATTTCGTTGTTCAATTTCGTTGTTCTATTTCGTTGTTCGATTTCGTTGTTCGATTCGTTATTCGATTTCGTTGTTCGATTTCGTTGTTCGATTTCATTGTTCGATTTCGAAATTCGATTTCGTTGTTCGATTTCGTTGTTCGATTTCGTTGTTCGATTTTGTTGTTCGATTTCGTTATTCGATTTCGTTGTTCGATTTCGTTGTTCGATTTCGTTGTTCGATTTCGTTGTTCGATTTCGTTATTCGATTTCGTTGTTCGATTTCGTTGTTCGATTTCGTTGTTCGATTTCGTTGTTAGATTTCGTTGTTCGACTTCGTTGTTCGATTTCGTTGTTCGATTTCGTTGTTCGATTTCGTTGTTCGATTTCGTTGTTCCATTTCTTTGTTCGATTTCGTTGTTCCATTTTGTTGTTCGATTTCGTTGTTCGATTTCGTTGTTAGATTTCGTTGTTCGATTTCATTGTTCGATTTCGAAATTCGATTTCGTTGTTCGATTTCGTTGTTCGATTTCGTTGTTCGATTTTGTTGTTCGATTTCGTTGTTCGATTTCGTTGTTCGATTTCGTTGTTCGATTTCGTTGTTCGATTTCGTTGTTCGATTTTGTTGTTCGATTTCGTTGTTCGATTTCGTTGTTCGATTTCGTTGTTCGATTTCGTTGTTCGATTTCGTTGTCCGATTCCGTTGTTCGATTTCGTTGTTCGTTTTCGTTGTTCTATATTGTTGCATGATTTCGTGATTCGATTTCGTTGTTCGATTGCGTTGTTCCATTTCGTTGTTCTATTTCGTGGTTCGATTTATAGTGGTTTCAGTTTGTTGTTCGATATCGAAGTTGGATTTCTTTGTTCAATTTCGTTGTTCTATTTCGTTGTTCTATTTCGTTGTTCGATTTCGTTGTTCGATTCGTTAATCGATTTCGTTGTTCGATTTCGTTGTTCGATTTCGTTGTTCGATTTCGTTGTTCTATTTCGTTGTTCGATTTCGTTGTTCCATTTCGTTGTTCGATATCGTTGTTCGATTTCGTTGTTCTATATTGTTGCATGATTTCGTGGTTCGATTTCGTTGTTCGATTTCGTTGTTCTATATTGTTGCATGATTTCGTGGTTCGATTTCGTTGTTCGATTGCGTTGTTCCATTTCGTTGTTCTATTTCGTGGTTCGATTTATTGTGGTTTCAGTTTGTTGTTCGATATCGAAGTTGGATTTCGTTGTTCAATTTCGTTGTTCTATTTCGTTGTTCTATTTCGTTGTTCGATTTCGTTGTTCGATTCGTTAATCGATTTCGTTGTTCGATTTCGTTGTTCGATTTCGTTGTTCCATTTCGTTGTTCGATATCGTTGTTCGATTTCGTTGTTCGATTTCGTTGTTCGATTTCGAAATTCGATTTCGTTGTTCGATTTCGTTGTTCGATTTCGTTGTTCGATTTTGTTGTTCGATTTCGTTGTTCGATTTCGTTGTTCGATTTCGTTGTTCGATTTCGTTGTTCGATTTCGTTGTTCGATTTCGTTGTCCGATTCCGTTGTTCGATTTCATTGTTCGTTTTCGTTATTCTATATTGTTGCATGATTTCGTGATTCGTTCCATTTCGTTGTTCTATTTCGTGGTTCGATTTATAGTGGTTTCAGTTTGTTGTTCGATATCGAAGTTGGATTTCGTTGTTCAATTTCGTTGTTCTATTTCGTTGTTCTATTTCGTTGTTCGATTTCGTTGTTCGATTCGTTAATCGATTTCGTTGTTCGATTACGTTGTTCGATTTCGTTGTTCGATTTCGTTGTTCCATTTCGTTGTTCGATATCGTTGTTCGATTTCGTTGTTCGATTTCGTTGTTCGATTTCGAAATTCGATTTCGTTGTTCGATTTCGTTGTTCGATTTCGTTGTTCGATTTTGTTGTTCGATTTCGTTGTTCGATTTCGTTGTTCGATTTCGTTGTTCGATTTCGTTGTTCGATTTCGTTGTCCGATTCCGTTGTTCGATTTCGTGGTTCGATTTATAGTGGTTTCAGTTTGTTGTTCGTTGTCGTTGTTCGATATCGAAGTTGGATTTCGTTGTTCAATTTCGTTGTTCTATTTCGTTGTTCGATTTCGTTGTTCGATTTCGTTGTTCGATTTCGTTGTTCGATTTCGTTGTTCGATATCGAAGTTGGATTTCGTAGGTCAATTTCGTTGTTCTATTTCGTTGTTCTATTTCGTTGTTCGATTTCGTTGTTCGATTCGTTATTCGATTTCGTTGTTCGATTTCGTTGTTCGATTTCGTTGTTCGATTTCGTTGTTCGATTTCGTTGTTCGATTTCGTTGTTCCATTTCGTTGTTCGATATCGTTGTTCGATTTCGTTGTTCGATTTCATTGTTCGATTTCGAAATTCGATTTCGTTGTTCGATTTCGTTGTTCGATTTCGTTGTTCGATTTTGTTGTTCGATTTCGTTGTTCGATTTCGTTGTTCGATTTCGTTGTTCGATTTCGTTGTTCGATTTCGTTGTCCGATTCCGTTGTTCGATTTCGTTGTTCGTTTTCGTTGTTCTATATTGTTGCATGATTTCGTGATTCGATTTCGTTGTTCGATTGCGTTGTTCCATTTCGTTGTTCTATTTCGTGGTTCGATTTATAGTGGTTTCAGTTTGTTGTTCGATGTCGTTGTTCGATATCGAAGTTGGATTTCGTTGTTCAATTTCGTTGTTCGATTTCGTTGTTCCATTTCTTTGTTCGATTACGTTGTTCGATTTCGTTGTTCGATTTCGTTGTTCGATTTCGTTGTTCGATATCGAAGTTGGATTTCGTTGTTCAATTTCGTTGTTCTATTTCGTTGTTCTATTTCGTTGTTCGATTTCGTTGTTCGATTCGTTAATCGATTTCGTTGTTCGATTACGTTGTTCGATTTCGTTGTTCGATTTCGTTGTTCGATTTCGAAATTCGATTTCGTTGTTCGATTTCGTTGTTCGATTTCGTTGTTCGATTTTGTTGTTCGATTTCGTTGTTCGATTTCGTTGTTCGATTTCGTTGTTCGATTTCGTTGTTCGATTTCGTTGTCCGATTCCGTTGTTCGATTTCGTGGTTCGATTTATAGTGGTTTCAGTTTGTTGTTCGTTGTCGTTGTTCGATATCGAAGTTGGATTTCGTTGTTCAATTTCGTTGTTCTATTTCGTTGTTCGATTTCGTTGTTCGATTTCGTTGTTCGATTCGTTAATCGATTTCGTTGTTCGATTTCGTTGTTCGATTTCGTTGTTCGATTTCGTTGTTCTATTTCATTGTTCGATTTCGTTGTTCCATTTCGTTGTTCGATATCGTTGTTCGATTTCGTTGTTCTATATTGTTGCATGATTTCGTGGTTCGATTTCGTTGTTCGATTTCGTTGTTCTATATTGTTGCATGATTTCGTGGTTCGATTTCGTTGTTCGATTGCGTTGTTCCATTTCGTTGTTCTATTTCGTGGTTCGATTTATTGTGGTTTCAGTTTGTTGTTCGATATCGAAGTTGGATTTCGTTGTTCAATTTCGTTGTTCTATTTCGTTGTTCTATTTCGTTGTTCGATTTCGTTGTTCGATTCGTTAATCGATTTCGTTGTTCGATTTCGTTGTTCGATTTCGTTGTTCCATTTCGTTGTTCGATATCGTTGTTCGATTTCGTTGTTCGATTTCGAAATTCGATTTCGTTGTTCGATTTCGTTGTTCGATTTCGTTGTTCGATTTTGTTGTTCGATTTCGTTGTTCGATTTCGTTGTTCGATTTCGTTGTTCGATTTCGTTGTTCGATTTCGTTGTTCGATTTCGTTGTCCGATTCCGTTGTTCGATTTCATTGTTCGTTTTCGTTATTCTATATTGTTGCATGATTTCGTGATTCGTTCCATTTCGTTGTTCTATTTCGTGGTTCGATTTATAGTGGTTTCAGTTTGTTGTTCGATATCGAAGTTGGATTTCGTTGTTCAATTTCGTTGTTCTATTTCGTTGTTCTATTTCGTTGTTCGATTTCGTTGTTCGATTCGTTAATCGATTTCGTTGTTCGATTACGTTGTTCGATTTCGTTGTTCGATTTCGTTGTTCCATTTCGTTGTTCGATATCGTTGTTCGATTTCGTTGTTCGATTTCGTTGTTCGATTTCGAAATTCGATTTCGTTGTTCGATTTCGTTGTTCGATTTCGTTGTTCGATTTTGTTGTTCGATTTCGTTGTTCGATTTCGTTGTTCGATTTCGTTGTTCGATTTCGTTGTTCGATTTCGTTGTCCGATTCCGTTGTTCGATTTCGTGGTTCGATTTATAGTGGTTTCAGTTTGTTGTTCGTTGTCGTTGTTCGATATCGAAGTTGGATTTCGTTGTTCAATTTCGTTGTTCTATTTCGTTGTTCGATTTCGTTGTTCGATTTCGTTGTTCGATTTCGTTGTTCGATTTCGTTGTTCGATATCGAAGTTGGATTTCGTAGGTCAATTTCGTTGTTCTATTTCGTTGTTCTATTTCGTTGTTCGATTTCGTTGTTCGATTCGTTATTCGATTTCGTTGTTCGATTTCGTTGTTCGATTTCGTTGTTCGATTTCGTTGTTCGATTTCGTTGTTCGATTTCGTTGTTCCATTTCGTTGTTCGATATCGTTGTTCGATTTCGTTGTTCGATTTCATTGTTCGATTTCGAAATTCGATTTCGTTGTTCGATTTCGTTGTTCGATTTCGTTGTTCGATTTTGTTGTTCGATTTCGTTGTTCGATTTCGTTGTTCGATTTCGTTGTTCGATTTCGTTGTTCGATTTCGTTGTCCGATTCCGTTGTTCGATTTCGTTGTTCGTTTTCGTTGTTCTATATTGTTGCATGATTTCGTGATTCGATTTCGTTGTTCGATTGCGTTGTTCCATTTCGTTGTTCTATTTCGTGGTTCGATTTATAGTGGTTTCAGTTTGTTGTTCGATGTCGTTGTTCGATATCGAAGTTGGATTTCGTTGTTCAATTTCGTTGTTCGATTTCGTTGTTCCATTTCTTTGTTCGATTACGTTGTTCGATTTCGTTGTTCGATTTCGTTGTTCGATTTCGTTGTTCGATATCGAAGTTGGATTTCGTTGTTCAATTTCGTTGTTCTATTTCGTTGTTCGATTTCGTTGTTCGATTCGTTATTCGATTTCGTTGTTCGATTTCGTTGTTCGATTTCATTGTTCGATTTCGAAATTCGATTTCGTTGTTCGATTTCGTTGTTCGATTTTGTTGTTCGATTTCGTTGTTCGATTTCGTTGTTCGATTTCGTTGTTCGATTTCGTTGTTCGATTTCGTTGTTCGATTTCGTTATTCGATTTCGTTGTTCGATTTCGTTGTTCGATTTCGTTGTTCGATTTCGTTGTTAGATTTCGTTGTTCGACTTCGTTGTTCGATTTCGTTGTTCGATTTCGTTGTTCGATTTCGTTGTTCGATTTCGTTGTTCCATTTCTTTGTTCGATTTCGTTGTTCCATTTTGTTGTTCGATTTCGTTGTTCGATTTCGTTGTTAGATTTCGTTGTTCGATTTCATTGTTCGATTTCGAAATTCGATTTCGTTGTTCGATTTCGTTGTTCGATTTCGTTGTTCGATTTTGTTGTTCGATTTCGTTGTTCGATTTCGTTGTTCGATTTCGTTGTTCGATTTCGTTGTTCGATTTCGTTGTTCGATTTTGTTGTTCGATTTCGTTGTTCGATTTCGTTGTTCGATTTCGTTGTTCGATTTCGTTGTTCGATTTCGTTGTCCGATTCCGTTGTTCGATTTCGTTGTTCGTTTTCGTTGTTCTATATTGTTGCATGATTTCGTGATTCGATTTCGTTGTTCGATTGCGTTGTTCCATTTCGTTGTTCTATTTCGTGGTTCGATTTATAGTGGTTTCAGTTTGTTGTTCGATATCGAAGTTGGATTTCTTTGTTCAATTTCGTTGTTCTATTTCGTTGTTCTATTTCGTTGTTCGATTTCGTTGTTCGATTCGTTAATCGATTTCGTTGTTCGATTTCGTTGTTCGATTTCGTTGTTCGATTTCGTTGTTCTATTTCGTTGTTCGATTTCGTTGTTCCATTTCGTTGTTCGATATCGTTGTTCGATTTCGTTGTTCTATATTGTTGCATGATTTCGTGGTTCGATTTCGTTGTTCGATTTCGTTGTTCTATATTGTTGCATGATTTCGTGGTTCGATTTCGTTGTTCGATTGCGTTGTTCCATTTCGTTGTTCTATTTCGTGGTTCGATTTATTGTGGTTTCAGTTTGTTGTTCGATATCGAAGTTGGATTTCGTTGTTCAATTTCGTTGTTCTATTTCGTTGTTCTATTTCGTTGTTCGATTTCGTTGTTCGATTCGTTAATCGATTTCGTTGTTCGATTTCGTTGTTCGATTTCGTTGTTCCATTTCGTTGTTCGATATCGTTGTTCGATTTCGTTGTTCGATTTCGTTGTTCGATTTCGAAATTCGATTTCGTTGTTCGATTTCGTTGTTCGATTTCGTTGTTCGATTTTGTTGTTCGATTTCGTTGTTCGATTTCGTTGTTCGATTTCGTTGTTCGATTTCGTTGTTCGATTTCGTTGTTCGATTTCGTTGTCCGATTCCGTTGTTCGATTTCATTGTTCGTTTTCGTTATTCTATATTGTTGCATGATTTCGTGATTCGTTCCATTTCGTTGTTCTATTTCGTGGTTCGATTTATAGTGGTTTCAGTTTGTTGTTCGATATCGAAGTTGGATTTCGTTGTTCAATTTCGTTGTTCTATTTCGTTGTTCTATTTCGTTGTTCGATTTCGTTGTTCGATTCGTTAATCGATTTCGTTGTTCGATTACGTTGTTCGATTTCGTTGTTCGATTTCGTTGTTCCATTTCGTTGTTCGATATCGTTGTTCGATTTCGTTGTTCGATTTCGTTGTTCGATTTCGAAATTCGATTTCGTTGTTCGATTTCGTTGTTCGATTTCGTTGTTCGATTTTGTTGTTCGATTTCGTTGTTCGATTTCGTTGTTCGATTTCGTTGTTCGATTTCGTTGTTCGATTTCGTTGTCCGATTCCGTTGTTCGATTTCGTGGTTCGATTTATAGTGGTTTCAGTTTGTTGTTCGTTGTCGTTGTTCGATATCGAAGTTGGATTTCGTTGTTCAATTTCGTTGTTCTATTTCGTTGTTCGATTTCGTTGTTCGATTTCGTTGTTCGATTTCGTTGTTCGATTTCGTTGTTCGATATCGAAGTTGGATTTCGTAGGTCAATTTCGTTGTTCTATTTCGTTGTTCTATTTCGTTGTTCGATTTCGTTGTTCGATTCGTTATTCGATTTCGTTGTTCGATTTCGTTGTTCGATTTCGTTGTTCGATTTCGTTGTTCGATTTCGTTGTTCGATTTCGTTGTTCCATTTCGTTGTTCGATATCGTTGTTCGATTTCGTTGTTCGATTTCATTGTTCGATTTCGAAATTCGATTTCGTTGTTCGATTTCGTTGTTCGATTTCGTTGTTCGATTTTGTTGTTCGATTTCGTTGTTCGATTTCGTTGTTCGATTTCGTTGTTCGATTTCGTTGTTCGATTTCGTTGTCCGATTCCGTTGTTCGATTTCGTTGTTCGTTTTCGTTGTTCTATATTGTTGCATGATTTCGTGATTCGATTTCGTTGTTCGATTGCGTTGTTCCATTTCGTTGTTCTATTTCGTGGTTCGATTTATAGTGGTTTCAGTTTGTTGTTCGATGTCGTTGTTCGATATCGAAGTTGGATTTCGTTGTTCAATTTCGTTGTTCGATTTCGTTGTTCCATTTCTTTGTTCGATTACGTTGTTCGATTTCGTTGTTCGATTTCGTTGTTCGATTTCGTTGTTCGATATCGAAGTTGGATTTCGTTGTTCAATTTCGTTGTTCTATTTCGTTGTTCTATTTCGTTGTTCGATTTCGTTGTTCGATTCGTTAATCGATTTCGTTGTTCGATTACGTTGTTCGATTTCGTTGTTCGATTTCGTTGTTCGATTTCGAAATTCGATTTCGTTGTTCGATTTCGTTGTTCGATTTCGTTGTTCGATTTTGTTGTTCGATTTCGTTGTTCGATTTCGTTGTTCGATTTCGTTGTTCGATTTCGTTGTTCGATTTCGTTGTCCGATTCCGTTGTTCGATTTCGTGGTTCGATTTATAGTGGTTTCAGTTTGTTGTTCGTTGTCGTTGTTCGATATCGAAGTTGGATTTCGTTGTTCAATTTCGTTGTTCTATTTCGTTGTTCGATTTCGTTGTTCGATTTCGTTGTTCGATTTCGTTGTTCGATTTCGTTGTTCGATATCGAAGTTGGATTTCGTAGGTCAATTTCGTTGTTCTATTTCGTTGTTCTATTTCGTTGTTCGATTTCGTTGTTCGATTCGTTATTCGATTTCGTTGTTCGATTTCGTTGTTCGATTTCGTTGTTCGATTTCGTTGTTCGATTTCGTTGTTCGATTTCGTTGTTCCATTTCGTTGTTCGATATCGTTGTTCGATTTCGTTGTTCGATTTCATTGTTCGATTTCGAAATTCGATTTCGTTGTTCGATTTCGTTGTTCGATTTCGTTGTTCGATTTCGTTGTTCGATTTCGTTGTTCGATTTCGTTGTTCGATTTCGTTGTTCGATTTCGTTGTTCGATTTCGTTGTCCGATTCCGTTGTTCGATTTCGTTGTTCGTTTTCGTTGTTCTATATTGTTGCATGATTTCGTGATTCGATTTCGTTGTTCGATTGCGTTGTTCCATTTCGTTGTTCTATTTCGTGGTTCGATTTATAGTGGTTTCAGTTTGTTGTTCGATGTCGTTGTTCGATATCGAAGTTGGATTTCGTTGTTCAATTTCGTTGTTCGATTTCGTTGTTCCATTTCTTTGTTCGATTACGTTGTTCGATTTCGTTGTTCGATTTCGTTGTTCGATTTCGTTGTTCGATATCGAAGTTGGATTTCGTTGTTCAATTTCGTTGTTCTATTTCGTTGTTCGATTTCGTTGTTCGATTCGTTATTCGATTTCGTTGTTCGATTTCGTTGTTCGATTTCATTGTTCGATTTCGAAATTCGATTTCGTTGTTCGATTTCGTTGTTCGATTTCGTTGTTCGATTTTGTTGTTCGATTTCGTTGTTCGATTTCGTTGTTCGATTTCGTTGTTCGATTTCGTTGTTCGATTTCGTTGTTCGATTTCGTTATTCGATTTCGTTGTTCGATTTCGTTGTTCGATTTCGTTGTTCGATTTCGTTGTTAGATTTCGTTGTTCGACTTCGTTGTTCGATTTCGTTGTTCGATTTCGTTGTTCGATTTCGTTGTTCGATTTCGTTGTTCCATTTCTTTGTTCGATTTCGTTGTTCCATTTTGTTGTTCGATTTCGTTGTTCGATTTCGTTGTTAGATTTCGTTGTTCGATTTCGTTGTTCGATTACGTTGTTCGATTTCGTTGTTCGATTTCGTTGTTCGATTTCGTTGTTCGATATCGAAGTTGGATTTCGTTGTTCAATTTCGTTGTTCTATTTCGTTGTTCGATTTCGTTGTTCGATTCGTTATTCGATTTCGTTGTTCGATTTCGTTGTTCGATTTCGTTGTTCCATTTTGTTGTTCGATTTCGTTGTTCGATTTCGTTGTTCTATATTGTTGCATGATTTCGTGGTTCGATTTCGTTGTTCGATTGCGTTGTTCCATTTCGTTGTTCTATTTCGTGGTTCGATTTATAGTGGTTTCAGTTTGTTGTTCGATTTCGTTGTTCGATATCGAAGTTGGATTTCGTTGTTCAATTTCGTTGTTCTATTTCGTTGTTCGATTTCGTTGTTCGATTCGTTGTTCGATTCGTTAATCGATTTCGTTGTTCGATTTCGTTGTTCGATTTCGTTGTTCCATTTTGTTGTTCGATTTCGTTGTTCGATTTCGTTGTTCGATTTCGTTGTTCGATTTCGTTGTTAGATTTCGTTGTTCGATTTCGTTGTTCGATTTCGTTGTTCGATTTCGTTGTTCGATTTTGTTGTTTGATTTCGTTGTTCGATTTCGTTGTTCGATTTCGTTGTTCGATTTCGTTGTTCCATTTC
Organism: Neocrepidodera transversa; assembly: GCA_963243735.1. Classification (NCBI taxonomy): domain Eukaryota; kingdom Metazoa; phylum Arthropoda; class Insecta; order Coleoptera; family Chrysomelidae; genus Neocrepidodera; species Neocrepidodera transversa. The sequence continues at coordinate 30,596,166 of OY725344.1, read as the reverse complement.
GTTGTTCGATTTCGTTGTTCGATTTCGTTGATCGATTTCGTTGTTCGATTTCGTTGTTCGATTTCGTTGTTCGATTGCGTTGTTCCATTTCGTTGTTCTATTTCGTGGTTAGATTTAGTGGTTTCAGATTGTTGTTCGATTTCGTTGTTCGATATCGAAGTTGGATTTCGTTGTTCAATTTAGTTGTTCTATTTCGTTGTTCGATTTCGTTGTTCGATTCGTTATTCGATTTCGTTGTTCGATTTCGTTGTTCGATTTCGTTGTTCGATTTCGTTGTTCGATTTCGTTGTTCCATTTTGTTGTTCGATTTCGTTGTTAGATTTCGTTGTTAGATTTCGTTGTTCGATTTCGTTGTTCGATTTCGTTGTTCGATTTCGTTGTTCGAAATCGAAGTTGGATTTCGTAGGTCAATTTCGTTGTTCTATTTCGTTGTTCTATTTCGTTGTTCGATTTCGTTGTTCGATTCGTTATTCGATTTCGTTGTTCGATTTCGTTGTTCGATTTCGTTGTTCGATTTCGTTGTTCGATTTCGTTGTCCGATTTCGTTGTTCCATTTCGTTGTTCGATATCGTTGTTCGATTTCGTTGTTCGATTTCGTTGTTCGATTTCGAAGTTCGATTTCGTTGTTCGATTTCGTTGTTCGATTTCGTTGTTCGATTTTGTTGTTCGATTTCGTTGTTCGATTTCGTTGTTCGATTTCGTTGTTCGATTTCGTTGTCCGATTCCGTTGTTCGATTTCGTTGTTCGTTTTCGTTGTTCTATATTGTTGCATGATTTCGTGATTCGATTTCGTTGTTCGATTGCGTTGTTCCATTTCGTAGTTCTATTTCGTGGTTCGATTTATAGTGGTTTCAGTTTGTTGTTCGATATCGAAGTTGGATTTCGTTGTTCAATTTCGTTGTTCTATTTCGTTGTTCGATTTCGTTGTTCGATTCGTTAATCGATTTCGTTGTTCGATTTCGTTGTTCGATTTCGTTGTTCGATTTCGTTGTTCGATTTCGTTGTTCCATTTCGTTGTTCGATATCGTTGTTCGATTTCGTTGTTCGATTTCGTTGTTCGATTTCGAAATTCGATTTCGTTGTTCGATTTCGTTGTTCGATTTTGTTGTTCGATTTCGTTGTTCGATTTCGTTGTTCTATTTCGTTGTTCGATTTCGTTGTTCGATTCGTTGTTCGATTCGTTAATCGATTTCGTTGTTCGATTTCGTTGTTCGATTTCGTTGTTCCATTTTGTTGTTCGATTTCGTTGTTCGATTTCGTTGTTCGATTTCGTTGTTCGATTTCGTTGTTCGATTTCGTTGTCCGATTCCGTTGTTCGATTTCGTGGTTCGATTTATAGTGGTTTCAGTTTGTTGTTCGTTGTCGTTGTTCGATATCGAAGTTGGATTTCGTTGTTCAATTTCGTTGTTCTATTTCGTTGTTCGATTTCGTTGTTCGATTTCGTTGTTCGATTTCGTTGTTCGATTTCGTTGTTCGATATCGAAGTTGGATTTCGTAGGTCAATTTCGTTGTTCTATTTCGTTGTTCTATTTCGTTGTTCGATTTCGTTGTTCGATTCGTTATTCGATTTCGTTGTTCGATTTCGTTGTTCGATTTCGTTGTTCGATTTCGTTGTTCGATTTCGTTGTTCGATTTCGTTGTTCGATTTCGTTGTTCCATTTCGTTGTTCGATTTCGTTGTTCGATTTCATTGTTCGATTTCGAAATTCGATTTCGTTGTTCGATTTCGTTGTTCGATTTCGTTGTTCCATTTTGTTGTTCGATTTCGTTGTTCGATTTCGTTGTTCGATTTCGTTGTTCGATTTCGTTGTTCGATTTCGTTGTCCGATTCCGTTGTTCGATTTCGTTGTTCGTTTTCGTTGTTCTATATTGTTGCATGATTTCGTGATTCGATTTCGTTGTTCGATTGCGTTGTTCCATTTCGTTGTTCTATTTCGTGGTTCGATTTATAGTGGTTTCAGTTTGTTGTTCGATGTCGTTGTTCGATATCGAAGTTGGATTTCGTTGTTCAATTTCGTTGTTCGATTTCGTTGTTCCATTTCTTTGTTCGATTACGTTGTTCGATTTCGTTGTTCGATTTCGTTGTTCGATTTCGTTGTTCGATATCGAAGTTGGATTTCGTTGTTCAATTTCGTTGTTCTATTTCGTTGTTCGATTTCGTTGTTCGATTCGTTATTCGATTTCGTTGTTCGATTTCGTTGTTCGATTTCATTGTTCGATTTCGAAATTCGATTTCGTTGTTCGATTTCGTTGTTCGATTTCGTTGTTCGATTTTGTTGTTCGATTTCGTTGTTCGATTTCGTTGTTCGATTTCGTTGTTCGATTTCGTTGTTCGATTTCGTTGTTCGATTTCGTTATTCGATTTCGTTGTTCGATTTCGTTGTTCGATTTCGTTGTTCGATTTCGTTGTTAGATTTCGTTGTTCGACTTCGTTGTTCGATTTCGTTGTTCGATTTCGTTGTTCGATTTCGTTGTTCGATTTCGTTGTTCCATTTCTTTGTTCGATTTCGTTGTTCCATTTTGTTGTTCGATTTCGTTGTTCGATTTCGTTGTTAGATTTCGTTGTTCGATTTCGTTGTTCGATTACGTTGTTCGATTTCGTTGTTCGATTTCGTTGTTCGATTTCGTTGTTCGATATCGAAGTTGGATTTCGTTGTTCAATTTCGTTGTTCTATTTCGTTGTTCGATTTCGTTGTTCGATTCGTTATTCGATTTCGTTGTTCGATTTCGTTGTTCGATTTCGTTGTTCCATTTTGTTGTTCGATTTCGTTGTTCGATTTCGTTGTTCTATATTGTTGCATGATTTCGTGGTTCGATTTCGTTGTTCGATTGCGTTGTTCCATTTCGTTGTTCTATTTCGTGGTTCGATTTATAGTGGTTTCAGTTTGTTGTTCGATTTCGTTGTTCGATATCGAAGTTGGATTTCGTTGTTCAATTTCGTTGTTCTATTTCGTTGTTCGATTTCGTTGTTCGATTCGTTGTTCGATTCGTTAATCGATTTCGTTGTTCGATTTCGTTGTTCGATTTCGTTGTTCCATTTTGTTGTTCGATTTCGTTGTTCGATTTCGTTGTTCGATTTCGTTGTTCGATTTCGTTGTTAGATTTCGTTGTTCGATTTCGTTGTTCGATTTCGTTGTTCGATTTCGTTGTTCGATTTTGTTGTTTGATTTCGTTGTTCGATTTCGTTGTTCGATTTCGTTGTTCGATTTCGTTGTTCCATTTCGTTGTTCGATTTCGTTGTTCGATTTCGTTGATCGATTTCGTTGTTCGATTTCGTTGTTCGATTGCGTTGTTCCATTTCGTTGTTCTATTTCGTGGTTAGATTTAGTGGTTTCAGATTGTTGTTCGATTTCGTTGTTCGATATCGAAGTTGGATTTCGTTGTTCAATTTAGTTGTTCTATTTCGTTGTTCGATTTCGTTGTTCGATTCGTTATTCGATTTCGTTGTTCGATTTCGTTGTTCGATTTCGTTGTTCGATTTCGTTGTTCGATTTCGTTGTTCCATTTTGTTGTTCGATTTCGTTGTTAGATTTCGTTGTTAGATTTCGTTGTTCGATTTCGTTGTTCGATTTCGTTGTTCGATTTCGTTGTTCGAAATCGAAGTTGGATTTCGTAGGTCAATTTCGTTGTTCTATTTCGTTGTTCTATTTCGTTGTTCGATTTCGTTGTTCGATTCGTTATTCGATTTCGTTGTTCGATTTCGTTGTTCGATTTCGTTGTTCGATTTCGTTGTTCGATTTCGTTGTCCGATTTCGTTGTTCCATTTCGTTGTTCGATATCGTTGTTCGATTTCGTTGTTCGATTTCGTTGTTCGATTTCGAAGTTCGATTTCGTTGTTCGATTTCGTTGTTCGATTTCGTTGTTCGATTTTGTTGTTCGATTTCGTTGTTCGATTTCGTTGTTCGATTTCGTTGTTCGATTTCGTTGTCCGATTCCGTTGTTCGATTTCGTTGTTCGTTTTCGTTGTTCTATATTGTTGCATGATTTCGTGATTCGATTTCGTTGTTCGATTGCGTTGTTCCATTTCGTAGTTCTATTTCGTGGTTCGATTTATAGTGGTTTCAGTTTGTTGTTCGATATCGAAGTTGGATTTCGTTGTTCAATTTCGTTGTTCTATTTCGTTGTTCCATTTCGTTGTTCGATTTCGTTGTTCGATTCGTTAATCGATTTCGTTGTTCGATTTCGTTGTTCGATTTCGTTGTTCGATTTCGTTGTTCGATTTCGTTGTTCCATTTCGTTGTTCGATATCGTTGTTCGATTTCGTTGTTCGATTTCGTTGTTCGATTTCGAAATTCGATTTCGTTGTTCGATTTCGTTGTTCGATTTTGTTGTTCGATTTCGTTGTTCGATTTCGTTGTTCGATTTCGTTGTTCGATTTCGTTGTTCGATTTCGTTGTCCGATTCCGTTGTTCGATTTCGTTGTTCGATTTCGTTGTTCGATTTCGTTGTTCGATTTCGTTGTTCCATTTTGTTGTTCGATTTCGTTGTTAGATTTCGTTGTTAGATTTCGTTGTTCGATTTCGTTGTTCGATTTCGTTGTTCGATTTCGTTGTTCGAAATCGAAGTTGGATTTCGTAGGTCAATTTCGTTGTTCTATTTCGTTGTTCTATTTCGTTGTTCGATTTCGTTGTTCGATTCGTTATTCGATTTCGTTGTTCGATTTCGTTGTTCGATTTCGTTGTTCGATTTCGTTGTTCGATTTCGTTGTCCGATTTCGTTGTTCCATTTCGTTGTTCGATATCGTTGTTCGATTTCGTTGTTCGATTTCGTTGTTCGATTTCGAAGTTCGATTTCGTTGTTCGATTTCGTTGTTCGATTTCGTTGTTCGATTTTGTTGTTCGATTTCGTTGTTCGATTTCGTTGTTCGATTTCGTTGTTCGATTTCGTTGTCCGATTCCGTTGTTCGATTTCGTTGTTCGTTTTCGTTGTTCTATATTGTTGCATGATTTCGTGATTCGATTTCGTTGTTCGATTGCGTTGTTCCATTTCGTAGTTCTATTTCGTGGTTCGATTTATAGTGGTTTCAGTTTGTTGTTCGATATCGAAGTTGGATTTCGTTGTTCAATTTCGTTGTTCTATTTCGTTGTTCCATTTCGTTGTTCGATTTCGTTGTTCGATTCGTTAATCGATTTCGTTGTTCGATTTCGTTGTTCGATTTCGTTGTTCGATTTCGTTGTTCGATTTCGTTGTTCCATTTCGTTGTTCGATATCGTTGTTCGATTTCGTTGTTCGATTTCGTTGTTCGATTTCGAAATTCGATTTCGTTGTTCGATTTCGTTGTTCGATTTTGTTGTTCGATTTCGTTGTTCGATTTCGTTGTTCGATTTCGTTGTTCGATTTCGTTGTTCGATTTCGTTGTCCGATTCCGTTGTTCGATTTCGTTGTTCGTTTTCGTTGTTCTATATTGTTGCATGATTTCGTGATTCGATTTCGTTGTTCGATTGCGTTGTTCCATTTCATTGTTCTATTTCGTGGTTCGATTTATAGTGGTTTCAGTTTGTTGTTCGATGTCGTTGTTCGATATCGAAGTTGGATTTCGTTGTTCAATTTCGTTGTTCTATTTCGTTGTTCTATTTCGTTGTTCGTTTTCGTTGTTCGATTCGTTATTCGATTTCGTTGTTCGATTTCGTTGTTCGATTTCGTTGTTCGATTTCGTTGTTCGATTTCGTTGTTAGATTTCGTTGTTCGACTTCGTTGTTCGATTTCGTTGTTCGATTTCGTTGTTCGATTTCGTTGTTCGATTTCGTTGTTCCATTTCTTTGTTCGATTTCGTTGTTCGATTTCGTTGTTCCATTTTGTTGTTCGATTTCGTTGTTCGATTTCGTTGTTAGATTTCGTTGTTCGATTTCGTTGTTCGATTTCGTTGTTCGATTTCGTTGTTCGATTTCGTTGTTCGATTTCGTTGTTCGATTTCGTTGTTCGATTTCGTTGTTCGATATCGAAGTTGGATTTCGTAGGTCAATTTCGTTGTTCTATTTCGTTGTTCTATTTCGTTGTTCGATTTCGTTGTTCGATTCGTTATTCGATTTCGTTGTTCGATTTCGTTGTTCGATTTCGTTGTTCGATTTCGTTGTTCGATTTCGTTGTTCGATTTCGTTGTTCCATTTCGTTGTTCGATATCGTTGTTCGATTTCGTTGTTCTATATTGTTGCATGATTTCGTGGTTCGATTTCGTTGTTCGATTTCGTTGTTCGATTTCGTTGTTCTATATTGTTGCATGATTTCGTGGTTCGATTTCGTTGTTCGATTGCGTTGTTCCATTTCGTTGTTCTATTTCGTGGTTCGATTTATAGTGGTTTCAGTTTGTTGTTCGATATCGAAGTTGGATTTCGTTGTTCAATTTCGTTGTTCTATTTCGTTGTTCTATTTCGTTGTTCGATTTCGTTGTTCGATTCGTTAATCGATTTCGTTGTTCGATTTCGTTGTTCGATTTCGTTGTTCGATTTCGTTGTTCTATTTCGTTGTTCGATTTCGTTGTTCCATTTCGTTGTTCGATATCGTTGTTCGATTTCGTTGTTCTATATTGTTGCATGATTTCGTGGTTCGATTTCGTTGTTCGATTTCGTTGTTCTATATTGTTGCATGATTTCGTGGTTCGATTTCGTTGTTCGATTGCGTTGTTCCATTTCGTTGTTCTATTTCGTGGTTCGATTTATTGTGGTTTCAGTTTGTTGTTCGATATCGAAGTTGGATTTCGTTGTTCAATTTCGTTGTTCTATTTCGTTGTTCTATTTCGTTGTTCGATTTCGTTGTTCGATTCGTTAATCGATTTCGTTGTTCGATTTCGTTGTTCGATTTCGTTGTTCCATTTCGTTGTTCGATATCGTTGTTCGATTTCGTTGTTCGATTTCGTTGTTCGATTTCGAAATTCGATTTCGTTGTTCGATTTCGTTGTTCGATTTCGTTGTTCGATTCGTTAATCGATTTCGTTGTTCGATTTCGTTGTTCGATTTCGTTGTTCCATTTCGTTGTTCGATATCGTTGTTCGATTTTGTTGTTCGATTTCGTTGTTCGATTTCGTTGTTCGATTTCGTTGTTCTATTTCGTTGTTCGATTTCGTTGTTCGATTCGTTAATCGATTTCGTTGTTCGATTTCGTTGTTCGATTTCGTTGTTCCATTTCGTTGTTCGATATCGTTGTTCGATTTTGTTGTTCGATTTCGTTGTTCGATTTCGTTGTTCGATTTCGTTGTTCGATTTCGTTGTTCGATTTCGTTGTTCGATTTCGTTGTCCGATTCCGTTGTTCGATTTCATTGTTCGTTTTCGTTGTTCTATATTGTTGCATGATTTCGTGATTCGATTTCGTTGTTCGATTGCGTTGTTCCATTTCGTTGTTCTATTTCGTGGTTCGATTTATAGTGGTTTCAGTTTGTTGTTCGATGTCGTTGTTCGATATCGAAGTTGGATTTCGTTGTTCAATTTCGTTGTTCCATTTCGTTGTTCGATTTCGTTGTTCGATTCGTTATTCGATTTCGTTGTTCGATTTCGTTGTTCGATTTCGTTGTTCGATTTCGTTGTTAGATTTCGTTGTTCGACTTCGTTGTTCGATTTCGTTGTTCGATTTCGTTGTTCGATTTCGTTGTTCGATTTCGTTGTTCCATTTCTTTGTTCGATTTCGTTGTTCGATTTCGTTGTTCCATTTTGTTGTTCGATTTAGTTGTTCGATTTCGTTGTTAGATTTCGTTGTTCGATTTCGTTGTTCGATTTCGTTGTTCGATTTTGTTGTTCGATTTCGTTGTTCGATATCGAAGTTGGATTTCGTTGTTCAATTTCGTTGTTCTATTTCGTTGTTCGATTTCGTTGTTCGATTTCGTTGTTCGATTTCGTTGTTCGATTTCGTTGTTCGATTTCGTTGTTCGATTTTGTTGTTCGATTTCGTTGTTCGATTTCGTTGTTCGATTTCGTTGTTCGATTTCGTTGTTCGATTTCGTTAACCGATTCCGTTGTTCGATTTCGTTGTTCGTTTTCGTTGTTCTATATTGTTGCATGATTTCGTGATTCGATTTCGTTGTTCGATTGCGTTGTTCCATTTCGTTGTTCTATTTCGTGGTTCGATTTATAGTGGTTTCAGTTTGTTGTTCGATGTCGTTGTTCGATATCGAAGTTGGATTTCGTTGTTCAATTTCGTTGTTCTATTTCGTTGTTCGATTTCGTTGTTCGATTCGTTATTCGATTTCGTTGTTCGATTTCGTTGTTCGATTTCGTTGTTCGATTTCGTTGTTAGATTTCGTTGTTCGACTTCGTTGTTCGATTTCGTTGTTCGATTTCGTTGTTCGATTTCGTTGTTCGATTTCGTTGTTCCATTTCTTTGTTCGATTTCGTTGTTCGATTTCGTTGTTCCATTTTGTTGTTCGATTTCGTTGTTCGATTTCGTTGTTAGATTTCGTTGTTCGATTTCGTTGTTCGATTTCGTTGTTCGATTTCGTTGTTCGATTTCGTTGTTCGATTTCGTTGTTCGATATCGAAGTTGGATTTCGTAGGTCAATTTCGTTGTTCTATTTCGTTGTTCTATTTCGTTGTTCGATTTCGTTGTTCGATTCGTTATTCGATTTCGTTGTTCGATTTCGTTGTTCGATTTCGTTGTTCGATTTCGTTGTTCGATTTCGTTGTTCGATTTCGTTGTTCCATTTCGTTGTTCGATATCGTTGTTCGATTTCGTTGTTCTATATTGTTGCATGATTTCGTGGTTCGATTTCGTTGTTCGATTTCGTTATTCGATTTCGTTGTTCGATTTCGTTGTTCGATATCGAAGTTGGATTTCGTAGGTCAATTTCGTTGTTCTATTTCGTTGTTCGATTCGTTATTCGATTTCGTTGTTCGATTTCGTTGTTCGATTTCGTTGTTCGATTTCGTTGTTCCATTTTGTTGTTCGATTTCGTTGTTCGATTTCGTTGTTAGATTTCGTTGTTCGATTTCGTTGTTCGATTTCGTTGTTCGATTTCGTTGTTCGATTTCGTTGTTCGATTGCGCTGTTCCATTTCGTTGTTCTATTTCGTGGTTCGATTTAGTGGTTTCAGTTTGTTGTTCGATTTCGTTGTTCGATATCGAAGTTGGATTTCGTTGTTCAATTTCGTTGTTCTATTTCGTTGTTCGATTTCGTTGTTCGATTCGTTATTCGATTTCGTTGTTCGATTTCGTTGTTCGATTTCGTTGTTAGATTTCGTTGTTCGATTTCGTTGTTCGATTTCGTTGTTCGATTTCGTTGTTTGATTTCGATGTTCGATTTCGTTGTTCGATTTCGTTGTTCGATTTCGTTGTTCCATTTCGTTGTTCGATTTCGTTGTTCCATTTTGTTGTTCGATTTCGTTGTTCGATTTCGTTGTTAGATTTCGTTGTTCGAATTCGTTGTTCGATTTCGTTATTCGATTTAGTGATTCGAATTCGTTGTTCGAATTCGTTGTTCGTTTTCGTTGTTCGATTTCGTTGTTCGATTCGTTATTCGATTTCGTTGTTCGATTTCGTTGTTCGATTTCGTTGTTCGATTTCGTTGTTCGATTTCGTTGTTCAATTTCGTTGTTCTATTTCGTTGTTCGATTTCGTTGTTCGATTCGTTATTCGATTTCGTTGTTCGATTTCGTTGTTCGATTTCGTTGTTCGATTTCGTTGTTCTATTTCGTTGTTCGATTTCGTTGTTCCATTTCGTTGTTCGATATCGTTGTTCGATTTCGTTGTTCTATATTGTTGCATGATTTCGTGGTTCGATTTCGTTGTTCGATTGCGTTGTTCCATTTCGTTGTTCTATTTCGTGGTTCGATTTATAGTGGTTTCAGTTTGTTGTTCGATATCGAAGTTGGATTTCGTTGTTCAATTTCGTTGTTCTATTTCGTTGTTCTATTTCGTTGTTCGATTTCGTTGTTCGATTCGTTAATCGATTTCGTTGTTCGATTTCGTTGTTCGATTTCGTTGTTCGATTTCGTTGTTCCATTTCGTTGTTCGATATCGTTGTTCGATTTCGTTGTTCGATTTCGTTGTTCGATTTCGAAATTCGATTTCGTTGTTCGATTTCGTTGTTCGATTTCGTTGTTCGATTTTGTTGTTCGATTTCGTTGTTCGATTTCGTTGTTCGATTTCGTTGTTCGATTTCGTTGTTCGATTTCGTTGTTCGATTTCGTTGTCCGATTCCGTTGTTCGATTTCATTGTTCGTTTTCGTTGTTCTATATTGTTGCATGATTTCGTGATTCGATTTCGTTGTTCGATTGCGTTGTTCCATTTCGTTGTTCTATTTCGTGGTTCGATTTATAGTGGTTTCAGTTTGTTGTTCGATGTCGTTGTTCGATATCGAAGTTGGATTTCGTTGTTCAATTTCGTTGTTCCATTTCGTTGTTCGATTTCGTTGTTCGATTCGTTATTCGATTTCGTTGTTCGATTTCGTTGTTCGATTTCGTTGTTCGATTTCGTTGTTAGATTTCGTTGTTCGACTTCGTTGTTCGATTTCGTTGTTCGATTTCGTTGTTCGATTTCGTTGTTCCATTTCTTTGTTCGATTTCGTTGTTCGATTTCGTTGTTCCATTTTGTTGTTCGATTTAGTTGTTCGATTTCGTTGTTAGATTTCGTTGTTCGATTTCGTTGTTCGATTTCGTTGTTCGATTTTGTTGTTCGATTTCGTTGTTCGATATCGAAGTTGGATTTCGTTGTTCAATTTCGTTGTTCTATTTCGTTGTTCGATTTCGTTGTTCGATTTCGTTGTTCGATTTCGTTGTTCGATTTCGTTGTTCGATTTCGTTGTTCGATTTTGTTGTTCGATTTCGTTGTTCGATTTCGTTGTTCGATTTCGTTGTTCGATTTCGTTGTTCGATTTCGTTAACCGATTCCGTTGTTCGATTTCGTTGTTCGTTTTCGTTGTTCTATATTGTTGCATGATTTCGTGATTCGATTTCGTTGTTCGATTGCGTTGTTCCATTTCGTTGTTCTATTTCGTGGTTCGATTTATAGTGGTTTCAGTTTGTTGTTCGATGTCGTTGTTCGATATCGAAGTTGGATTTCGTTGTTCAATTTCGTTGTTCTATTTCGTTGTTCGATTTCGTTGTTCGATTCGTTATTCGATTTCGTTGTTCGATTTCGTTGTTCGATTTCGTTGTTCGATTTCGTTGTTAGATTTCGTTGTTCGACTTCGTTGTTCGATTTCGTTGTTCGATTTCGTTGTTCGATTTCGTTGTTCGATTTCGTTGTTCCATTTCTTTGTTCGATTTCGTTGTTCGATTTCGTTGTTCCATTTTGTTGTTCGATTTCGTTGTTCGATTTCGTTGTTAGATTTCGTTGTTCGATTTCGTTGTTCGATTTCGTTGTTCGATTTCGTTGTTCGATTTCGTTGTTCGATTTCGTTGTTCGATTTCGTTGTTCGATTTCGTTGTTCCATTTCGTTGTTCGATATCGTTGTTCGATTTCGTTGTTCTATATTGTTGCATGATTTCGTGGTTCGATTTCGTTGTTCGATTTCGTTGTTCAATTTCGTTGTTCTATATTGTTGCATGATTTCGTGGTTCGATTTCGTTGTTCGATTGCGTTGTTCCATTTCGTTGTTCTATTTCGTGGTTCGATTTATAGTGGTTTCAGTTTGTTGTTCGATATCGAAGTTGGATTTCGTTGTTCAATTTCGTTGTTCTATTTCGTTGTTCTATTTCGTTGTTCGATTTCGTTGTTCGATTCGTTAATCGATTTCGTTGTTCGATTACGTTGTTCGATTTCGTTGTTCGATTTCGTTGTTCCATTTCGTTGTTCGATATCGTTGTTCGATTTCGTTGTTCGATTTCGTTGTTCGATTTCGAAATTCGATTTCGTTGTTCGATTTCGTTGTTCGATTTCGTTGTTCGATTTTGTTGTTCGATTTCGTTGTTCGATTTCGTTGTTCGATTTCGTTGTTCGATTTCGTTGTTCGATTTCGTTGTCCGATTCCGTTGTTCGATTTCGTTGTTCGTTTTCGTTGTTCTATATTGTTGCATGATTTCTTGATTCGATTTCGTTGTTCGATTGCGTTGTTCCATTTCGTTGTTCTATTTCGTGGTTCGATTTATAGTGGTTTCAGTTTGTTGTTCGTTGTCGTTGTTCGATATCGAAGTTGGATTTCGTTGTTCAATTTCGTTGTTCTATTTCGTTGTTCGATTTCGTTGTTCGATTCGTTATTCGATTTCGTTGTTCGATTTCGTTGTTCGATTTCGTTGTTCGATTTCGTTGTTAGATTTCGTTGTTCGACTTCGTTGTTCGATTTCGTTGTTCGATTTCGTTGTTCGATTTCGTTGTTCGATTTCGTTGTTCCATTTCTTTGTTCGATTTCGTTGTTCGATTTCGTTGTTCCATTTTGTTGTTCGATTTCGTTGTTCGATTTCGTTGTTAGATTTCGTTGTTCGATTTCGTTGTTCGATTTCGTTGTTCGATTTCGTTGTTCGATTTCGTTATTCGATTTCGTTGTTCGATTTCGTTGTTCGATATCGAAGTTGGATTTCGTAGGTCAATTTCGTTGTTCTATTTCGTTGTTCGATTCGTTATTCGATTTCGTTGTTCGATTTCGTTGTTCGATTTCGTTGTTCGATTTCGTTGTTCCATTTTGTTGTTCGATTTCGTTGTTCGATTTCGTTGTTCGATTTCGTTGTTCGATTCGTTATTCGATTTCGTTGTTCGATTTCGTTGTTCGATTTCGTTGTTAGATTTCGTTGTTCGATTTCGTTGTTCGATTTCGTTGTTCGATTTCGTTGTTTGATTTCGATGTTCGATTTCGTTGTTCGATTTCGTTGTTCGATTTCGTTGTTCCATTTCGTTGTTCGATTTCGTTGTTCCATTTTGTTGTTCGATTTCGTTGTTCGATTTCGTTGTTAGATTTCGTTGTTCGAATTCGTTGTTCGATTTCGTTATTCGATTTAGTGATTCGAATTCGTTGTTCGAATTCGTTGTTCGTTTTCGTTGTTCGATTTCGTTGTTCGATTCGTTATTCGATTTCGTTGTTCGATTTCGTTGTTCGATTTCGTTGTTCGATTTCGTTGTTCGATTTCGTTGTTCGATTTCGTTGTTCAATTTCGTTGTTCTATTTCGTTGTTCGATTTCGTTGTTCGATTCGTTATTCGATTTCGTTGTTCGATTTCGTTGTTCGATTTCGTTGTTCGATTTCGTTGTTCCATTTTGTTGTTCGATTTCGTTGTTCGATTTCGTTGTTTCTATATTGTTGCATGATTTCTTGATTCGATTTCGTTGTTCGATTGCGTTGTTCCATTTCGTTGTTCTATTTCGTGGTTCGATTTATAGTGGTTTCAGTTTGTTGTTCGTTGTCGTTGTTCGATATCGAAGTTGGATTTCGTTGTTTGATTTCGATGTTCGATTTCGTTGTTCGATTTCGTTGTTCGATTTCGTTGTTCCATTTCGTTGTTCGATTTCGTTGTTCCATTTTGTTGTTCAATTTCGTTGTTCTATTTCGTTGTTCGATTTCGTTGTTCCATTTCGTTGTTCGATTTCGTTGTTCGATTCGTTATTCGATTTCGTTGTTCGATTTCGTTGTTCGATTTCGTTGTTCGATTTCGTTGTTCCATTTTGTTGTTCGATTTCGTTGTTCGATTTCGTTGTTAGATTTCGTTGTTCGATTTCGTTGTTCGATTTCGTTGTTCGATTTCGTTGTTCGATTTCGTTGTTCGATATCGAAGTTGGATTTCGTAGGTCAATTTCGTTGTTCTATTTCGTTGTTCTATTTCGTTGTTCGATTTCGTTGTTCGATTCGTTATTCGATTTCGTTGTTCGATTTCGTTGTTCGATTTCGTTGTTCGATTTCGTTGTTCGATTTCGTTGTTCGATTTCGTTGTTCCATTTCGTTGTTCGATATCGTTGTTCCATTTCGTTGTTCGATTTCGTTGTTCGATTTCGTTGTTCGATTTCGAAGTTCGATTTCGTTGTTCGATTTCATTGTTCGATTTCGTTGTTCGATTTTGTTGTTCGATTTCGTTGTTCGATTTCGTTGTTCGATTTCGTTGTTCGATTTCGTTGTTCGATTTCGTTGTCCGATTCCGTTGTTCGATTTCGTTGTTCGTTTTCGTTGTTCTATATTGTTGCATGATTTCGTGATTCGATTTCGTTGTTCGATTGCGTTGTTCCATTTCGTTGTTCTATTTCGTGGTTCGATTTATAGTGGTTTCAGTTCGTTGTTCGATGTCGTTGTTCGATATCGAAGTTGGATTTCGTTGTTCGATTTCGTTGTTCGATTTCGTTGTTAGATTTCGTTGTTCGATTTCGTTGTTCGATTTCGTTGTTCGATTTCGTTGTTTGATTTCGATGTTCGATTTCGTTGTTCGATTTCGTTGTTCGATTTCGTTGTTCCATTTCGTTGTTCGATTTCGTTGTTCCATTTTGTTGTTCGATTTCGTTGTTCGATTTCGTTGTTAGATTTCGTTGTTCGAATTCGTTGTTCGATTTCGTTATTCGATTTAGTGATTCGAATTCGTTGTTCGAATTCGTTGTTCGTTTTCGTTGTTCGATTTCGTTGTTCGATTCGTTATTCGATTTCGTTGTTCGATTTCGTTGTTCGATTTCGTTGTTCGATTTCGTTGTTCGATTTCGTTGTTCAATTTCGTTGTTCTATTTCGTTGTTCGATTTCGTTGTTCGATTCGTTATTCGATTTCGTTGTTCGATTTCGTTGTTCGATTTCGTTGTTCGATTTCGTTGTTCCATTTTGTTGTTCGATTTCGTTGTTCGATTTCGTTGTTCTATATTGCATGATTTCGTGGTTCGATTTCGTTGTTCGATTGCGTTGTTCCATTTCGTTGTTCTATTTCGTGGTTCGATTTATAGTGGTTTCAGTTTGTTGTTCGATTTCGTGTTCGATATCGAAGTTGGATTTCGTTGTTCAATTTCGTTGTTCTATTTCGTTGTTCGATTTCGTTGTTCGATTCGTTATTCGATTTCGTTGTTCGATTTCGTTGTTCGATTTCGTTGTTAGATTTCGTTGTTCGATTTTGTTGTTCGATTTCCTTGTTCGATTTCGTTGTTAGATTTCGTTGTTCGATTTCGTTGTTCGATTACGATGTTCGATTTCGTTGTTCGATTTCGTTGTTCGATTTCGTTGTTCGATTTCGTTGTTCGATTTCGTTGTTCTATATTGTTGCATGATTTCGTGGTTCGATTTCGTTGTTCGATTGCGTTGTTCCATTTCGTTGTTCTATTTCGTGGTTCGATTTATAGTGGTTTCAGTTTGTTGTTCGATTTCGTTGTTCGATATCGAAGTTGGATTTCGTTGTTCAATTTCGTTGTTCTATTTCGTTGTTCGATTTCGTTGTTCGATTCGTTAATCGATTTCGTTGTTCGATTTCGTTGTTCAATTTCGTTGTTCGATTTCGTTGTTCCACTTTGTTGTTCGATTTCGTTGTTCGATTTCGTTGTTCGATTTCGTTGTTCGATTTCGTTGTTCGATTTGGTTGTTCCATTTTGTTGTTCGATTTCGTTGTTAGATTTCGTTGTTCGATTTCGTTGTTCCATTTTGTTGTTCGATTTCGTTGTTCGATTTCGTTATTCGATTTAGTGATTCGAATTCGTTGTTCGAATTCGTTGTTCGTTTTCGTTGTTCGATTTCGTTGTTCGATTCGTTATTCGATTTCGTTGTTCCATTTTGTTGTTCGATTTCGTTGTTCGATTTCGTTATTCGATTTAGTGATTCGAATTCGTTGTTCGAATTCGTTGTTCGTTTTCGTTGTTCGATTTCGTTGTTCCATTTTGTTGTTCGATTTCGTTGTTCGATTTCGTTGTTCGATTTCGTTGTTCGATTTCGTTGTTCGATTTCGTTGTTCGATTTCGTTGTTCGATTTCGTTGTTCCATTTTGTTGTTCGATTTCGTTGTTCGATTTCGTTATTCGATTTAGTGATTCGAATTCGTTGTTCGAATTCGTTGTTCGTTTTCGTTGTTCGATTTCGTTGTTCGATTCGTTATTCGATTTCGTTGTTCGATTTCGTTGTTCGATTTCGTTGTTCGATTTCGTTGTTCGATTTCGTTGTTCCATTTTGTTGTTCGATTTCGTTGTTCGATTTCGTTGTTAGATTTCGTTGTTCGATTTCGTTGTTCGATTTCGTTGTTCGATTTCGTTGTTCGATTTTGTTGTTCGATTTCGTTGTTCGATTTCGTTGTTCGATTTCGTTGTTCGATTTCGTTGTTCGATTTCGTTGTTCCATTTCGTTGTTCGATTTCGTTGTTCGATTTCGTTGATCGATTTCGTTGTTCGATTTCGTTGTTCGATTTCGTTGTTCGATTGCGTTGTTCCATTTCGTTGTTCTATTTCGTGGTTAGATTTAGTGGTTTCAGTTTGTTGTTCGATTTCGTTGTTCGATATCGAAGTTGGATTTCGTTGTTCAATTTCGTTCTATTTCGTTGTTCGATTTCGTTGTTCGATTCGTTATTCGATTTCGTTGTTCGATTTTGTTGTTCGATTTCGTTGTTCGATTTCGTTGTTCCATTTTGTTGTTCGATTTCGTTGTTCGATTTCGTTGTTAGATTTCGTTGTTCGATTTCGTTGTTCGATTTCGTTGTTCGATTTCGTTGTTCGATTTCGTTGTTCGATATCGAAGTTGGATTTCGTAGGTCAATTTCGTTGTTCTATTTCGTTGTTCTATTTCGTTGTTCGATTTCGTTGTTCGATTCGTTATTCGATTTCGTTGTTCGATTTCGTTGTTCGATTTCGTTGTTCGATTTCGTTGTTCGATTTCGTTGTTCGATTTCGTTGTTCCATTTCGTTGTTCGATATCGTTGTTCGATTTCGTTGTTCGATTTCGTTGTTCGATTTCGTTGTTCGATTTCGAAGTTCGATTTCGTTGTTCGATTTCGTTGTTCGATTTCGTTGTTCGATTTTGTTGTTCGATTTCGTTGTTCGATTTCGTTGTTCGATTTCGTTGTTCGATTTCGTTGTTCGATTTCGTTGTCCGATTCCGTTGTTCGATTTCGTTGTTCGTTTTCGTTGTTCTATATTGTTGCATGATTTCGTGATTCGATTTCGTTGTTCGATTGCGTTGTTCCATTTCGTTGTTCTATTTCGTGGTTCGATTTATAGTGGTTTCAGTTCGTTGTTCGATGTCGTTGTTCGATATCGAAGTTGGATTTCGTTGTTCAATTTCGTTGTTCTATTTCGTTATTCGATTTCGTTGTTCGATTCGTTATTCGATTTCGTTGTTCGATTTCGTTGTTCGATTTCGTTGTTCGATTTCGTTGTTCCATTTTGTTGTTCGATTTCGTTGTTCTATATTGTTGCATGATTTCGTGGTTCGATTTCGTTGTTCGATTGCGTTGTTCCATTTCGTTGTTCTATTTCGTGGTTCGATTTATAGTGGTTTCAGTTTGTTGTTCGATTTCGTTGTTCGATATCGAAGTTGGATTTCGTTGTTCAATTTCGTTGTTCTATTTCGTTGTTCGATTTCGTTGTTCGATTCGTTAATCGATTTCGTTGTTCGATTTCGTTGTTCGATTTCGTTGTTCGATTTCGTTGTTCGATTTCGTTGTTCGATTTCGTTGTTCGATATCGAAGTTGGATTTCGTAGGTCAATTTCGTTGTTCTATTTCGTTGTTCTATTTCGTTGTTCGATTTCGTTGTTCGATTCGTTATTCGATTTCGTTGTTCGATTTCGTTGTTCGATTTCGTTGTTCGATTTCGTTGTTCGATTTCGTTGTTCGATTTCGTTGTTCGATTTCGTTGTTCCATTTCGTTGTTCGATATCGTTGTTCGATTTCGTTGTTCGATTTCGTTGTTCGATTTCATTGTTCGATTTCGAAGTTCGATTTCGTTGTTCGATTTCGTTGTTCGATTTCGTTGTTCGATTTTGTTGTTCGATTTCGTTGTTCGATTTCGTTGTTCGATTTCGTTGTTCGATTTCGTTGTTCGATTTCGTTGTCCGATTCCGTTGTTCGATTTCGTTGTTCGTTTTCGTTGTTCTATATTGTTGCATGATTTCGTGATTCGATTTCGTTGTTCGATTGCGTTGTTCCATTTCGTTGTTCTATTTCGTGGTTCGATTTATAGTGGTTTCAGTTCGTTGTTCGATGTCGTTGTTCGATATCGAAGTTGGATTTCGTTGTTCAATTTCGTTGTTCTATTTCGTTATTCGATTTCGTTGTTCGATTCGTTATTCGATTTCGTTGTTCGATTTCGTTGTTCGATTTCGTTGTTCGATTTCGTTGTTCCATTTTGTTGTTCGATTTCGTTTTTCTATATTGTTGCATGATTTCGTGGTTCGATTTCGTTGTTCGATTGCGTTGTTCCATTTCGTTGTTCTATTTCGTGGTTCGATTTATAGTGGTTTCAGTTTGTTGTTCGATTTCGTTGTTCGATATCGAAGTTGGATTTCGTTGTTCAATTTCGTTGTTCTATTTCGTTGTTCGATTTCGTTGTTCGATTCGTTAATCGATTTCGTTGTTCGATTTCGTTGTTCGATTTCGTTGTTCGATTTCGTTGTTTCATTTTGTTGTTCGATTTCGTTGTTCGATTTCGTTGTTCGATTTCGTTGTTCGATTTCGTTGTTCGATTTCGTTGTTCCATTTTGTTGTTCGATTTCGTTGTTAGATTTCGTTGTTCGATTTCGTTGTTCGATTTCGTTGTTCGATTTCGTTATTCGATTTAGTGATTCGAATTCGTTGTTCGTTTTCGTTGTTCGATTCCGTTGTTCGATTCGTTATTCGATTTCGTTGTTCGATTTCGTTGTTCGATTTCGTTGTTCGATTTCGTTGTTCGATTTCGTTGTTCCATTTCGTTGTTCGATTTCGTTGTTCGATTTCGTTGTTCGATTTCGTTGTTCCATTTCGTTGTTCGATTTCGTTGTTCGATTTCGTTGATCGATTTCGTTGTTCGATTTCGTTGTTCGATTTCGTTGTTCGATTGCGTTGTTCCATTTCGTTGTTCTATTTCGTGGTTAGATTTAGTGGTTTCAGAGTTTGTTGTTCGATTTCGTTGTTCGATATCGAAGTTGGATTTCGTTGTTCAATTTCGTTGTTCTATTTCGTTGTTCGATTTCGTTGTTCGATTCGTTATTCGATTTTGTTGTTCGATTTCGTTGTTCGATTTCGTTGTTAGATTTCGTTGTTCGATTTCGTTGTTCGATTTCGTTGTTCGATTTCGTTGTTCGATTTCGTTGTTCGATATCGAAGTTGGATTTCGTAGGTCAATTTCGTTGTTCTATTTCGTTGTTCTATTTCGTTGTTCGATTTCGTTGTTCGATTCGTTATTCGATTTCGTTGTTCGATTTCGTTGTTCGATTTCGTTGTTCGATTTCGTTGTTCGATTTCGTTGTTCGATTTCGTTGTTCCATTTCGTTGTTCGATATCGTTGTTCGATTTCGTTGTTCGATTTCGTTGTTCGATTTCGTTGTTCGATTTCGAAGTTCGATTTCGTTGTTCGATTTCGTTGTTCGATTTCGTTGTTCGATTTTGTTGTTCGATTTCGTTGTTCGATTTCGTTGTTCGATTTCGTTGTTCGATTTCGTTGTTCGATTTCGTTGTTCGATTTCGTTGTCCGATTCCGTTGTTCGATTTCGTTGTTCGTTTTCGTTGTTCTATATTGTTGCATGATTTCGTGATTCGATTTCGTTGTTCGATTGCGTTGTTCCATTTCGTTGTTCTATTTCGTGGTTCGATTTATAGTGGTTTCAGTTCGTTGTTCGATGTCGTTGTTCGATATCGAAGTTGGATTTCGTTGTTCAATTTCGTTGTTCTATTTCGTTATTCGATTTCGTTGTTCGATTCGTTATTCGATTTCGTTGTTCGATTTCGTTGTTCGATTTCGTTGTTCGATTTCGTTGTTCCATTTTGTTGTTCGATTTCGTTGTTCTATATTGTTGCATGATTTCGTGGTTCGATTTCGTTGTTCGATTGCGTTGTTCCATTTCGTTGTTCTATTTCGTGGTTCGATTTATAGTGGTTTCAGTTTGTTGTTCGATTTCGTTGTTCGATATCGAAGTTGGATTTCGTTGTTCAATTTCGTTGTTCTATTTCGTTGTTCGATTTCGTTGTTCGATTCGTTAATCGATTTCGTTGTTCGATTTCGTTGTTCGATTTCGTTGTTCGATTTCGTTGTTCGATTTCGTTGTTCGATATCGAAGTTGGATTTCGTAGGTCAATTTCGTTGTTCTATTTCGTTGTTCTATTTCGTTGTTCGATTTCGTTGTTCGATTCGTTATTCGATTTCGTTGTTCGATTTCGTTGTTCGATTTCGTTGTTCGATTTCGTTGTTCGATTTCGTTGTTCGATTTCGTTGTTCCATTTCGTTGTTCGATATCGTTGTTCGATTTCGTTGTTCGATTTCGTTGTTCGATTTCATTGTTCGATTTCGAAGTTCGATTTCGTTGTTCGATTTCGTTGTTCGATTTCGTTGTTCGATTTTGTTGTTCGATTTCGTTGTTCGATTTCGTTGTTCGATTTCGTTGTTCGATTTCGTTGTTCGATTTCGTTGTCCGATTCCGTTGTTCGATTTCGTTGTTCGTTTTCGTTGTTCTATATTGTTGCATGATTTCGTGATTCGATTTCGTTGTTCGATTGCGTTGTTCCATTTCGTTGTTCTATTTCGTGGTTCGATTTATAGTGGTTTCAGTTCGTTGTTCGATGTCGTTGTTCGATATCGAAGTTGGATTTCGTTGTTCAATTTCGTTGTTCTATTTCGTTATTCGATTTCGTTGTTCGATTCGTTATTCGATTTCGTTGTTCGATTTCGTTGTTCGATTTCGTTGTTCGATTTCGTTGTTCCATTTTGTTGTTCGATTTCGTTTTTCTATATTGTTGCATGATTTCGTGGTTCGATTTCGTTGTTCGATTGCGTTGTTCCATTTCGTTGTTCTATTTCGTGGTTCGATTTATAGTGGTTTCAGTTTGTTGTTCGATTTCGTTGTTCGATATCGAAGTTGGATTTCGTTGTTCAATTTCGTTGTTCTATTTCGTTGTTCGATTTCGTTGTTCGATTCGTTAATCGATTTCGTTGTTCGATTTCGTTGTTCGATTTCGTTGTTCGATTTCGTTGTTTCATTTTGTTGTTCGATTTCGTTGTTCGATTTCGTTGTTCGATTTCGTTGTTCGATTTCGTTGTTCGATTTCGTTGTTCCATTTTGTTGTTCGATTTCGTTGTTAGATTTCGTTGTTCGATTTCGTTGTTCGATTTCGTTGTTCGATTTCGTTATTCGATTTAGTGATTCGAATTCGTTGTTCGTTTTCGTTGTTCGATTCCGTTGTTCGATTCGTTATTCGATTTCGTTGTTCGATTTCGTTGTTCGATTTCGTTGTTCGATTTCGTTGTTCGATTTCGTTGTTCGATTTCGTTGTTCGATTTCGTTGTTCGATTTCGTTGTTCGATTTCGTTGTTCGATTTCGTTGTTCGATTTCGTTGTTCGATTGCGTTGTTCCATTTCGTTGTTCTATTTCGTGGTTCGATTTAGTGGTTTCAGTTTGTTGTTCGATTTCGTTGTTCAATTTCGTTGTTCTATTTCGTTGTTCGATTTCGTTGTTCGATTCGTTATTCGATTTCGTTGTTCGATTTCGTTGTTAGATTTCGTTGTTCGATTTCGTTGTTCGATTTCGTTGTTCGATTTCGTTGTTCGATTTCGTTGTTAGATTTCGTTGTTCGATATCGAAGTTGGATTTCGTAGGTCAATTTCGTTGTTCTATTTCGGTGTTCTATTTCGTTGTTCGATTTCGTTGTTCGATTCGTTATTCGATTTCGTTGTTCGATTTCGTTGTTCGATTTCGTTGTTCGATTTCGTTGTTCCATTTCGTTGTTCGATATCGTTGTTCGATTTCGTTGTTCGATTTCGTTGTTCGATTTCGTTGTTCGATTTCGAAGTTCGATTTCGTTGTTCGATTTCGTTGTTCGATTTCGTTGTTCGATTTCGTTGTTCGATTTCGTTGTCCGATTCCGTTGTTCGATTTCGTTGTTCGTTTTCGTTGTTCTATATTGTTGCATGATTTCGTGATTCGATTTCGTTGTTCGATTGCGTTGTTCCATTTCGTTGTTCTATTTCGTGGTTCGATTTATAGTGGTTTCAGTTTGTTGTTCGATGTCGTTGTTCGATATCGAAGTTGGATTTCGTTGTTCAATTTCGTTGTTCTATTTCGTTGTTCGATTTCGTTGTTCGATTCGTTATTCGATTTCGTTGTTCGATTTCGTTGTTCGATTTCGTTGTTCGATTTCGTTGTTCCATTTCGTTGTTCGATATCGTTGTTCGATTTCGTTGTTCGATTTCGTTGTTCGATATCGTTGTTCGATTTCGTTGTTCGATTTCGTTGTTCGATTTCGTTGTTCGATTTCGTTGTTCGATTTCGTTGTTCGATTTCGAAGTTCGATTTCGTTGTTCGATTTCGTTGTTCGATTTCGTTGTTCGATTTCGTTGTTCGATTTCGTTGTCCGATTCCGTTGTTCGATTTCGTTGTTCGTTTTCGTTGTTCTATATTGTTGCATGATTTCGTGATTCGATTTCGTTGTTCGATTTCGTTGTTCGATTTCGTTGTTCCATTTCGTTGTTCGATATCGTTGTTAGATTTCGTTGTTCGATATCGAAGTTGGATTTCGTTGTTCAATTTCGTTGTTCTATTTCGTTGTTCGATTTCGTTGTTCGATTCGTTAATCGATTTCGTTGTTCGATTTCGTTGTTCGATTTCGTTGTTCGATTTCGTTGTTCGATTTCGTTGTTCGATATCGAAGTTGGATTTCGTAGGTCAATTTCGTTGTTCTATTTCGTTGTTCTATTTCGTTGTTCGATTTCGTTGTTCGATTCGTTATTCGATTTCGTTGTTCGATTTCGTTGTTCGATTTCGTTGTTCGATTTCGTTGTTCGATTTCGTTGTTCGATTTCGTTGTTCGATTTCGTTGTTCCATTTCGTTGTTTGATATCGTTGTTCGATTTCGTTGTTCGATTTCGTTGTTCGATTTCATTGTTCGATTTCGAAGTTCGATTTCGTTGTTCGATTTCGTTGTTCGATTTCGTTGTTCGATTTTGTTGTTCGATTTCGTTGTTCGATTTCGTTGTTCGATTTCGTTGTTCGATTTCGTTGTTCGATTTCGTTGTCCGATTCCGTTGTTCGATTTCGTTGTTCGTTTTCGTTGTTCTATATTGTTGCATGATTTCGTGATTCGATTTCGTTGTTCGATTGCGTTGTTCCATTTCGTTGTTCTATTTCGTGGTTCGATTTATAGTGGTTTCAGTTCGTTGTTCGATGTCGTTGTTCGATATCGAAGTTGGATTTCGTTGTTCAATTTCGTTGTTCTATTTCGTTATTCGATTTCGTTGTTCGATTCGTTATTCGATTTCGTTGTTCGATTTCGTTGTTCGATTTCGTTGTTCGATTTCGTTGTTCCATTTTGTTGTTCGATTTCGTTTTTCTATATTGTTGCATGATTTCGTGGTTCGATTTCGTTGTTCGATTGCGTTGTTCCATTTCGTTGTTCTATTTCGTGGTTCGATTTATAGTTTGTTGTTCGATTTCGTTGTTCGATTTCGTTGTTCGATTTCGTTGTTCGATTTCGTTGTTTCATTTCGTTGTTAGATTTCGTTGTTCGATTTCGTTGTTCGATTTCGTTGTTCGATTTCGTTATTCGATTTAGTGATTCGAATTCGTTGTTCGTTTTCGTTGTTCGATTCCGTTGTTCGATTCGTTATTCGATTTCGTTGTTCGATTTCGTTGTTCGATTTCGTTGTTCGATTTCGTTGTTCGATTTCGTTGTTCCATTTTGTTGTTCGATTTCGTTGTTCGATTTAGTTGTTCGATTTCGTTGTTCCATTTCGTTGTTCGATTTCGTTGTTCGATTTCGTTGATCGATTTCGTTGTTCGATTTCGTTGTTCGATTTCGTTGTTCGATTGCGTTGTTCCATTTCGTTGTTCTATTTCGTGGTTAGATTTAGTGGTTTCAGTTTGTTGTTCGATTTCGTTGTTCGATATCGAAGTTGGATTTCGTTGTTCAATTTCGTTGTTCTATTTCGTTGTTCGATTTCGTTGTTCGATTCGTTATTCGATTTCGTTGTTCGATTTCGTTGTTCGATTTCGTTGTTCGATTTCGTTGTTCCATTTTGTTGTTCGATTTCGTTGTTCGATTTCGTTGTTAGATTTCGTTGTTCGATTTCGTTGTTCGATTTCGTTGTTCGATTTCGTTGTTCGATTTCGTTGTTCGATATCGAAGTTGGATTTCGTAGGTCAATTTCGTTGTTCTATTTCGTTGTTCTATTTCGTTGTTCGATTTCGTTGTTCGATTCGTTATTCGATTTCGTTGTTCGATTTCGTTGTTCGATTTCGTTGTTCGATTTCGTTGTTCGATTTCGTTGTTCGATTTCGTTGTTCCATTTCGTTGTTCGATATCGTTGTTCGATTTCGTTGTTCGATTTCGTTGTTCGATTTCGTTGTTCGATTTCGAAGTTCGATTTCGTTGTTCGATTTCGTTGTTCGATTTCGTTGTTCGATTTTGTTGTTCGATTTCGTTGTTCGATTTCGTTGTTCGATTTCGTTGTTCGATTTCGTTGTTCGATTTCGTTGTCCGATTCCGTTGTTCGATTTCGTTGTTCGTTTTCGTTGTTCTATATTGTTGCATGATTTCGTGATTCGATTTCGTTGTTCGATTGCGTTGTTCCATTTCGTTGTTCTATTTCGTGGTTCGATTTATAGTGGTTTCAGTTCGTTGTTCGATGTCGTTGTTCGATATCGAAGTTGGATTTCGTTGTTCAATTTCGTTGTTCTATTTCGTTATTCGATTTCGTTGTTCGATTCGTTATTCGATTTCGTTGTTCGATTTCGTTGTTCGATTTCGTTGTTCGATTTCGTTGTTCCATTTTGTTGTTCGATTTCGTTGTTCTATATTGTTGCATGATTTCGTGGTTCGATTTCGTTGTTCGATTGCGTTGTTCCATTTCGTTGTTCTATTTCGTGGTTCGATTTATAGTGGTTTCAGTTTGTTGTTCGATTTCGTTGTTCGATATCGAAGTTGGATTTCGTTGTTCAATTTCGTTGTTCTATTTCGTTGTTCGATTTCGTTGTTCGATTCGTTAATCGATTTCGTTGTTCGATTTCGTTGTTCGATTTCGTTGTTCGATTTCGTTGTTCGATTTCGTTGTTCGATATCGAAGTTGGATTTCGTAGGTCAATTTCGTTGTTCTATTTCGTTGTTCTATTTCGTTGTTCGATTTCGTTGTTCGATTCGTTATTCGATTTCGTTGTTCGATTTCGTTGTTCGATTTCGTTGTTCGATTTCGTTGTTCGATTTCGTTGTTCGATTTCGTTGTTCGATTTCGTTGTTCCATTTCGTTGTTCGATATCGTTGTTCGATTTCGTTGTTCGATTTCGTTGTTCGATTTCGTTGTTCGATTTCATTGTTCGATTTCGAAGTTCGATTTCGTTGTTCGATTTCGTTGTTCGATTTCGTTGTTCGATTTTGTTGTTCGATTTCGTTGTTCGATTTCGTTGTTCGATTTCGTTGTTCGATTTCGTTGTTCGATTTCGTTGTCCGATTCCGTTGTTCGATTTCGTTGTTCGTTTTCGTTGTTCCATATTGTTGCATGATTTCGTGATTCGATTTCGTTGTTCGATTGCGTTGTTCCATTTCGTTGTTCTATTTCGTGGTTCGATTTATAGTGGTTTCAGTTCGTTGTTCGATGTCGTTGTTCGATATCGAAGTTGGATTTCGTTGTTCAATTTCGTTGTTCTATTTCGTTATTCGATTTCGTTGTTCGATTCGTTATTCGATTTCGTTGTTCGATTTCGTTGTTCGATTTCGTTGTTCGATTTCGTTGTTCCATTTTGTTGTTCGATTTCGTTTTTCTATATTGTTGCATGATTTCGTGGTTCGATTTCGTTGTTCGATTGCGTTGTTCCATTTCGTTGTTCTATTTCGTGGTTCGATTTATAGTGGTTTCAGTTTGTTGTTCGATTTCGTTGTTCGATATCGAAGTTGGATTTCGTTGTTCAATTTCGTTGTTCTATTTCGTTGTTCGATTTCGTTGTTCGATTCGTTAATCGATTTCGTTGTTCGATTTCGTTGTTCGATTTCGTTGTTCGATTTCGTTGTTTCATTTTGTTGTTCGATTTCGTTGTTCGATTTCGTTGTTCGATTTCGTTGTTCGATTTCGTTGTTCGATTTCGTTGTTCCATTTTGTTGTTCGATTTCGTTGTTAGATTTCGTTGTTCGATTTCGTTGTTCGATTTCGTTGTTCGATTTCGTTATTCGATTTAGTGATTCGAATTCGTTGTTCGTTTTCGTTGTTCGATTCCGTTGTTCGATTCGTTATTCGATTTCGTTGTTCGATTTCGTTGTTCGATTTCGTTGTTCGATTTCGTTGTTCGATTTCGTTGTTCCATTTTGTTGTTCGATTTCGTTGTTCGATTTCGTTGTTAGATTTCGTTGTTCGATTTCGTTGTTCGATTTCGTTGTTCGATTTCGTTGTTCGATTTCGTTGTTCGATTTCGTTGTTCGATTTCGTTGTTCGATTTCGTTGTTCGATTTCGTTGTTCGATTTCGTTGTTCGATTTCGTTGTTCGATTTCGTTGTTCGATTGCGTTGTTCCATTTCGTTGTTCTATTTCGTGGTTCGATTTAGTGGTTTCAGTTTGTTGTTCGATTTCGTTGTTCAATTTCGTTGTTCTATTTCGTTGTTCGATTTCGTTGTTCGATTCGTTATTCGATTTCGTTGTTCGATTTCGTTGTTAGATTTCGTTGTTCGATTTCGTTGTTCGATTTCGTTGTTCGATTTCGTTGTTCGATTTCGTTGTTAGATTTCGTTGTTCGATATCGAAGTTGGATTTCGTAGGTCAATTTCGTTGTTCTATTTCGGTGTTCTATTTCGTTGTTCGATTTCGTTGTTCGATTCGTTATTCGATTTCGTTGTTCGATTTCGTTGTTCGATTTCGTTGTTCGATTTCGTTGTTCCATTTCGTTGTTCGATATCGTTGTTCGATTTCGTTGTTCGATTTCGTTGTTCGATTTCGTTGTTCGATTTCGAAGTTCGATTTCGTTGTTCGATTTCGTTGTTCGATTTCGTTGTTCGATTTCGTTGTTCGATTTCGTTGTCCGATTCCGTTGTTCGATTTCGTTGTTCGTTTTCGTTGTTCTATATTGTTGCATGATTTCGTGATTCGATTTCGTTGTTCGATTGCGTTGTTCCATTTCGTTGTTCTATTTCGTGGTTCGATTTATAGTGGTTTCAGTTTGTTGTTCGATGTCGTTGTTCGATATCGAAGTTGGATTTCGTTGTTCAATTTCGTTGTTCTATTTCGTTGTTCGATTTCGTTGTTCGATTCGTTATTCGATTTCGTTGTTCGATTTCGTTGTTCGATTTCGTTGTTCGATTTCGTTGTTCCATTTCGTTGTTCGATATCGTTGTTCGATTTCGTTGTTCGATTTCGTTGTTCGATATCGTTGTTCGATTTCGTTGTTCGATTTCGTTGTTCGATTTCGTTGTTCGATTTCGAAGTTCGATTTCGTTGTTCGATTTCGTTGTTCGATTTCGTTGTTCGATTTCGTTGTTCGATTTCGTTGTCCGATTCCGTTGTTCGATTTCGTTGTTCGTTTTCGTTGTTCTATATTGTTGCATGATTTCGTGATTCGATTTCGTTGTTCGATTTCGTTGTTCGATTTCGTTGTTCCATTTCGTTGTTCGATATCGTTGTTAGATTTCGTTGTTCGATTTCGTTGTTCGATTTCGTTGTTCGATTTCGTTGTTCGATTTCGTTGTTCGATTTCGTTGTTCGATTTCGAAGTTCGATTTCGTTGTTCGATTGCGTTGTTCCATTTCGTTGTTCTATTTCGTTGTTCGATTTCGTTGTTCGATTCGTTATTCGATTTCGTTGTTCGATTTCGTTGTTCGATTTCGTTGTTCGATTTCGTTGTTCCATTTTGTTGTTCGATTTCGTTGTTCGATTTCGTTGTTCTATATTGTTGCATGATTTCGTGGTTCGATTTCGTTGTTCGATTGCGTTGTTCCATTTCGTTGTTCTATTTCGTGGTTCGATTTATAGTGGTTTCAGTTTGTTGTTCGATTTCGTTGTTCGATATAGAAGTTGGATTTCGTTGTTCAATTTCGTTGTTCTATTTCGTTGTTAGATTTCGTTGTTCGATTCGTTATTCGATTTCGTTGTTCGATTTCGTTGTTCGATTTCGTTGTTAGATTTCGTTGTTCGATTTCGTTGTTCGATTTCGTTGTTCGATTTCGTTGTTCGATTTCGTTGTTCGATTTCGTTGTTCGATTTCGTTGTTCGATTTCGTTGTTCGATTTCGTTGTTCGATTTCGTTGTTCGATTTCGTTATTCCATTTCGTTGTTCGATTTCGTTGTTCCATTTTGTTGTTCGATTTCCTTGTTCGATTTCGTTGTTAGATTTCGTTGTTCGATTTCGTTGTTCGATTACGATGTTCGATTTCGTTGTTCGATTTCGTTGTTCGATTTCGTTGTTCGATTTCGTTGTTAGATTTCGTTGTTAGATTTCGTTGTTCGATTTCGTTGTTCGATTTCGTTGTTCGATTTCGTTGTTCGATTTCGTTGTTCGATTTCGTTGTTCGATTTCGAAGTTCGATTTCGTTGTTCGATTGCGTTGTTCCATTTCGTTGTTCTATTTCGTTGTTGGATTTCATTGTTCGATTTCGTTGTTCGATTTCGTTGTTCCATTTCGTTGTTCGATTTCGTTGTTCGATTTCGTTGTTCGATTGCGTTGTTCCATTTCGTTGTTCTATTTCGTGGTTCGATTAGTGGTATCAGTTTGTTGTTCGATTTTGTTGTTCGATTTCGTTATCCGATTTCGTTGTTCGATTTCGTTGTTCGATTTCGTTGTTCGATTTCGTTGTTCGATTTCGTTGTTCGATTTCGTTGTTCGATTGCGTTGTTCCATTTCGTTGTTCTATTTCGTGGTTCGATTTAGTGGTTTCAGTTTGTTGTTCGATTTCGTTGTTCAATTTCGTTGTTCTATTTCGTTGTTCGATTTCGTTGTTCGATTCGTTATTCGATTTCGTTGTTCGATTTCGTTGTTAGATTTCGTTGTTCGATTTCGTTGTTCGATTTCGTTGTTCGATTTCGTTGTTCGATTTCGTTGTTAGATTTCGTTGTTCGATATCGAAGTTGGATTTCGTAGGTCAATTTCGTTGTTCTATTTCGGTGTTCTATTTCGTTGTTCGATTTCGTTGTTCGATTCGTTATTCGATTTCGTTGTTCGATTTCGTTGTTCGATTTCGTTGTTCGATTTCGTTGTTCGATTTCGTTGTTCCATTTCGTTGTTCGATATCGTTGTTCGATTTCGTTGTTCGATTTCGTTGTTCGATTTCGTTGTTCGATTTCGTTGTTCCATTTTGTTGTTCGATTTCGTTGTTAGATTTCGTTGTTCGATTTCGTTGTTCGATTTCGTTGTTCGATTTCGTTATTCGATTTAGTGATTCGAATTCGTTGTTCGTTTTCGTTGTTCGATTTCGTTGTTCCATTTTGTTGTTCGATTTCGTTGTTCGATTTCGTTGTTAGATTTCGTTGTTCGATTTCGTTGTTCGATTTCGTTGTTCGATTTCGTTGTTCGATTTCGTTGTTCGATTTCGTTGTTCGATTTCGTTGTTCGATTTCGTTGTTCGATTTCGTTGTTCGATTTCGTTGTTCGATTTCGTTGTTCGATTTCGTTGTTCGATTTCGTTGTTCGATTGCGTTGTTCCATTTCGTTGTTCTATTTCGTGGTTCGATTTAGTGGTTTCAGTTTGTTGTTCGATTTCATTGTTCAATTTCGTTGTTCTATTTCGTTGTTCGATTTCGTTGTTCGATTCGTTATTCGATTTCGTTGTTCGATTTCGTTGTTAGATTTCGTTGTTCGATTTCGTTGTTCGATTTCGTTGTTCGATTTCGTTGTTCGATTTCGTAGGTCAATTTCGTTGTTCTATTTCGGTGTTCTATTTCGTTGTTCGATTTCGTTGTTCGATTCGTTATTCGATTTCGTTGTTCGATTTCGTTGTTCGATTCGTTATTCGATTTCGTTGTTCGATTTCGTTGTTCGATTTCGTTGTTCGATTTCGTTGTTCCATTTCGTTGTTCGATATCGTTGTTCGATTTCGTTGTTCGATTTCGTTGTTCGATTTCGTTGTTCGATTTCGAAGTTCGATTTCGTTGTTCGATTTCGTTGTTCGATTTCGTTGTTCGATTTCGTTGTTCGATTTCGTTGTCCGATTCCGTTGTTCGATTTCGTTGTTCGTTTTCGTTGTTCTATATTGTTGCATGATTTCGTGATTCGATTTCGTTGTTCGATTGCGATGTTCCATTTCGTTGTTCTATTTCGTGGTTCGATTTATAGTGGTTTCAGTTTGTTGTTCGATGTCGTTGTTCGATATCGAAGTTGGATTTCGTTGTTCAATTTCGTTGTTCTATTTCGTTGTTCGATTTCGTTGTTCGATTCGTTATTCGATTTCGTTGTTCGATTTCGTTGTTCGATTTCGTTGTTCGATTTCGTTGTTCGATTTCGTTGTTCCATTTCGTTGTTCGATATCGTTGTTCGATTTCGTTGTTCGATTTCGTTGTTCGATATCGTTGTTCGATTTCGTTGTTCGATTTCGTTGTTCGATTTCGTTGTTCGATTTCGAAGTTGGATTTCGTAGGTCAATTTCGTTGTTCTATTTCGGTGTTCTATTTCGTTGTTCGATTTCGTTGTTCGATTCGTTATTCGATTTCGTTGTTCGATTTCGTTGTTCGATTTCGTTGTTCGATTTCGTTGTTCCATTTCGTTGTTCGATATCGTTGTTCGATTTCGTTGTTCGATTTCGTTGTTCCATTTCGTTGTTCGATATCGTTGTTCGATTTCGTTGTTCGATTTCGTTATTCGATTTCGTTGTTCGATTTCGTTGTTCGATTTCGTTGTTCGATTTCGTTGTTCCATTTTGTTGTTCGATTTCGTTGTTCGATTTCGTTGTTCTATATTGTTGCATGATTTCGTGGTTCGATTTCGTTGTTCGATTGCGTTGTTCCATTTCGTTGTTCTATTTCGTGGTTCGATTTATAGTGGTTTCAGTTTGTTGTTCGATTTCGTTGTTCGATATCGAAGTTCGATTTCGTTGTTCGATTGCGTTGTTCCATTTCGTTGTTCTATTTCGTTGTTCGATTTCGTTGTTCGATTCGTTATTCGATTTCGTTGTTCGATTTCGTTGTTCGATTTCGTTGTTCGATTTCGTTGTTCCATTTTGTTGTTCGATTTCGTTGTTAGATTTCGTTGTTCGATTCGTTATTCGATTTCGTTGTTCGATTTCGTTGTTCGATTTCGTTGTTAGATTTCGTTGTTCGATTTCGTTGTTCGATTTCGTTGTTCGATTTCGTTATTCGATTTAGTGATTCGAATTCGTTGTTCGTTTTCGTTGTTCGATTTCGTTGTTCGATTCGTTATTCGATTTCGTTGTTCGATTTCGTTGTTCGATTTCGTTGTTCGATTTCGTTGTTCGATTTCGTTGTTCCATTTTGTTGTTCGATTTCGTTGTTCGATTTCGTTGTTAGATTTCGTTGTTCGATTTCGTTGTTCGATTTCGTTGTTCGATTTCGTTGTTCGATTTCGTTGTTCGATTTCGTTGTTCGATTTCGTTGTTCGATTTCGTTGTTCGATTTCGTTGTTCGATTTCGTTGTTCGATTTCGTTGTTCGATTTCGTTGTTCGATTGCGTTGTTCCATTTCGTTGTTCTATTTCGTGGTTCGATTTAGTGGTTTCAGTTTGTTGTTCGATTTCATTGTTCAATTTCGTTGTTCTATTTCGTTGTTCGATTTCGTTGTTCGATTCGTTATTCGATTTCGTTGTTCGATTTCGTTGTTAGATTTCGTTGTTCGATTTCGTTGTTCGATTTCGTTGTTCGATTTCGTTGTTCGATTTCGTTGTTAGATTTCGTTGTTCGATATCGAAGTTGGATTTCGTAGGTCAATTTCGTTGTTCTATTTCGGTGTTCTATTTCGTTGTTCGATTTCGTTGTTCGATTCGTTATTCGATTTCGTTGTTCGATTTCGTTGTTCGATTTCGTTGTTCGATTTCGTTGTTCCATTTCGTTGTTCGATATCGTTGTTCGATTTCGTTGTTCGATTTCGTTGTTCGATTTCGTTGTTCGATTTCGAAGTTCGATTTCGTTGTTCGATTTCGTTGTTCGATTTCGTTGTTCGATTTCGTTGTTCGATTTCGTTGTCCGATTCCGTTGTTCGATTTCGTTGTTCGTTTTCGTTGTTCTATATTGTTGCATGATTTCGTGATTCGATTTCGTTGTTCGATTGCGTTGTTCCATTTCGTTGTTCTATTTCGTGGTTCGATTTATAGTGGTTTCAGTTTGTTGTTCGATGTCGTTGTTCGATATCGAAGTTGGATTTCGTTGTTCAATTTCGTTGTTCTATTTCGTTGTTCGATTTCGTTGTTCGATTCGTTATTCGATTTCGTTGTTCGATTTCGTTGTTCGATTTCGTTGTTCGATTTCGTTGTCCGATTCCGTTGTTCGATTTCGTTGTTTGTTTTCGTTGTTCTATATTGTTGCATGATTTCGTGATTCGATTTCGTTGTTCGATTTCGTTGTTCGATTTCGTTGTTCCATTTCGTTGTTCGATATCGTTGTTAGATTTCGTTGTTCGATTTCGTTGTTCGATTTCGTTGTTCGATTTCGTTGTTCGATTTCGTTGTTCGATTTCGTTGTTCGATTTCGAAGTTCGATTTCGTTGTTCGATTGCGTTGTTCCATTTCGTTGTTCTATTTCGTTGTTCGATTTCGTTGTTCGATTCGTTATTCGATTTCGTTGTTCGATTTCGTTGTTCGATTTCGTTGTTCGATTTCGTTGTTCCATTTTGTTGTTCGATTTCGTTGTTCGATTTCGTTGTTCTATATTGTTGCATGATTTCGTGGTTCGATTTCGTTGTTCGATTGCGTTGTTCCATTTCGTTGTTCTATTTCGTGGTTCGATTTATAGTGGTTTCAGTTTGTTGTTCGATTTCGTTGTTCGATATAGAAGTTGGATTTCGTTGTTCAATTTCGTTGTTCTATTTCGTTGTTAGATTTCGTTGTTCGATTCGTTATTCGATTTCGTTGTTCGATTTCGTTGTTCGATTTCGTTGTTAGATTTCGTTGTTCGATTTCGTTGTTCGATTTCGTTGTTCGATTTCGTTGTTCGATTTCGTTGTTCGATTTCGTTGTTCGATTTCGTTGTTCGATTTCGTTGTTCGATTTCGTTCTTCGATTTCGTTATTCCATTTCGTTGTTCGATTTCGTTGTTCCATTTTGTTGTTCGATTTCCTTGTACGATTTCGTTGTTAGATTTCGTTGTTCGATTTCGTTGTTCGATTACGATGTTCGATTTCGTTGTTCGATTTCGTTGTTCGATTTCGTTGTTCGATTTCGTTGTTCGATTCGTTATTCGATTTCGTTGTTCGATTTCGTTGTTCGATTTCGTTGTTCGATTTCGTTGTTCCATTTCGTTGTTCGATATCGTTGTTCGATTTCGTTGTTCGATTTCGTTGTTCGATATCGTTGTTCGATTTCGTTGTTCGATTTCGTTGTTCGATTTCGAAGTTCGATTTCGTTGTTCGATTTCGTTGTTCGATTTCGTTGTTCGATTTCGTTGTTCGATTTCGTTGTTCGATTTCGTTGTCCGATTCCGTTGTTCGATTTCGTTGTTTGTTTTCGTTGTTCTATATTGTTGCATGATTTCGTGATTCGATTTCGTTGTTCGATTTCGTTGTTCGATTTCGTTGTTCCATTTCGTTGTTCGATATCGTTGTTAGATTTCGTTGTTCGATTTCGTTGTTCGATTTCGTTGTTCGATTTCGTTGTTCGATTTCGTTGTTCGATTTCGTTGTTCGATTTCGAAGTTCGATTTCGTTGTTCGATTGCGTTGTTCCATTTCGTTGTTCTATTTCGTTGTTCGATTTCGTTGTTCGATTCGTTATTCGATTTCGTTGTTCGATTTCGTTGTTCGATTTCGTTGTTCCATTTTGTTGTTCGATTTCGTTGTTCGATTTCGTTGTTCTATATTGTTGCATGATTTCGTGGTTCGATTTCGTTGTTCGATTGCGTTGTTCCATTTCGTTGTTCTATTTCGTGGTTCGATTTATAGTGGTTTCAGTTTGTTGTTCGATTTCGTTGTTCGATATAGAAGTTGGATTTCGTTGTTCAATTTCGTTGTTCTATTTCGTTGTTAGATTTCGTTGTTCGATTCGTTATTCGATTTCGTTGTTCGATTTCGTTGTTCGATTTTGTTGTTCGATTTCGTTGTTCGATTTCATTGTTCGATTTCGTTGTTCGATTTCGTTGTTCCATTTCGTTGTTCGATTTCGTTGTTCGATTTCGTTGTTCGATTTCGTTGTTCGATTTCGTTGTTCGATTTCGTTGTTCGATTTCGTTGTTCGATTTCGTTATTCCATTTCGTTGTTCGATTTCGTTGTTCCATTTTGTTGTTCGATTTCCTTGTACGATTTCGTTGTTAGATTTCGTTGTTCGATTTCGTTGTTCGATTACGATGTTCGATTTCGTTGTTCGATTTCGTTGTTCGATTTCGTTGTTCGATTTCGTTGTTAGATTTCGTTGTTAGATTTCGTTGTTCGATTTCGTTGTTCGATTTCGTTGTTCGATTTCGTTGTTCGATTTCGTTGTTCGATTTCGAAGTTCGATTTCGTTGTTCGATTGCGTTGTTCCATTTCGTTGTTCTATTTCGTTGTTGGATTTCATTGTTCGATTTCGTTGTTCGATTTCGTTGTTCCATTTCGTTGTTCGATTTCGTTGTTCGATTTCGTTGTTCGATTGCGTTGTTCCATTTCGTTGTTCTATTTCGTGGTTCGATTAGTGGTATCAGTTTGTTGTTCGATTTTGTTGTTCGATTTCGTTATCCGATTTCGTAGTTCGATTTCGTTGTTCGATTTCGTTGTTCGATTTCGTTGTTCGATTTCGTTGTTCGATTTCGTTGTTCGATTGCGTTGTTCCATTTCGTTGTTCTATTTTGTGGTTCGATTTAGTGGTTTCAGTTTGTTGTTCGATTTCGTTGTTCAATTTCGTTGTTCTATTTCGTTGTTCGATTTCGTTGTTCGATTCGTTATTCGATTTCGTTGTTCGATTTCGTTGTTAGATTTCGTTGTTCGATTTCGTTGTTCGATTTCGTTGTTCGATTTCGTTGTTCGATTTCGTTGTTAGATTTCGTTGTTCGATATCGAAGTTGGATTTCGTAGGTCAATTTCGTTGTTCTATTTCGGTGTTCTATTTCGTTGTTCGATTCGTTATTCGATTTCGTTGTTCGATTTCGTTGTTCGATTTCGTTGTTCCATTTCGTTGTTCGATATCGTTGTTCGATTTCGTTGTTCGATTTCGTTGTTCGATTTCGTTGTTCGATTTCGAAGTTCGATTTCGTTGTTCGATTTCGTTGTTCGATTTCGTTGTTCGATTTTGTTGTTCGATTTCGTTGTTCGATTTCGTTGTTCGATTTCGTTGTTCGATTTCGTTGTTCGATTTCGTTGTCCGATTCCGTTGTTCGATTTCGTTGTTCGTTTTCGTTGTTCTATATTGTTGCATGATTTCGTGATTCGATTTCGTTGTTCGATTGCGTTGTTCCATTTCGTTGTTCTATTTCGTGGTTCGATTTATAGTGGTTTCAGTTTGTTGTTCGATGTCGTTGTTCGATATCGAAGTTGGATTTCGTTGTTCAATTTCGTTGTTCTATTTCGTTGTTCGATTTCGTTGTTCGATTCGTTATTCGATTTCGTTGTTCGATTTCGTTATTCGATTTCGTTGTTCCATTTTGTTGTTCAATTTCGTTGTTCGATTTCGTTGTTAGATTTCGTTGTTAGATTTCGTTGTTCGATTTCGTTGTTCGATTTCGTTGTTCGATTTCGTTGTTCGATTTCGTTGTTCGATTTCGAAGTTCGATTTCGTTGTTCGATTGCGTTGTTCCATTTCGTTGTTCTATTTCGTTGTTCGATTTCGTTGTTCGATTCGTTATTCGATTTCGTTGTTCGATTTCGTTGTTCGATTTCGTTGTTCGATTTCGTTGTTCCATTTTGTTGTTCGATTTCGTTGTTCGATTTCGTTGTTCTATATTGTTGCATGATTTCGTGGTTCGATTTCGTTGTTCGATTGCGTTGTTCCATTTCGTTGTTCTATTTCGTGGTTCGATTTATAGTGGTTTCAGTTTGTTGTTCGATTTCGTTGTTCGATATCGAAGTTCGATTTCGTTGTTCGATTGCGTTGTTCCATTTCGTTGTTCTATTTCGTTGTTCGATTTCGTTGTTCGATTCGTTATTCGATTTCGTTGTTCGATTTCGTTGTTCGATTTCGTTGTTCGATTTCGTTGTTCCATTTTGTTGTTCGATTTCGTTGTTAGATTTCGTTGTTCGATTCGTTATTCGATTTCGTTGTTCGATTTCGTTGTTCGATTTCGTTGTTAGATTTCGTTGTTCGATTTCGTTGTTCGATTTCGTTGTTCGATTTCGTTATTCGATTTAGTGATTCGAATTCGTTGTTCGTTTTCGTTGTTCGATTTCGTTGTTCGATTCGTTATTCGATTTCGTTGTTCGATTTCGTTGTTCGATTTCGTTGTTCGATTTCGTTGTTCGATTTCGTTGTTCCATTTTGTTGTTCGATTTCGTTGTTCGATTTCGTTGTTAGATTTCGTTGTTCGATTTCGTTGTTCGATTTCGTTGTTCGATTTCGTTGTTCGATTTCGTTGTTCGATTTCGAAGTTCGATTTCGTTGTTCGATTTCGTTGTTCGATTTCGTTGTTCGATTTCGTTGTTCGATTTCGTTGTCCGATTCCGTTGTTCGATTTCGTTGTTCGTTTTCGTTGTTCTATATTGTTGCATGATTTCGTGATTCGATTTCGTTGTTCGATTTCGTTGTTCGATTTCGTTGTTCCATTTCGTTGTTCGATATCGTTGTTAGATTTCGTTGTTCGATATCGAAGTTGGATTTCGTTGTTCAATTTCGTTGTTCTATTTCGTTGTTCGATTTCGTTGTTCGATTTCGTTGTTCGATTCGTTATTCGATTTCGTTGTTCGATTTCGTTGTTCGATTTCGTTGTTCCATTTCGTTGTTCGATATCGTTGTTCGATTTCGTTGTTCGATTTCGTTGTTCGATATCGTTGTTCGATTTCGTTGTTCGATTTCGTTGTTCGATTTCGTTGTTCGATTTCGTTGTTCGATTTCGTTGTTCGATTTCGTTGTTCCATTTCGTTGTTCGATATCGTTGTTCGATTTCGTTGTTCGATTTCGTTGTTCGATATCGTTGTTCGATTTCGTTGTTCGATTTCGTTGTTCGATTTCGTTGTTCGATTTCGAAGTTCGATTTCGTTGTTCGATTTCGTTGTTCGATTTCGTTGTTCGATTTCGTTGTTCGATTTCGTTGTCCGATTCCGTTGTTCGATTTCGTTGTTTGTTTTCGTTGTTCTATATTGTTGCATGATTTCGTGATTCGATTTCGTTGTTCGATTTCGTTGTTCGATTTCGTTGTTCCATTTCGTTGTTCGATATCGTTGTTAGATTTCGTTGTTCGATTTCGTTGTTCGATTTCGTTGTTCGATTTCGTTGTTCGATTTCGTTGTTCGATTTCGTTGTTCGATTTCGAAGTTCGATTTCGTTGTTCGATTGCGTTGTTCCATTTCGTTGTTCTATTTCGTTGTTCGATTTCGTTGTTCGATTCGTTATTCGATTTCGTTGTTCGATTTCGTTGTTCGATTTCGTTGTTCCATTTTGTTGTTCGATTTCGTTGTTCGATTTCGTTGTTCTATATTGTTGCATGATTTCGTGGTTCGATTTCGTTGTTCGATTGCGTTGTTCCATTTCGTTGTTCTATTTCGTGGTTCGATTTATAGTGGTTTCAGTTTGTTGTTCGATTTCGTTGTTCGATATAGAAGTTGGATTTCGTTGTTCAATTTCGTTGTTCTATTTCGTTGTTAGATTTCGTTGTTCGATTCGTTATTCGATTTCGTTGTTCGATTTCGTTGTTCGATTTTGTTGTTCGATTTCGTTGTTCGATTTCATTGTTCGATTTCGTTGTTCGATTTCGTTGTTCCATTTCGTTGTTCGATTTCGTTGTTCGATTTCGTTGTTCGATTTCGTTGTTCGATTTCGTTGTTCGATTTCGTTGTTCGATTTCGTTGTTCGATTTCGTTATTCCATTTCGTTGTTCGATTTCGTTGTTCCATTTTGTTGTTCGATT
Organism: Neocrepidodera transversa; assembly: GCA_963243735.1. NCBI lineage: Eukaryota > Metazoa > Arthropoda > Insecta > Coleoptera > Chrysomelidae > Neocrepidodera > Neocrepidodera transversa. The sequence continues at coordinate 30,558,099 of OY725344.1, read as the reverse complement.
TCCTTGTACGATTTCGTTGTTAGATTTCGTTGTTCGATTTCGTTGTTCGATTACGATGTTCGATTTCGTTGTTCGATTTCGTTGTTCGATTTCGTTGTTCGATTTCGTTGTTAGATTTCGTTGTTAGATTTCGTTGTTCGATTTCGTTGTTCGATTTCGTTGTTCGATTTCGTTGTTCGATTTCGTTGTTCGATTTCGAAGTTCGATTTCGTTGTTCGATTGCGTTGTTCCATTTCGTTGTTCTATTTCGTTGTTGGATTTCATTGTTCGATTTCGTTGTTCGATTTCGTTGTTCCATTTCGTTGTTCGATTTCGTTGTTCGATTTCGTTGTTCGATTGCGTTGTTCCATTTCGTTGTTCTATTTCGTGGTTCGATTAGTGGTATCAGTTTGTTGTTCGATTTTGTTGTTCGATTTCGTTATCCGATTTCGTAGTTCGATTTCGTTGTTCGATTTCGTTGTTCGATTTCGTTGTTCGATTTCGTTGTTCGATTTCGTTGTTCGATTGCGTTGTTCCATTTCGTTGTTCTATTTCGTGGTTCGATTTAGTGGTTTCAGTTTGTTGTTCGATTTCGTTGTTCAATTTCGTTGTTCTATTTCGTTGTTCGATTTCGTTGTTCGATTCGTTATTCGATTTCGTTGTTCGATTTCGTTGTTAGATTTCGTTGTTCGATTTCGTTGTTCGATTTCGTTGTTCGATTTCGTTGTTCGATTTCGTTGTTAGATTTCGTTGTTCGATATCGAAGTTGGATTTCGTAGGTCAATTTCGTTGTTCTATTTCGGTGTTCGATTTCGTTGTTCGATTTCGTTATTCGATTTAGTGATTCGAATTCGTTGTTCGTTTTCGTTGTTCGATTTCGTTGTTCGATTCGTTATTCGATTTCGTTGTTCGATTTCGTTGTTCGATTTCGTTGTTCGATTTCGTTGTTCGATTTCGTTGTTCCATTTTGTTGTTCGATTTCGTTGTTCGATTTCGTTGTTAGATTTCGTTGTTCGATTTCGTTGTTCGATTTCGTTGTTCGATTTCGTTGTTCGATTTCGTTGTCCGATTCCGTTGTTCGATTTCGTTGTTCGTTTTCGTTGTTCTATATTGTTGCATGATTTCGTGATTCGATTTCGTTGTTCGATTGCGTTGTTCCATTTCGTTGTTCTATTTCGTGGTTCGATTTATAGTGGTTTCAGTTTGTTGTTCGATGTCGTTGTTCGATATCGAAGTTGGATTTCGTTGTTCAATTTCGTTGTTCTATTTCGTTGTTCGATTTCGTTGTTCGATTCGTTATTCGATTTCGTTGTTCGATTTCGTTATTCGATTTCGTTGTTCCATTTTGTTGTTCAATTTCGTTGTTCGATTTCGTTGTTAGATTTCGTTGTTAGATTTCGTTGTTCGATTTCGTTGTTCGATTTCGTTGTTCGATTTCGTTGTTCGATTTCGTTGTTCGATTTCGTTGTTCGATTTCGAAGTTCGATTTCGTTGTTCGATTGCGTTGTTCCATTTCGTTGTTCTATTTCGTTGTTCGATTTCGTTGTTCGATTCGTTATTCGATTTCGTTGTTCGATTTCGTTGTTCGATTTCGTTGTTCGATTTCGTTGTTCCATTTTGTTGTTCGATTTCGTTGTTCGATTTCGTTGTTCTATATTGTTGCATGATTTCGTGGTTCGATTTCGTTGTTCGATTGCGTTGTTCCATTTCGTTGTTCTATTTCGTGGTTCGATTTATAGTGGTTTCAGTTTGTTGTTCGATTTCGTTGTTCGATATCGAAGTTCGATTTCGTTGTTCGATTGCGTTGTTCCATTTCGTTGTTCTATTTCGTTGTTCGATTTCGTTGTTCGATTCGTTATTCGATTTCGTTGTTCGATTTCGTTGTTCGATTTCGTTGTTCGATTTCGTTGTTCCATTTTGTTGTTCGATTTCGTTGTTAGATTTCGTTGTTCGATTCGTTATTCGATTTCGTTGTTCGATTTCGTTGTTCGATTTCGTTGTTAGATTTCGTTGTTCGATTTCGTTGTTCGATTTCGTTGTTCGATTTCGTTATTCGATTTAGTGATTCGAATTCGTTGTTCGTTTTCGTTGTTCGATTTCGTTGTTCGATTCGTTATTCGATTTCGTTGTTCGATTTCGTTGTTCGATTTCGTTGTTCGATTTCGTTGTTCGATTTCGTTGTTCCATTTTGTTGTTCGATTTCGTTGTTCGATTTCGTTGTTAGATTTCGTTGTTCGATTTCGTTGTTCGATTTCGTTGTTCGATTTCGTTGTTCGATTTCGAAGTTCGATTTCGTTGTTCGATTTCGTTGTTCGATTTCGTTGTTCGATTTCGTTGTTCGATTTCGTTGTCCGATTCCGTTGTTCGATTTCGTTGTTCGTTTTCGTTGTTCTATATTGTTGCATGATTTCGTGATTCGATTTCGTTGTTCGATTTCGTTGTTCGATTTCGTTGTTCCATTTCGTTGTTCGATATCGTTGTTAGATTTCGTTGTTCGATATCGAAGTTGGATTTCGTTGTTCAATTTCGTTGTTCTATTTCGTTGTTCGATTTCGTTGTTCGATTCGTTAATCGATTTCGTTGTTCGATTTCGTTGTTCGATTTCGTTGTTCGATTTCGTTGTTCGATTTCGTTGTTCGATATCGAAGTTGGATTTCGTAGGTCAATTTCGTTGTTCTATTTCGTTGTTCTATTTCGTTGTTCGATTTCGTTGTTCGATTCGTTATTCGATTTCGTTGTTCGATTTCGTTGTTCGATTTCGTTGTTCGATTTCGTTGTTCGATTTCGTTGTTCGATTTCGTTGTTCTATATTGTTGCATGATTTCGTGATTCGATTTCGTTGTTCGATTGCGTTGTTCCATTTCGTTGTTCTATTTCGTGGTTCGATTTATAGTGGTTTCAGTTTGTTGTTCGATTTCGTTGTTCGATATCGAAGTTGGATTTCGTTGTTCAATTTCGTTGTTCTATTTCGTTGTTCGATTTCGTTGTTCGATTCGTTAATCGATTTCGTTGTTCGATTTCGTTGTTCGATTTCGTTGTTCGATTTCGTTGTTTCATTTTGTTGTTCGATTTCGTTGTTCGATTTCGTTGTTCGATTTCGTTGTTCGATTTCGTTGTTCGATTTCGTTGTTCCATTTTGTTGTTCGATTTCGTTGTTAGATTTCGTTGTTCGATTTCGTTGTTCGATTTCGTTGTTCGATTTCGTTGTTCGATTTCGTTATTCGATTTAGTGATTCGAATTCGTTGTTCGTTTTCGTTGTTCGATTCCGTTGTTCGATTCGTTATTCGATTTCGTTGTTCGATTTCGTTGTTCGATTTCGTTGTTCGATTTCGTTGTTCGATTTCGTTGTTCCATTTTGTTGTTCGATTTCGTTGTTCGATTTCGTTGTTCGATTTCGTTGTTCCATTTCGTTGTTCGATTTCGTTGTTCGATTTCGTTGATCGATTTCGTTGTTCGATTTCGTTGTTCGATTTCGTTGTTCGATTGCGTTGTTCCATTTCGTTGTTCTATTTCGTGGTTAGATTTAGTGGTTTCAGTTTGTTGTTCGATTTCGTTGTTCGATATCGAAGTTGGATTTCGTTGTTCAATTTCGTTGTTCTATTTCGTTGTTCGATTTCGTTGTTCGATTCGTTATTCGATTTCGTTGTTCGATTTCGTTGTTCGATTTCGTTGTTCGATTTCGTTGTTCCATTTTGTTGTTCGATTTCGTTGTTCGATTTCGTTGTTAGATTTCGTTGTTCGATTTCGTTGTTCGATTTCGTTGTTCGATTTCGTTGTTCGATTTCGTTGTTCGATATCGAAGTTGGATTTCGTAGGTCAATTTCGTTGTTCTATTTCATTGTTCTATTTCGTTGTTCGATTTCGTTGTTCGATTCGTTATTCGATTTCGTTGTTCGATTTCGTTGTTCGATTTCGTTGTTCGATTTCGTTGTTCGATTTCGTTGTTCGATTTCGTTGTTCCATTTCGTTGTTCGATATCGTTGTTCGATTTCGTTGTTCGATTTCGTTGTTCGATTTCGTTGTTCGATTTCGAAGTTCGATTTCGTTGTTCGATTTCGAAGTTCGATTTCGTTGTTCGATTTCGTTGTTCGATTTCGTTGTTCGATTTTGTTGTTCGATTTCGTTGTTCGATTTCGTTGTTCGATTTCGTTGTTCGATTTCGTTGTTCGATTTCGTTGTCCGATTCCGTTGTTCGATTTCGTTGTTCGTTTTCGTTGTTCTATATTGTTGCATGATTTCGTGATTCGATTTCGTTGTTCGATTGCGTTGTTCCATTTCGTTGTTCTATTTCGTGGTTCGATTTATAGTGGTTTCAGTTCGTTGTTCGATGTCGTTGTTCGATATCGAAGTTGGATTTCGTTGTTCAATTTCGTTGTTCTATTTCGTTATTCGATTTCGTTGTTCGATTCGTTATTCGATTTCGTTGTTCGATTTCGTTGTTCGATTTCGTTGTTCGATTTCGTTGTTCCATTTTGTTGTTCGATTTCGTTGTTCTATATTGTTGCATGATTTCGTGGTTCGATTTCGTTGTTCGATTGCGTTGTTCCATTTCGTTGTTCTATTTCGTGGTTCGATTTATAGTGGTTTCAGTTTGTTGTTCGATTTCGTTGTTCGATATCGAAGTTGGATTTCGTTGTTCAATTTCGTTGTTCTATTTCGTTGTTCGATTTCGTTGTTCGATTCGTTAATCGATTTCGTTGTTCGATTTCGTTGTTCGATTTCGTTGTTCGATTTCGTTGTTCGATTTCGTTGTTCGATATCAAAGTTGGATTTCGTAGGTCAATTTCGTTGTTCTATTTCGTTGTTCTATTTCGTTGTTCGATTTCGTTGTTCGATTCGTTATTCGATTTCGTTGTTCGATTTCGTTGTTCGATTTCGTTGTTCGATTTCGTTGTTCGATTTCGTTGTTCGATTTCGTTGTTCGATTTCGTTGTTCCATTTCGTTGTTCGATATCGTTGTTCGATTTCGTTGTTCGATTTCGTTGTTCGATTTCATTGTTCGATTTCGAAGTTCGATTTCGTTGTTCGATTTCGTTGTTCGATTTCGTTGTTCGATTTTGTTGTTCGATTTCGTTGTTCGATTTCGTTGTTCGATTTCGTTGTTCGATTTCGTTGTTCGATTTCGTTGTCCGATTCCGTTGTTCGATTTCGTTGTTCGTTTTCGTGGTTCGATTTATAGTGGTTTCAGTTCGTTGTTCGATGTCGTTGTTCGATATCGAAGTTGGATTTCGTTGTTCAATTTCGTTGTTCTATTTCGTTATTCGATTTCGTTGTTCGATTCGTTATTCGATTTCGTTGTTCGATTTCGTTGTTCGATTTCGTTGTTCGATTTCGTTGTTCGATTTCGTTGTTCCATTTTGTTGTTCGATTTCGTTTTTCTATATTGTTGCATGATTTCGTGGTTCGATTTCGTTGTTCGATTGCGTTGTTCCATTTCGTTGTTCTATTTCGTGGTTCGATTTATAGTGGTTTCAGTTTGTTGTTCGATTTCGTTGTTCGATATCGAAGTTGGATTTCGTTGTTCAATTTCGTTGTTCTATTTCGTTGTTCGATTTCGTTGTTCGATTCGTTAATCGATTTCGTTGTTCGATTTCGTTGTTCGATTTCGTTGTTCGATTTCGTTGTTTCATTTTGTTGTTCGATTTCGTTGTTCGATTTCGTTGTTCGATTTCGTTGTTCGATTTCGTTGTTCGATTTCGTTGTTCGATTTCGTTGTTCCATTTTGTTGTTCGATTTCGTTGTTAGATTTCGTTGTTCGATTTCGTTGTTCGATTTCGTTGTTCGATTTCGTTATTCGATTTAGTGATTCGAATTCGTTGTTCGTTTTCGTTGTTCGATTCCGTTGTTCGATTCGTTATTCGATTTCGTTGTTCGATTTCGTTGTTCGATTTCGTTGTTCGATTTCGTTGTTCGATTTCGTTGTTCCATTTTGTTGTTCGATTTCGTTGTTCGATTTCGTTGTTAGATTTCGTTGTTCGATTTCGTTGTTCGATTTCGTTGTTCGATTTCGTTGTTCGATTTCGTTGTTCGATTTCGTTGTTCGATTTCGTTGTTCGATTTCGTTGTTCGATTTCGTTGTTCGATTTCGTTGTTCTATTTCGTTGTTCGATTTCGTTGTTCGATTTCGTTGTTCGATTGCGTTGTTCCATTTCGTTGTTCTATTTCGTGGTTCGATTTAGTGGTTTCAGTTTGTTGTTCGATTTCGTTGTTCAATTTCGTTGTTCTATTTCGTTGTTCGATTTCGTTGTTCGATTCGTTATTCGATTTCGTTGTTCGATTTCGTTGTTAGATTTCGTTGTTCGATTTCGTTGTTCGATTTCGTTGTTCGATTTCGTTGTTCGATTTGGTTGTTAGATTTCGTTGTTCGATTTCGTTGTTAGATTTCGTTGTTCGATATCGAAGTTGGATTTCGTAGGTCAATTTCGTTGTTCTATTTCGGTGTTCTATTTCGTTGTTCGATTTCGTTGTTCGATTCGTTATTCGATTTCGTTGTTCGATTTCGTTGTTCGATTTCGTTGTTCGATTTCGTTGTTCCATTTCGTTGTTCGATATCGTTGTTCGATTTCGTTGTTCGATTTCGTTGTTCGATTTCGTTGTTCGATTTCGAAGTTCGATTTCGTTGTTCGATTTCGTTGTTCGATTTCGTTGTTCGATTTCGTTGTTCGATTTCGTTGTCCGATTCCGTTGTTCGATTTCGTTGTTCGTTTTCGTTGTTCTATATTGTTGCATGATTTCGTGATTCGATTTCGTTGTTCGATTGCGTTGTTCCATTTCGTTGTTCTATTTCGTGGTTCGATTTATAGTGGTTTCAGTTTGTTGTTCGATGTCGTTGTTCGATATCGAAGTTGGATTTCGTTGTTCAATTTCGTTGTTCTATTTCGTTGTTCGATTTCGTTGTTCGATTCGTTATTCGATTTCGTTGTTCGATTTCGTTGTTCGATTTCGTTGTTCGATTTCGTTGTTCCATTTCGTTGTTCGATATCGTTGTTCGATTTCGTTGTTCGATTTCGTTGTTCGATATCGTTGTTCGATTTCGTTGTTCGATTTCGTTGTTCGATTTCGTTGTTCGATTTCGAAGTTCGATTTCGTTGTTCGATTTCGTTGTTCGATTTCGTTGTTCGATTTCGTTGTTCGATTTCGTTGTCCGATTCCGTTGTTCGATTTCGTTGTTCGTTTTCGTTGTTCTATATTGTTGCATGATTTCGTGATTCGATTTCGTTGTTCGATTTCGTTGTTCGATTTCGTTGTTCCATTTCGTTGTTCGATATCGTTGTTAGATTTCGTTGTTCGATTTCGTTGTTCGATTTCGTTGTTCGATTTCGTTGTTCGATTTCGTTGTTCGATTTCGAAGTTCGATTTCGTTGTTCGATTGCGTTGTTCCATTTCGTTGTTCTATTTCGTTGTTCGATTTCGTTGTTCGATTCGTTATTCGATTTCGTTGTTCGATTTCGTTGTTCGATTTCGTTGTTCGATTTCGTTGTTCCATTTTGTTGTTCGATTTCGTTGTTCGATTTCGTTGTTCTATATTGTTGCATGATTTCGTGGTTCGATTTCGTTGTTCGATTGCGTTGTTCCATTTCGTTGTTCTATTTCGTGGTTCGATTTATAGTGGTTTCAGTTTGTTGTTCGATTTCGTTGTTCGATATAGAAGTTGGATTTCGTTGTTCAATTTCGTTGTTCTATTTCGTTGTTAGATTTCGTTGTTCGATTCGTTATTCGATTTCGTTGTTCGATTTCGTTGTTCGATTTCGTTGTTAGATTTCGTTGTTCGATTTCGTTGTTCGATTTCGTTGTTCGATTTCGTTGTTCGATTTCGTTGTTCGATTTCGTTGTTCGATTTCGTTGTTCGATTTCGTTGTTCGATTTCGTTGTTCGATTTCGTTATTCCATTTCGTTGTTCGATTTCGTTGTTCCATTTTGTTGTTCGATTTCCTTGTTCGATTTCGTTGTTAGATTTCGTTGTTCGATTTCGTTGTTCGATTACGATGTTCGATTTCGTTGTTCGATTTCGTTGTTCGATTTCGTTGTTCGATTTCGTTGTTAGATTTCGTTGTTAGATTTCGTTGTTCGATTTCGTTGTTCGATTTCGTTGTTCGATTTCGTTGTTCGATTTCGTTGTTCGATTTCGTTGTTCGATTTCGTTGTTCGATTTCGAAGTTCGATTTCGTTGTTCGATTGCGTTGTTCCATTTCGTTGTTCTATTTCGTTGTTGGATTTCATTGTTCGATTTCGTTGTTCGATTTCGTTGTTCCATTTCGTTGTTCGATTTCGTTGTTCGATTTCGTTGTTCGATTGCGTTGTTCCATTTCGTTGTTCTATTTCGTGGTTCGATTAGTGGTATCAGTTTGTTGTTCGATTTTGTTGTTCGATTTCGTTATCCGATTTCGTTGTTCGATTTCGTTGTTCGATTTCGTTGTTCGATTTCGTTGTTCGATTTCGTTGTTCGATTTCGTTGTTCGATTTCGTTGTTCGATTGCGTTGTTCCATTTCGTTGTTCTATTTCGTGGTTCGATTTAGTGGTTTCAGTTTGTTGTTCGATTTCGTTGTTCAATTTCGTTGTTCTATTTCGTTGTTCGATTTCGTTGTTCGATTCGTTATTCGATTTCGTTGTTCGATTTCGTTGTTAGATTTCGTTGTTCGATTTCGTTGTTCGATTTCGTTGTTCGATTTCGTTGTTCGATTTCGTTGTTAGATTTCGTTGTTCGATATCGAAGTTGGATTTCGTAGGTCAATTTCGTTGTTCTATTTCGGTGTTCTATTTCGTTGTTCGATTTCGTTGTTCGATTCGTTATTCGATTTCGTTGTTCGATTTCGTTGTTCGATTTCGTTGTTCGATTTCGTTGTTCCATTTCGTTGTTCGATATCGTTGTTCGATTTCGTTGTTCGATTTCGTTGTTCGATTTCGTTGTTCGATTTCGTTGTTCGATTTCGTTGTTCCATTTTGTTGTTCGATTTCGTTGTTAGATTTCGTTGTTCGATTTCGTTGTTCGATTTCGTTGTTCGATTTCGTTATTCGATTTAGTGATTCGAATTCGTTGTTCGTTTTCGTTGTTCGATTTCGTTGTTCGATTCGTTATTCGATTTCGTTGTTCGATTTCGTTGTTCGATTTCGTTTTCGATTTCGTTGTTCGATTTCGTTGTTCCATTTTGTTGTTCGATTTCGTTGTTCGATTTCGTTGTTAGATTTCGTTGTTCGATTTCGTTGTTCGATTTCGTTGTTCGATTTCGTTGTTCGATTTCGTTGTTCGATTTCGTTGTTCGATTTCGTTGTTCGATTTCGTTGTTCGATTTCGTTGTTCGATTTCGTTGTTCGATTTCGTTGTTCGATTTCGTTGTTCGATTTCGTTGTTCGATTGCGTTGTTCCATTTCGTTGTTCTATTTCGTGGTTCGATTTAGTGGTTTCAGTTTGTTGTTCGATTTCATTGTTCAATTTCGTTGTTCTATTTCGTTGTTCGATTTCGTTGTTCGATTCGTTATTCGATTTCGTTGTTCGATTTCGTTGTTAGATTTCGTTGTTCGATTTCGTTGTTCGATTTCGTTGTTCGATTTCGTTGTTCGATTTCGTTGTTAGATTTCGTTGTTCGATATCGAAGTTGGATTTCGTAGGTCAATTTCGTTGTTCTATTTCGGTGTTCTATTTCGTTGTTCGATTTCGTTGTTCGATTCGTTATTCGATTTCGTTGTTCGATTTCGTTGTTCGATTTCGTTGTTCGATTTCGTTGTTCCATTTCGTTGTTCGATATCGTTGTTCGATTTCGTTGTTCGATTTCGTTGTTCGATTTCGTTGTTCGATTTCGAAGTTCGATTTCGTTGTTCGATTTCGTTGTTCGATTTCGTTGTTCGATTTCGTTGTTCGATTTCGTTGTTCGATTTCGTTGTCCGATTCCGTTGTTCGATTTCGTTGTTCGTTTTCGTTGTTCTATATTGTTGCATGATTTCGTGATTCGATTTCGTTGTTCGATTGCGTTGTTCCATTTCGTTGTTCTATTTCGTGGTTCGATTTATAGTGGTTTCAGTTTGTTGTTCGATGTCGTTGTTCGATATCGAAGTTGGATTTCGTTGTTCAATTTCGTTGTTCTATTTCGTTGTTCGATTTCGTTGTTCGATTCGTTATTCGATTTCGTTGTTCGATTTCGTTGTTCGATTTCGTTGTTCGATTTCGTTGTTCCATTTCGTTGTTCGATATCGTTGTTCGATTTCGTTGTTCGATTTCGTTGTTCGATATCGCTGTTCGATTTCGTTGTTCGATTTCGTTGTTCGATTTCGTTGTTCGATTTCGAAGTTCGATTTCGTTGTTCGATTTCGTTGTTCGATTTCGTTGTTCGATTTCGTTGTTCGATTTCGTTGTCCGATTCCGTTGTTCGATTTCGTTGTTTGTTTTCGTTGTTCTATATTGTTGCATGATTTCGTGATTCGATTTCGTTGTTCGATTTCGTTGTTCGATTTCGTTGTTCCATTTCGTTGTTCGATATCGTTGTTAGATTTCGTTGTTCGATTTCGTTGTTCGATTTCGTTGTTCGATTTCGTTGTTCGATTTCGTTGTTCGATTTCGTTGTTCGATTTCGTTGTTCGATTTCGTTGTTCGATTTCGTTGTTCCATTTTGTTGTTCGATTTCGTTGTTCGATTTCGTTGTTCTATATTGTTGCATGATTTCGTGGTTCGATTTCGTTGTTCGATTGCGTTGTTCCATTTCGTTGTTCTATTTCGTGGTTCGATTTATAGTGGTTTCAGTTTGTTGTTCGATTTCGTTGTTCGATATAGAAGTTGGATTTCGTTGTTCAATTTCGTTGTTCTATTTCGTTGTTAGATTTCGTTGTTCGATTCGTTATTCGATTTCGTTGTTCGATTTCGTTGTTCGATTTTGTTGTTCGATTTCGTTGTTCGATTTCATTGTTCGATTTCGTTGTTCGATTTCGTTGTTCCATTTCGCTGTTCGATTTCGTTGTTCGATTTCGTTGTTCGATTTCGTTGTTCGATTTCGTTGTTCGATTTCGTTGTTCGATTTCGTTGTTCGATTTCGTTATTCCATTTCGTTGTTCGATTTCGTTGTTCCATTTTGTTGTTCGATTTCCTTGTACGATTTCGTTGTTAGATTTCGTTGTTCGATTTCGTTGTTCGATTACGATGTTCGATTTCGTTGTTCGATTTCGTTGTTCGATTTCGTTGTTCGATTTCGTTGTTAGATTTCGTTGTTAGATTTCGTTGTTCGATTTCGTTGTTCGATTTCGTTGTTCGATTTCGTTGTTCGATTTCGTTGTTCGATTTCGAAGTTCGATTTCGTTGTTCGATTGCGTTGTTCCATTTCGTTGTTCTATTTCGTTGTTGGATTTCATTGTTCGATTTCGTTGTTCGATTTCGTTGTTCCATTTCGTTGTTCGATTTCGTTGTTCGATTTCGTTGTTCGATTGCGTTGTTCCATTTCGTTGTTCTATTTCGTGGTTCGATTAGTGGTATCAGTTTGTTGTTCGATTTTGTTGTTCGATTTCGTTATCCGATTTCGTAGTTCGATTTCGTTGTTCGATTTCGTTGTTCGATTTCGTTGTTCGATTTCGTTGTTCGATTTCGTTGTTCGATTGCGTTGTTCCATTTCGTTGTTCTATTTCGTGGTTCGATTTAGTGGTTTCAGTTTGTTGTTCGATTTCGTTGTTCAATTTCGTTGTTCTATTTCGTTGTTCGATTTCGTTGTTCGATTCGTTATTCGATTTCGTTGTTCGATTTCGTTGTTAGATTTCGTTGTTCGATTTCGTTGTTCGATTTCGTTGTTCGATTTCGTTGTTCGATTTCGTTGTTAGATTTCGTTGTTCGATATCGAAGTTGGATTTCGTAGGTCAATTTCGTTGTTCTATTTCGGTGTTCTATTTCGTTGTTCGATTTCGTTGTTCGATTCGTTATTCGATTTCGTTGTTCGATTTCGTTGTTCGATTTCGTTGTTCCATTTCGTTGTTCGATATCGTTGTTCGATTTCGTTGTTCGATTTCGTTGTTCGATTTCGTTGTTCGATTTCGAAGTTCGATTTCGTTGTTCGATTTCGTTGTTCGATTTCGTTGTTCGATTTTGTTGTTCGATTTCGTTGTTCGATTTCGTTGTTCGATTTCGTTGTTCGATTTCGTTGTCCGATTCCGTTGTTCGATTTCGTTGTTCGTTTTCGTTGTTCTATATTGTTGCATGATTTCGTGATTCGATTTCGTTGTTCGATTGCGTTGTTCCATTTCGTTGTTCTATTTCGTGGTTCGATTTATAGTGGTTTCAGTTTGTTGTTCGATATCGAAGTTGGATTTCGTTGTTCAATTTCGTTGTTCTATTTCGTTGTTCGATTTCGTTGTTCGATTCGTTATTCGATTTCGTTGTTCGATTTCGTTATTCGATTTCGTTGTTCCATTTTGTTGTTCAATTTCGTTGTTCGATTTCGTTGTTAGATTTCGTTGTTAGATTTCGTTGTTCGATTTCGTTGTTCGATTTCGTTGTTCGATTTCGTTGTTCGATTTCGTTGTTCGATTTCGTTGTTCGATTTCGAAGTTCGATTTCGTTGTTCGATTGCGTTGTTCCATTTCGTTGTTCTATTTCGTTGTTCGATTTCGTTGTTCGATTCGTTATTCGATTACGTTGTTCGATTTCGTTGTTCGATTTCGTTGTTCGATTTCGTTGTTCCATTTTGTTGTTCGATTTCGTTGTTCGATTTCGTTGTTCTATATTGTTGCATGATTTCGTGGTTCGATTTCGTTGTTCGATTGCGTTGTTCCATTTCGTTGTTCTATTTCGTGGTTCGATTTATAGTGGTTTCAGTTTGTTGTTCGATTTCGTTGTTCGATATCGAAGTTCGATTTCGTTGTTCGATTGCGTTGTTCCATTTCGTTGTTCTATTTCGTTGTTCGATTTCGTTGTTCGATTCGTTATTCGATTTCGTTGTTCGATTTCGTTGTTCGATTTCGTTGTTCGATTTCGTTGTTCCATTTTGTTGTTCGATTTCGTTGTTAGATTTCGTTGTTCGATTCGTTATTCGATTTCGTTGTTCGATTTCGTTGTTCGATTTCGTTGTTAGATTTCGTTGTTCGATTTCGTTGTTCGATTTCGTTGTTCGATTTCGTTATTCGATTTAGTGATTCGAATTCGTTGTTCGTTTTCGTTGTTCGATTTCGTTGTTCGATTCGTTATTCGATTTCGTTGTTCGATTTCGTTGTTCGATTTCGTTGTTCGATTTCGTTGTTCGATTTCGTTGTTCCATTTTGTTGTTCGATTTCGTTGTTCGATTTCGTTGTTAGATTTCGTTGTTCGATTTCGTTGTTCGATTTCGTTGTTCGATTTCGTTGTTCGATTTCGTTGTTCGATTTCGTTGTTCGATTCGTTATTCGATTTCGTTGTTCGATTTCGTTGTTCGATTTCGTTGTTCGATTTCGTTGTCCGATTCCGTTGTTCGATTTCGTTGTTTGTTTTCGTTGTTCTATATTGTTGCATGATTTCGTGATTCGATTTCGTTGTTCGATTTCGTTGTTCGATTTCGTTGTTCCATTTCGTTGTTCGATATCGTTGTTAGATTTCGTTGTTCGATTTCGTTGTTCGATTGCGTTGTTCCATTTCGTTGTTCTATTTCGTTGTTCGATTTCGTTGTTCGATTTCGTTGTTCGATTTCGTTGTTCGATTTCGTTATTCGATTTAGTGATTCGAATTCGTTGTTCGTTTTCGTTGTTCGATTTCGTTGTTCGATTCGTTATTCGATTTCGTTGTTCGATTTCGTTGTTCGATTTCGTTGTTCGATTTCGTTGTTCGATTTCGTTGTTCCATTTTGTTGTTCGATTTCGTTGTTCGATTTCGTTGTTAGATTTCGTTGTTCGATTTCGTTGTTCGATTTCGTTGTTCGATTTCGTTGTTCGATTTCGTTGTTCGATTTCGTTGTTCGATTTCGTTGTTCGATTTCGTTGTTCGATTTCGTTGTTCGATTTCGTTGTTCGATTTCGTTGTTCGATTTCGTTGTTCGATTGCGTTGTTCCATTTCGTTGTTCTATTTCGTGGTTCGATTTAGTGGTTTCAGTTTGTTGTTCGATTTCATTGTTCAATTTCGTTGTTCTATTTCGTTGTTCGATTTCGTTGTTCGATTCGTTATTCGATTTCGTTGTTCGATTTCGTTGTTAGATTTCGTTGTTCGATTTCGTTGTTCGATTTCGTTGTTCGATTTCGTTGTTAGATTTCGTTGTTCGATATCGAAGTTGGATTTCGTAGGTCAATTTCGTTGTTCTATTTCGGTGTTCTATTTCGTTGTTCGATTTCGTTGTTCGATTCGTTATTCGATTTCGTTGTTCGATTTCGTTGTTCGATTTCGTTGTTCGATTTCGTTGTTCCATTTCGTTGTTCGATATCGTTGTTCGATTTCGTTGTTCGATTTCGTTGTTCGATTTCGTTGTTCGATTTCGAAGTTCGATTTCGTTGTTCGATTTCGTTGTTCGATTTCGTTGTTCGATTTCGTTGTTCGATTTCGTTGTCCGATTCCTTTGTTCGATTTCGTTGTTCGTTTTCGTTGTTCTATATTGTTGCATGATTTCGTGATTCGATTTCGTTGTTCGATTGCGTTGTTCCATTTCGTTGTTCTATTTCGTGGTTCGATTTATAGTGGTTTCAGTTTGTTGTTCGATGTCGTTGTTCGATATCGAAGTTGGATTTCGTTGTTCAATTTCGTTGTTCTATTTCGTTGTTCGATTTCGTTGTTCGATTCGTTATTCGATTTCGTTGTTCGATTTCGTTGTTCGATTTCGTTGTTCGATTTCGTTGTCCGATTCCGTTGTTCGATTTCGTTGTTTGTTTTCGTTGTTCTATATTGTTGCATGATTTCGTGATTCGATTTCGTTGTTCGATTTCGTTGTTCGATTTCGTTGTTCCATTTCGTTGTTCGATATCGTTGTTAGATTTCGTTGTTCGATTTCGTTGTTCGATTTCGTTGTTCGATTTCGTTGTTCGATTTCGTTGTTCGATTTCGTTGTTCGATTTCGTTGTTCGATTTCGAAGTTCGATTTCGTTGTTCGATTGCGTTGTTCCATTTCGTTGTTCTATTTCGTTGTTCGATTTCGTTGTTCGATTCGTTATTCGATTTCGTTGTTCGATTTCGTTGTTCGATTTCGTTGTTCGATTTCTTTGTTCCATTTTGTTGTTCGATTTCGTTGTTCGATTTCGTTGTTCTATATTGTTGCATGATTTCGTGGTTCGATTTCGTTGTTCGATTGCGTTGTTCCATTTCGTTGTTCTATTTCGTGGTTCGATTTATAGTGGTTTCAGTTTGTTGTTCGATTTCGTTGTTCGATATAGAAGTTGGATTTCGTTGTTCAATTTCGTTGTTCTATTTCGTTGTTAGATTTCGTTGTTCGATTCGTTATTCGATTTCGTTGTTCGATTTCGTTGTTCGATTTCGTTGTTAGATTTCGTTGTTCGATTTCGTTGTTCGATTTCGTTGTTCGATTTCGTTGTTCGATTTCGTTGTTCGATTTCGTTGTTCGATTTCGTTGTTCGATTTCGTTGTTCGATTTCGTTGTTCGATTTCGTTGTTCGATTTCGTTATTCCATTTCGTTGTTCGATTTCGTTGTTCCATTTTGTTGTTCGATTTCCTTGTACGATTTCGTTGTTAGATTTCGTTGTTCGATTTCGTTGTTCGATTACGATGTTCGATTTCGTTGTTCGATTTCGTTGTTCGATTTCGTTGTTCGATTTCGTTGTTCGATTCGTTATTCGATTTCGTTGTTCGATTTCGTTGTTCGATTTCGTTGTTCGATTTCGTTGTTCCATTTCGTTGTTCGATATCGTTGTTCGATTTCGTTGTTCGATTTCGTTGTTCGATATCGTTGTTCGATTTCGTTGTTCGATTTCGTTGTTCGATTTCGTTGTTCGATTTCGAAGTTCGATTTCGTTGTTCGATTTCGTTGTTCGATTTCATTGTTCGATTTCGTTGTTCGATTTCGTTGTCCGATTCCGTTGTTCGATTTCGTTGTTTGTTTTCGTTGTTCTATTTTGTTGCATGATTTCGTGATTCGATTTCGTTGTTCGATTTCGTTGTTCGATTTCGTTGTTCCATTTCGTTGTTCGATATCGTTGTTAGATTTCGTTGTTCGATTTCGTTGTTCGATTTCGTTGTTCGATTTCGTTGTTCGATTTCGTTGTTCGATTTCGTTGTTCGATTTCGAAGTTCGATTTCGTTGTTCGATTGCGTTGTTCCATTTCGTTGTTCTATTTCGTTGTTCGATTTCGTTGTTCGATTCGTTATTCGATTTCGTTGTTCGATTTCGTTGTTCGATTTCGTTGTTCGATTTCGTTGTTCCATTTTGTTGTTCGATTTCGTTGTTCGATTTCGTTGTTCTATATTGTTGCATGATTTCGTGGTTCGATTTCGTTGTTCGATTGCGTTGTTCCATTTCGTTGTTCTATTTCGTGGTTCGATTTATAGTGGTTTCAGTTTGTTGTTCGATTTCGTTGTTCGATATAGAAGTTGGATTTCGTTGTTCAATTTCGTTGTTCTATTTCGTTGTTAGATTTCGTTGTTCGAT
This sequence comes from Neocrepidodera transversa, assembly GCA_963243735.1. NCBI lineage: Eukaryota > Metazoa > Arthropoda > Insecta > Coleoptera > Chrysomelidae > Neocrepidodera > Neocrepidodera transversa. The sequence continues at coordinate 30,541,596 of OY725344.1, read as the reverse complement.
TCGTTATTCGATTTCGTTGTTCGATTTCGTTGTTCGATTTTGTTGTTCGATTTCGTTGTTCGATTTCATTGTTCGATTTCGTTGTTCGATTTCGTTGTTCCATTTCGTTGTTCGATTTCGTTGTTCGATTTCGTTGTTCGATTTCGTTGTTCGATTTCGTTGTTCGATTTCGTTGTTCGATTTCGTTGTTCGATTTCGTTATTCCATTTCGTTGTTCGATTTCGTTGTTCCATTTTGTTGTTCGATTTCCTTGTACGATTTCGTTGTTAGATTTCGTTGTTCGATTTCGTTGTTCGATTACGATGTTCGATTTCGTTGTTCGATTTCGTTGTTCGATTTCGTTGTTCGATTTCGTTGTTAGATTTCGTTGTTAGATTTCGTTGTTCGATTTCGTTGTTCGATTTCGTTGTTCGATTTCGTTGTTCGATTTCGTTGTTCGATTTCGAAGTTCGATTTCGTTGTTCGATTGCGTTGTTCCATTTCGTTGTTCTATTTCGTTGTTGGATTTCATTGTTCGATTTCGTTGTTCGATTTCGTTGTTCCATTTCGTTGTTCGATTTCGTTGTTCGATTTCGTTGTTCGATTGCGTTGTTCCATTTCGTTGTTCTATTTCGTGGTTCGATTAGTGGTATCAGTTTGTTGTTCGATTTTGTTGTTCGATTTCGTTATCCGATTTCGTAGTTCGATTTCGTTGTTCGATTTCGTTGTTCGATTTCGTTGTTCGATTTCGTTGTTCGATTTCGTTGTTCGATTGCGTTGTTCCATTTCGTTGTTCTATTTCGTGGTTCGATTTAGTGGTTTCAGTTTGTTGTTCGATTTCGTTGTTCAATTTCGTTGTTCTATTTCGTTGTTCGATTTCGTTGTTCGATTCGTTATTCGATTTCGTTGTTCGATTTCGTTGTTAGATTTCGTTGTTCGATTTCGTTGTTCGATTTCGTTGTTCGATTTCGTTGTTCGATTTCGTTGTTCGATTGCGTTGTTCCATTTCGTTGTTCTATTTCGTTGTTCGATTTCGTTGTTCGATTCGTTATTCGATTTCGTTGTTCGATTTCGTTGTTCGATTTCGTTGTTCGATTTCGTTGTCCGATTCCGTTGTTCGATTTCGTTGTTTGTTTTCGTTGTTCTATATTGTTGCATGATTTCGTGATTCGATTTCGTTGTTCGATTTCGTTGTTCGATTTCGTTGTTCCATTTCGTTGTTCGATATCGTTGTTAGATTTCGTTGTTCGATTTCGTTGTTCGATTTCGTTGTTCGATTTCGTTGTTCGATTTCGTTGTTCGATTTCGTTGTTCGATTTCGTTGTTCGATTTCGAAGTTCGATTTCGTTGTTCGATTGCGTTGTTCCATTTCGTTGTTCTATTTCGTTGTTCGATTTCGTTGTTCGATTCGTTATTCGATTTCGTTGTTCGATTTCGTTGTTCGATTTCGTTGTTCGATTTCTTTGTTCCATTTTGTTGTTCGATTTCGTTGTTCGATTTCGTTGTTCTATATTGTTGCATGATTTCGTGGTTCGATTTCGTTGTTCGATTGCGTTGTTCCATTTCGTTGTTCTATTTCGTGGTTCGATTTATAGTGGTTTCAGTTTGTTGTTCGATTTCGTTGTTCGATATAGAAGTTGGATTTCGTTGTTCAATTTCGTTGTTCTATTTCGTTGTTAGATTTCGTTGTTCGATTCGTTATTCGATTTCGTTGTTCGATTTCGTTGTTCGATTTCGTTGTTAGATTTCGTTGTTCGATTTCGTTGTTCGATTTCGTTGTTCGATTTCGTTGTTCGATTTCGTTGTTCGATTTCGTTGTTCGATTTCGTTGTTCGATTTCGTTGTTCGATTTCGTTGTTCGATTTCGTTATTCCATTTCGTTGTTCGATTTCGTTGTTCCATTTTGTTGTTCGATTTCCTTGTACGATTTCGTTGTTAGATTTCGTTGTTCGATTTCGTTGTTCGATTACGATGTTCGATTTCGTTGTTCGATTTCGTTGTTCGATTTCGTTGTTCGATTTCGTTGTTCGATTCGTTATTCGATTTCGTTGTTCGATTTCGTTGTTCGATTTCGTTGTTCGATTTCGTTGTTCCATTTCGTTGTTCGATATCGTTGTTCGATTTCGTTGTTCGATTTCGTTGTTCGATATCGTTGTTCGATTTCGTTGTTCGATTTCGTTGTTCGATTTCGTTGTTCGATTTCGAAGTTCGATTTCGTTGTTCGATTTCGTTGTTCGATTTCATTGTTCGATTTCGTTGTTCGATTTCGTTGTCCGATTCCGTTGTTCGATTTCGTTGTTTGTTTTCGTTGTTCTATTTTGTTGCATGATTTCGTGATTCGATTTCGTTGTTCGATTTCGTTGTTCGATTTCGTTGTTCCATTTCGTTGTTCGATATCGTTGTTAGATTTCGTTGTTCGATTTCGTTGTTCGATTTCGTTGTTCGATTTCGTTGTTCGATTTCGTTGTTCGATTTCGTTGTTCGATTTCGAAGTTCGATTTCGTTGTTCGATTGCGTTGTTCCATTTCGTTGTTCTATTTCGTTGTTCGATTTCGTTGTTCGATTCGTTATTCGATTTCGTTGTTCGATTTCGTTGTTCGATTTCGTTGTTCGATTTCGTTGTTCCATTTTGTTGTTCGATTTCGTTGTTCTATATTGTTGCATGATTTCGTGGTTCGATTTCGTTGTTCGATTGCGTTGTTCCATTTCGTTGTTCTATTTCGTGGTTCGATTTATAGTGGTTTCAGTTTGTTGTTCGATTTCGTTGTTCGATATAGAAGTTGGATTTCGTTGTTCAATTTCGTTGTTCTATTTCGTTGTTAGATTTCGTTGTTCGATTCGTTATTCGATTTCGTTGTTCGATTTCGTTGTTCGATTTTGTTGTTCGATTTCGTTGTTCGATTTCATTGTTCGATTTCGTTGTTCGATTTCGTTGTTCCATTTCGTTGTTCGATTTCGTTGTTCGATTTCGTTGTTCGATTTCGTTGTTCGATTTCGTTGTTCGATTTCGTTGTTCGATTTCGTTGTTCGATTTCGTTATTCCATTTCGTTGTTCGATTTCGTTGTTCCATTTTGTTGTTCGATTTCCTTGTACGATTTCGTTGTTAGATTTCGTTGTTCGATTTCGTTGTTCGATTACGATGTTCGATTTCGTTGTTCGATTTCGTTGTTCGATTTCGTTGTTCGATTTCGTTGTTAGATTTCGTTGTTAGATTTCGTTGTTCGATTTCGTTGTTCGATTTCGTTGTTCGATTTCGTTGTTCGATTTCGTTGTTCGATTTCGAAGTTCGATTTCGTTGTTCGATTGCGTTGTTCCATTTCGTTGTTCTATTTCGTTGTTGGATTTCATTGTTCGATTTCGTTGTTCGATTTCGTTGTTCCATTTCGTTGTTCGATTTCGTTGTTCGATTTCGTTGTTCGATTGCGTTGTTCCATTTCGTTGTTCTATTTCGTGGTTCGATTAGTGGTATCAGTTTGTTGTTCGATTTTGTTGTTCGATTTCGTTATCCGATTTCGTAGTTCGATTTCGTTGTTCGATTTCGTTGTTCGATTTCGTTGTTCGATTTCGTTGTTCGATTTCGTTGTTCGATTGCGTTGTTCCATTTCGTTGTTCTATTTCGTTGTTGGATTTCATTGTTCGATTTCGTTGTTCGATTTCGTTGTTCCATTTCGTTGTTCGATTTCGTTGTTCGATTTCGTTGTTCGATTGCGTTGTTCCATTTCGTTGTTCTATTTCGTGGTTCGATTAGTGGTATCAGTTTGTTGTTCGATTTTGTTGTTCGATTTCGTTATCCGATTTCGTAGTTCGATTTCGTTGTTCGATTTCGTTGTTCGATTTCGTTGTTCGATTTCGTTGTTCGATTTCGTTGTTCGATTGCGTTGTTCCATTTCGTTGTTCTATTTCGTGGTTCGATTTAGTGGTTTCAGTTTGTTGTTCGATTTCGTTGTTCAATTTCGTTGTTCTATTTCGTTGTTCGATTTCGTTGTTCGATTCGTTATTCGATTTCGTTGTTCGATTTCGTTGTTAGATTTCGTTGTTCGATTTCGTTGTTCGATTTCGTTGTTCGATTTCGTTGTTCGATTTCGTTGTTCGATTGCGTTGTTCCATTTCGTTGTTCTATTTCGTTGTTCGATTTCGTTGTTCGATTCGTTATTCGATTTCGTTGTTCGATTTCGTTGTTCGATTTCGTTGTTCGATTTCGTTGTCCGATTCCGTTGTTCGATTTCGTTGTTTGTTTTCGTTGTTCTATATTGTTGCATGATTTCGTGATTCGATTTCGTTGTTCGATTTCGTTGTTCGATTTCGTTGTTCCATTTCGTTGTTCGATATCGTTGTTAGATTTCGTTGTTCGATTTCGTTGTTCGATTTCGTTGTTCGATTTCGTTGTTCGATTTCGTTGTTCGATTTCGTTGTTCGATTTCGTTGTTCGATTTCGAAGTTCGATTTCGTTGTTCGATTGCGTTGTTCCATTTCGTTGTTCTATTTCGTTGTTCGATTTCGTTGTTCGATTCGTTATTCGATTTCGTTGTTCGATTTCGTTGTTCGATTTCGTTGTTCGATTTCTTTGTTCCATTTTGTTGTTCGATTTCGTTGTTCGATTTCGTTGTTCTATATTGTTGCATGATTTCGTGGTTCGATTTCGTTGTTCGATTGCGTTGTTCCATTTCGTTGTTCTATTTCGTGGTTCGATTTATAGTGGTTTCAGTTTGTTGTTCGATTTCGTTGTTCGATATAGAAGTTGGATTTCGTTGTTCAATTTCGTTGTTCTATTTCGTTGTCCGATTCCGTTGTTCGATTTCGTTGTTTGTTTTCGTTGTTCTATTTTGTTGCATGATTTCGTGATTCGATTTCGTTGTTCGATTTCGTTGTTCGATTTCGTTGTTCCATTTCGTTGTTCGATATCGTTGTTAGATTTCGTTGTTCGATTTCGTTGTTCGATTTCGTTGTTCGATTTCGTTGTTCGATTTCGTTGTTCGATTTCGTTGTTCGATTTCGAAGTTCGATTTCGTTGTTCGATTGCGTTGTTCCATTTCGTTGTTCTATTTCGTTGTTCGATTTCGTTGTTCGATTCGTTATTCGATTTCGTTGTTCGATTTCGTTGTTCGATTTCGTTGTTCGATTTCGTTGTTCCATTTTGTTGTTCGATTTCGTTGTTCTATATTGTTGCATGATTTCGTGGTTCGATTTCGTTGTTCGATTGCGTTGTTCCATTTCGTTGTTCTATTTCGTGGTTCGATTTATAGTGGTTTCAGTTTGTTGTTCGATTTCGTTGTTCGATATAGAAGTTGGATTTCGTTGTTCAATTTCGTTGTTCTATTTCGTTGTTAGATTTCGTTGTTCGATTCGTTATTCGATTTCGTTGTTCGATTTCGTTGTTCGATTTTGTTGTTCGATTTCGTTGTTCGATTTCATTGTTCGATTTCGTTGTTCGATTTCGTTGTTCCATTTCGTTGTTCGATTTCGTTGTTCGATTTCGTTGTTCGATTTCGTTGTTCGATTTCGTTGTTCGATTTCGTTGTTCGATTTCGTTGTTCGATTTCGTTATTCCATTTCGTTGTTCGATTTCGTTGTTCCATTTTGTTGTTCGATTTCCTTGTACGATTTCGTTGTTAGATTTCGTTGTTCGATTTCGTTGTTCGATTACGATGTTCGATTTCGTTGTTCGATTTCGTTGTTCGATTTCGTTGTTCGATTTCGTTGTTAGATTTCGTTGTTAGATTTCGTTGTTCGATTTCGTTGTTCGATTTCGTTGTTCGATTTCGTTGTTCGATTTCGTTGTTCGATTTCGAAGTTCGATTTCGTTGTTCGATTGCGTTGTTCCATTTCGTTGTTCTATTTCGTTGTTGGATTTCATTGTTCGATTTCGTTGTTCGATTTCGTTGTTCCATTTCGTTGTTCGATTTCGTTGTTCGATTTCGTTGTTCGATTGCGTTGTTCCATTTCGTTGTTCTATTTCGTGGTTCGATTAGTGGTATCAGTTTGTTGTTCGATTTTGTTGTTCGATTTCGTTATCCGATTTCGTAGTTCGATTTCGTTGTTCGATTTCGTTGTTCGATTTCGTTGTTCGATTTCGTTGTTCGATTTCGTTGTTCGATTGCGTTGTTCCATTTCGTTGTTCTATTTCGTGGTTCGATTTAGTGGTTTCAGTTTGTTGTTCGATTTCGTTGTTCAATTTCGTTGTTCTATTTCGTTGTTCGATTTCGTTGTTCGATTCGTTATTCGATTTCGTTGTTCGATTTCGTTGTTAGATTTCGTTGTTCGATTTCGTTGTTCGATTTCGTTGTTCGATTTCGTTGTTCGATTTCGTTGTTAGATTTCGTTGTTCGATATCGAAGTTGGATTTCGTAGGTCAATTTCGTTGTTCTATTTCGGTGTTCTATTTCGTTGTTCGATTCGTTATTCGATTTCGTTGTTCGATTTCGTTGTTCGATTTCGTTGTTCCATTTCGTTGTTCGATATCGTTGTTCGATTTCGTTGTTCGATTTCGTTGTTCGATTTCGTTGTTCGATTTCGAAGTTCGATTTCGTTGTTCGATTTCGTTGTTCGATTTCGTTGTTCGATTTTGTTGTTCGATTTCGTTGTTCGATTTCGTTGTTCGATTTCGTTGTTCGATTTCGTTGTTCGATTTCGTTGTCCGATTCCGTTGTTCGATTTCGTTGTTCGTTTTCGTTGTTCTATATTGTTGCATGATTTCGTGATTCGATTTCGTTGTTCGATTGCGTTGTTCCATTTCGTTGTTCTATTTCGTGGTTCGATTTATAGTGGTTTCAGTTTGTTGTTCGATGTCGTTGTTCGATATCGAAGTTGGATTTCGTTGTTCAATTTCGTTGTTCTATTTCGTTGTTCGATTTCGTTGTTCGATTCGTTATTCGATTTCGTTGTTCGATTTCGTTATTCGATTTCGTTGTTCCATTTTGTTGTTCAATTTCGTTGTTCGATTTCGTTGTTAGATTTCGTTGTTAGATTTCGTTGTTCGATTTCGTTGTTCGATTTCGTTGTTCGATTTCGTTGTTCGATTTCGTTGTTCGATTTCGTTGTTCGATTTCGAAGTTCGATTTCGTTGTTCGATTGCGTTGTTCCATTTCGTTGTTCTATTTCGTTGTTCGATTTCGTTGTTCGATTCGTTATTCGATTTCGTTGTTCGATTTCGTTGTTCGATTTCGTTGTTCGATTTCGTTGTTCCATTTTGTTGTTCGATTTCGTTGTTCGATTTCGTTGTTCTATATTGTTGCATGATTTCGTGGTTCGATTTCGTTGTTCGATTGCGTTGTTCCATTTCGTTGTTCTATTTCGTGGTTCGATTTATAGTGGTTTCAGTTTGTTGTTCGATTTCGTTGTTCGATATCGAAGTTCGATTTCGTTGTTCGATTGCGTTGTTCCATTTCGTTGTTCTATTTCGTTGTTCGATTTCGTTGTTCGATTCGTTATTCGATTTCGTTGTTCGATTTCGTTGTTCGATTTCGTTGTTCGATTTCGTTGTTCCATTTTGTTGTTCGATTTCGTTGTTAGATTTCGTTGTTCGATTCGTTATTCGATTTCGTTGTTCGATTTCGTTGTTCGATTTCGTTGTTAGATTTCGTTGTTCGATTTCGTTGTTCGATTTCGTTGTTCGATTTCGTTATTCGATTTAGTGATTCGAATTCGTTGTTCGTTTTCGTTGTTCGATTTCGTTGTTCGATTCGTTATTCGATTTCGTTGTTCGATTTCGTTGTTCGATTTCGTTGTTCGATTTCGTTGTTCCATTTTGTTGTTCGATTTCGTTGTTCGATTTCGTTGTTAGATTTCGTTGTTCGATTTCGTTGTTCGATTTCGTTGTTCGATTTCGTTGTTCGATTTCGTTGTTCGATTTCGTTGTTCGATTTCGTTGTTCGATTTCGTTGTTCGATTTCGTTGTTCGATTTCGTTGTTCGATTTCGTTGTTCGATTTCGTTGTTCGATTGCGTTGTTCCATTTCGTTGTTCTATTTCGTGGTTCGATTTAGTGGTTTCAGTTTGTTGTTCGATTTCATTGTTCAATTTCGTTGTTCTATTTCGTTGTTCGATTTCGTTGTTCGATTCGTTATTCGATTTCGTTGTTCGATTTCGTTGTTAGATTTCGTTGTTCGATTTCGTTGTTCGATTTCGTTGTTCGATTTCGTTGTTCGATTTCGTTGTTAGATTTCGTTGTTCGATATCGAAGTTGGATTTCGTAGGTCAATTTCGTTGTTCTATTTCGGTGTTCTATTTCGTTGTTCGATTCGTTATTCGATTTCGTTGTTCGATTTCGTTGTTCGATTTCGTTGTTCGATTTCGTTGTTCCATTTCGTTGTTCGATATCGTTGTTCGATTTCGTTGTTCGATTTCGTTGTTCGATTTCGTTGTTCGATTTCGAAGTTCGATTTCGTTGTTCGATTTCGTTGTTCGATTTCGTTGTTCGATTTCGTTGTTCGATTTCGTTGTCCGATTCCGTTGTTCGATTTCGTTGTTCGTTTTCGTTGTTCTATATTGTTGCATGATTTCGTGATTCGATTTCGTTGTTCGATTGCGTTGTTCCATTTCGTTGTTCTATTTCGTGGTTCGATTTATAGTGGTTTCAGTTTGTTGTTCGATGTCGTTGTTCGATATCGAAGTTGGATTTCGTTGTTCAATTTCGTTGTTCTATTTCGTTGTTCGATTTAGTTGTTCGATTCGTTATTCGATTTCGTTGTTCGATTTCGTTGTTCGATTTCGTTGTTCGATTTCGTTGTCCGATTCCGTTGTTCGATTTCGTTGTTTGTTTTCGTTGTTCTATATTGTTGCATGATTTCGTGATTCGATTTCGTTGTTCGATTTCGTTGTTCGATTTCGTTGTTCCATTTCGTTGTTCGATATCGTTGTTAGATTTCGTTGTTCGATTTCGTTGTTCGATTTCGTTGTTCGATTTCGTTGTTCGATTTCGTTGTTCGATTTCGTTGTTCGATTTCGAAGTTCGATTTCGTTGTTCGATTGCGTTGTTCCATTTCGTTGTTCTATTTCGTTGTTCGATTTCGTTGTTCGATTCGTTATTCGATTTCGTTGTTCGATTTCGTTGTTCGATTTCGTTGTTCGATTTCGTTGTTCCATTTTGTTGTTCGATTTCGTTGTTCGATTTCGTTGTTCTATATTGTTGCATGATTTCGTGGTTCGATTTCGTTGTTCGATTGCGTTGTTCCATTTCGTTGTTCTATTTCGTGGTTCGATTTATAGTGGTTTCAGTTTGTTGTTCGATTTCGTTGTTCGATATAGAAGTTGGATTTCGTTGTTCAATTTCGTTGTTCTATTTCGTTGTTAGATTTCGTTGTTCGATTCGTTATTCGATTTCGTTGTTCGATTTCGTTGTTCGATTTCGTTGTTAGATTTCGTTGTTCGATTTCGTTGTTCGATTTCGTTGTTCGATTTCGTTGTTCGATTTCGTTGTTCGATTTCGTTGTTCGATTTCGTTGTTCGATTTCGTTGTTCGATTTCGTTGTTCGATTTCGTTATTCCATTTCGTTGTTCGATTTCGTTGTTCCATTTTGTTGTTCGATTTCCTTGTACGATTTCGTTGTTAGATTTCGTTGTTCGATTTCGTTGTTCGATTACGATGTTCGATTTCGTTGTTCGATTTCGTTGTTCGATTTCGTTGTTCGATTTCGTTGTTAGATTTCGTTGTTCGATTTCGTTGTTCGATTTCGTTGTTCGATTTCGTTGTTCGATTTCGTTGTTCGATTTCGAAGTTCGATTTCGTTGTTCGATTGCGTTGTTCCATTTCGTTGTTCTATTTCGTTGTTGGATTTCATTGTTCGATTTCGTTGTTCGATTTCGTTGTTCCATTTCGTTGTTCGATTTCGTTGTTCGATTTCGTTGTTCGATTGCGTTGTTCCATTTCGTTGTTCTATTTCGTGGTTCGATTAGTGGTATCAGTTTGTTGTTCGATTTTGTTGTTCGATTTTGTTGTTCGATTTCGTTATCCGATTTCGTAGTTCGATTTCGTTGTTCGATTTCGTTGTTCGATTTCGTTGTTCGATTTCGTTGTTCGATTTCGTTGTTCGATTGCGTTGTTCCATTTCGTTGTTCTATTTCGTGGTTCGATTTAGTGGTTTCAGTTTGTTGTTCGATTTCGTTGTTCAATTTCGTTGTTCTATTTCGTTGTTCGATTTCGTTGTTCGATTCGTTATTCGATTTCGTTGTTCGATTTCGTTGTTAGATTTCGTTGTTCGATTTCGTTGTTCGATTTCGTTGTTCGATTTCGTTGTTCGATTTCGTTGTTAGATTTCGTTGTTCGATATCGAAGTTGGATTTCGTAGGTCAATTTCGTTGTTCTATTTCGGTGTTCTATTTCGTTGTTCGATTTCGTTGTTCGATTCGTTATTCGATTTCGTTGTTCGATTTCGTTGTTCGATTTCGTTGTTCCATTTCGTTGTTCGATATCGTTGTTCGATTTCGTTGTTCGATTTCGTTGTTCGATTTCGTTGTTCGATTTCGAAGTTCGATTTCGTTGTTCGATTTCGTTGTTCGATTTCGTTGTTCGATTTTGTTGTTCGATTTCGTTGTTCGATTTCGTTGTTCGATTTCGTTGTTCGATTTCGTTGTTCGATTTCGTTGTCCGATTCCGTTGTTCGATTTCGTTGTTCGTTTTCGTTGTTCTATATTGTTGCATGATTTCGTGATTCGATTTCGTTGTTCGATTGCGTTGTTCCATTTCGTTGTTCTATTTCGTGGTTCGATTTATAGTGGTTTCAGTTTGTTGTTCGATGTCGTTGTTCGATATCGAAGTTGGATTTCGTTGTTCAATTTCGTTGTTCTATTTCGTTGTTCGATTTCGTTGTTCGATTCGTTATTCGATTTCGTTGTTCGATTTCGTTATTCGATTTCGTTGTTCCATTTTGTTGTTCAATTTCGTTGTTCGATTTCGTTGTTAGATTTCGTTGTTAGATTTCGTTGTTCGATTTCGTTGTTCGATTTCGTTGTTCGATTTCGTTGTTCGATTTCGTTGTTCGATTTCGTTGTTCGATTTCGAAGTTCGATTTCGTTGTTCGATTGCGTTGTTCCATTTCGTTGTTCTATTTCGTTGTTCGATTTCGTTGTTCGATTCGTTATTCGATTTCGTTGTTCGATTTCGTTGTTCGATTTCGTTGTTCGATTTCGTTGTTCCATTTTGTTGTTCGATTTCGTTGTTCGATTTCGTTGTTCTATATTGTTGCATGATTTCGTGGTTCGATTTCGTTGTTCGATTGCGTTGTTCCATTTCGTTGTTCTATTTCGTGGTTCGATTTATAGTGGTTTCAGTTTGTTGTTCGATTTCGTTGTTCGATATCGAAGTTCGATTTCGTTGTTCGATTGCGTTGTTCCATTTCGTTGTTCTATTTCGTTGTTCGATTTCGTTGTTCGATTCGTTATTCGATTTCGTTGTTCGATTTCGTTGTTCGATTTCGTTGTTCGATTTCGTTGTTCCATTTTGTTGTTCGATTTCGTTGTTAGATTTCGTTGTTCGATTCGTTATTCGATTTCGTTGTTCGATTTCGTTGTTCGATTTCGTTGTTAGATTTCGTTGTTCGATTTCGTTGTTCGATTTCGTTGTTCGATTTCGTTGTTCGATTTCGTTGTTCGATTTCGTTGTTCGATTTCGTTGTTCGATTTCGTTGTTCGATTTCGTTGTTCGATTTCGTTATTCCATTTCGTTGTTCGATTTCGTTGTTCCATTTTGTTGTTCGATTTCCTTGTTCGATTTCGTTGTTAGATTTCGTTGTTCGATTTCGTTGTTCGATTACGATGTTCGATTTCGTTGTTCGATTTCGTTGTTCGATTTCGTTGTTAGATTTCGTTGTTAGATTTCGTTGTTAGATTTCGTTGTTCGATTTCGTTGTTCGATTTCGTTGTTCGATTTCGTTGTTCGATTTCGTTGTTCGATTTCGTTGTTCGATTTCGAAGTTCGATTTCGTTGTTCGATTGCGTTGTTCCATTTCGTTGTTCTATTTCGTTGTTGGATTTCATTGTTCGATTTCGTTGTTCGATTTCGTTGTTCCATTTCGTTGTTCTATTTCGTGGTTCGATTAGTGGTATCAGTTTGTTGTTCGATTTCGTTGTTCGATATCGAAGTTGGATTTCGTTGTTCAATTTCGTTGTTCTATTTCGTTGTTCGATTTCGTTGTTCGATTCGTTATTCGATTTCGTTGTTCGATTTCGTTGTTCGATTTCGTTGTTCGATTTCGTTGTTCCATTTTGTTGTTCGATTTCGTTGTTCGATTTCGTTGTTAGATTTCATTGTTCGATTTCGTTGTTCGATTCGTTATTCGATTTCGTTGTTCGATTTCGTTGTTCGATTTCGTTGTTCGATTTCGTTGTTCGATTTCTTTGTTCGATTTCGTTGTTCGATTTCGTTGTTCCATTTCGTTGTTCGATTTCGTTGTTCGATTTCGTTGTTCGATTTCGTTGTTCGATTTCGTTGATCGATTTCGTTGTTCGATTTCGTTGTTCGATTTCGTTGTTCGATTGCGTTGTTCCATTTCGTTGTTCTATTTCGTGGTTCGATTTAGTGGTATCAGTTTGTTGTTCGATTTCGTTGTTCGATATCGAAGTTGGATTTCGTTGTTCAATTTCGTTGTTCTATTTCGTTGTTCGATTTCGTTGTTCGATTTCGTTGTTCGATTTCGTTGTTCGATTCGTTATTCGATTTCGTTGTTCGATTTCGTTGTTCGATTTCGTTGTTCGATTTCGTTGTTCCATTTTGTTGTTCGATTTCGTTGTTCGATTTCGTTGTTAGATTTCGTTGTTCGATTTCGTTGTTCGATTTCGTTGTTCGATTTCGTTGTTCGATTTCGTTGTTCGATTTTGTTGTTCGATTTCGTTGTTCGATTTCGTTGTTCGATTTCGTTGTTCGATTTCGTTGTTCGATTTCGTTGTCCGATTCCGTTGTTCGATTTCGTTGTTCGTTTTCGTTGTTCTATATTGTTGCATGATTTCGTGATTCGATTTCGTTGTTCGATTGCGTTGTTCCATTTCGTTGTTCTATTTCGTGGTTCGATTTATAGTGGTTTCAGTTCGTTGTTCGATGTCGTTGTTCGATATCGAAGTTGGATTTCGTTGTTCAATTTCGTTGTTCTATTTCGTTATTCGATTTCGTTGTTCGATTCGTTATTCGATTTCGTTGTTCGATTTCGTTGTTCGATTTCGTTGTTCGATTTCGTTGTTCCATTTTGTTGTTCGATTTCGTTGTTCTATATTGTTGCATGATTTCGTGGTTCGATTTCGTTGTTCGATTTCGTTGTTCGATTTCGTTGTTCGATTTCGATGTTCCATTTTGTTGTTCGATTTCGTTGTTCGATTTCGTTGTTCGATTTCGTTGTTCGATTTCGTTGTTCCATTTTGTTGTTCGATTTCGTTGTTAGATTTCGTTGTTCGATTTCGTTGTTCGATTTCGTTGTTCGATTTCGTTATTCGATTTAGTGATTCGAATTCGTTGTTCGTTTTCGTTGTTCGATTTCGTTGTTCGATTCGTTATTCGATTTCGTTGTTCGATTTCGTTGTTCGATTTCGTTGTTAGATTTCGTTGTTCGATTTCGTTGTTCGATTTCGTTGTTCGATTTCGTTGTTCGATTTCGTTGTTCGATTTCGTTGTTCGATTTCGTTGTTCGATTTCGTTGTTCGATTTCGTTGTTCGATTTCGTTATTCCATTTCGTTGTTCGATTTCGTTGTTCCATTTTGTTGTTCGATTTCCTTGTTCGATTTCGTTGTTAGATTTCGTTGTTCGATTTCGTTGTTCGATTACGATGTTCGATTTCGTTGTTCGATTTCGTTGTTCGATTTCGTTGTTAGATTTCGTTGTTAGATTTCGTTGTTAGATTTCGTTGTTCGATTTCGTTGTTCGATTTCGTTGTTCGATTTCGTTGTTCGATTTCGTTGTTCGATTTCGTTGTTCGATTTCGAAGTTCGATTTCGTTGTTCGATTGCGTTGTTCCATTTCGTTGTTCTATTTCGTTGTTGGATTTCATTGTTCGATTTCGTTGTTCGATTTCGTTGTTCCATTTCGTTGTTCTATTTCGTGGTTCGATTAGTGGTATCAGTTTGTTGTTCGATTTCGTTGTTCGATATCGAAGTTGGATTTCGTTGTTCAATTTCGTTGTTCTATTTCGTTGTTCGATTTCGTTGTTCGATTCGTTATTCGATTTCGTTGTTCGATTTCGTTGTTCGATTTCGTTGTTCGATTTCGTTGTTCCATTTTGTTGTTCGATTTCGTTGTTCGATTTCGTTGTTAGATTTCATTGTTCGATTTCGTTGTTCGATTCGTTATTCGATTTCGTTGTTCGATTTCGTTGTTCGATTTCGTTGTTCGATTTCGTTGTTCGATTTCTTTGTTCGATTTCGTTGTTCGATTTCGTTGTTCCATTTCGTTGTTCGATTTCGTTGTTCGATTTCGTTGTTCGATTTCGTTGTTCGATTTCGTTGATCGATTTCGTTGTTCGATTTCGTTGTTCGATTTCGTTGTTCGATTGCGTTGTTCCATTTCGTTGTTCTATTTCGTGGTTCGATTTAGTGGTATCAGTTTGTTGTTCGATTTCGTTGTTCGATATCGAAGTTGGATTTCGTTGTTCAATTTCGTTGTTCTATTTCGTTGTTCGATTTCGTTGTTCGATTTCGTTGTTCGATTTCGTTGTTCGATTCGTTATTCGATTTCGTTGTTCGATTTCGTTGTTCGATTTCGTTGTTCGATTTCGTTGTTCCATTTTGTTGTTCGATTTCGTTGTTCGATTTCGTTGTTAGATTTCGTTGTTCGATTTCGTTGTTCGATTTCGTTGTTCGATTTCGTTGTTCGATTTCGTTGTTCGATTTTGTTGTTCGATTTCGTTGTTCGATTTCGTTGTTCGATTTCGTTGTTCGATTTCGTTGTTCGATTTCGTTGTCCGATTCCGTTGTTCGATTTCGTTGTTCGTTTTCGTTGTTCTATATTGTTGCATGATTTCGTGATTCGATTTCGTTGTTCGATTGCGTTGTTCCATTTCGTTGTTCTATTTCGTGGTTCGATTTATAGTGGTTTCAGTTCGTTGTTCGATGTCGTTGTTCGATATCGAAGTTGGATTTCGTTGTTCAATTTCGTTGTTCTATTTCGTTATTCGATTTCGTTGTTCGATTCGTTATTCGATTTCGTTGTTCGATTTCGTTGTTCGATTTCGTTGTTCGATTTCGTTGTTCCATTTTGTTGTTCGATTTCGTTGTTCTATATTGTTGCATGATTTCGTGGTTCGATTTCGTTGTTCGATTTCGTTGTTCGATTTCGTTGTTCGATTTCGATGTTCCATTTTGTTGTTCGATTTCGTTGTTCGATTTCGTTGTTCGATTTCGTTGTTCGATTTCGTTGTTCCATTTTGTTGTTCGATTTCGTTGTTAGATTTCGTTGTTCGATTTCGTTGTTCGATTTCGTTGTTCGATTTCGTTATTCGATTTAGTGATTCGAATTCGTTGTTCGTTTTCGTTGTTCGATTTCGTTGTTCGATTCGTTATTCGATTTCGTTGTTCGATTTCGTTGTTCGATTTCGTTGTTCGATTTCGTTGTTCGATTTCGTTGTTCCATTTTGTTGTTCGATTTCGTTGTTCGATTTCGTTGTTAGATTTCGTTGTTCGATTGCGTTGTTCCATTTCGTTGTTCTATTTCGTTGTTGGATTTCATTGTTCGATTTCGTTGTTCGATTTCGTTGTTCCATTTCGTTGTTCGATTTCGTTGTTCGATTTCGTTGTTCGATTTCGTTGTTCGATCGTTGATCGATTTCGTTGTTCGATTTCGTTGTTCGATTTCGTTGTTCCATTGTGTTGTTCCATTTCGTTGTTCTATTTCGTGGTTCGATTTAGTGGTATCAGTTTGTTGTTCGATTTCGTTGTTCGATATCGAAGTTGGATTTCGTTGTTCAATTTCGTTGTTCTATTTCGTTGTTCGATTTCGTTGTTCGATTTCGTTGTTCGATTCGTTATTCGATTTCGTTGTTCGATTTCGTTGTTCGATTTCGTTGTTCGATTTCGTTGTTCCATTTTGTTGTTCGATTTCGTTGTTCGATTTCGTTGTTAGATTTCGTTGTTCGATTTCGTTGTTCGATTTCGTTGTTCGATTTCGTTGTTCGATTTCGTTGTTCGATTTTGTTGTTCGATTTCGTTGTTCGATTTCGTTGTTCGATTTCGTTGTTCGATTTCGTTGTTCGATTTCGTTGTCCGATTCCGTTGTTCGATTTCGTTGTTCGTTTTCGTTGTTCTATATTGTTGCATGATTTCGTGATTCGATTTCGTTGTTCGATTGCGTTGTTCCATTTCGTTGTTCTATTTCGTGGTTCGATTTATAGTGGTTACAGTTCGTTGTTCGATGTCGTTGTTCGATATCGAAGTTGGATTTCGTTGTTCAATTTCGTTGTTCTATTTCGTTATTCGATTTCGTTGTTCGATTCGTTATTCGATTTCGTTGTTCGATTTCGTTGTTCGATTTCGTTGTTCGATTTCGTTGTTCGATTTCGTTGTTCGATTTCGTTGTTCGATTTCGTTGTCCGATTCCGTTGTTCGATTTCGTTGTTCGTTTTCGTTGTTCTATATTGTTGCATGATTTCGTGATTCGATTTCGTTGTTCGATTGCGTTGTTCCATTTCGTTGTTCTATTTCGTGGTTCGATTTATAGTGGTTACAGTTCGTTGTTCGATGTCGTTGTTCGATATCGAAGTTGGATTTCGTTGTTCAATTTCGTTGTTCTATTTCGTTATTCGATTTCGTTGTTCGATTTCGTTGATCGATTTCGTTGTTCGATTTCGTTGTTCGATTTCGTTGTTCGATTGCGTTGTTCCATTTCGTTGTTCTATTTCGTGGTTCGATTTAGTGGTATCAGTTTGTTGTTCGATTTCGTTGTTCGATATCGAAGTTGGATTTCGTTGTTCAATTTCGTTGTTCTATTTCGTTGTTCGATTTCGTTGTTCGATTTCGTTGTTCGATTCGTTATTCGATTTCGTTGTTCGATTTCGTTGTTCGATTTCGTTGTTCGATTTCGTTGTTCCATTTTGTTGTTCGATTTCGTTGTTCGATTTCGTTGTTAGATTTCGTTGTTCGATTTCGTTGTTCGATTTCGTTGTTCGATTT